>OX377618.1:203847373-204447373 GCA_947397865.1 Polietes domitor
GGCATAGATAAAAAGAAAAATATTAACTCTGCGGTCAATACCTTTCGAATGAAAATGATGAAAATCGGAAGGAAATTGGCCAGCCATTTGGTTGGTACCATTTTTATCCCCATTTTCCGCATAAAAGTACAAATATCGACAAAATCCTTTTTATTTCGCATCTTCACAGTCAGATGAATGTAGATACCGAATTTCATCCTTTTCAATTATGTTCCTTAAAAGTACGAATTTTGAAAAATCCATCTATTTGACGAATCCATGCAATTAGATGGATGTACATTCCATATTTCATGTCTCTAGCTGTTGTTTTATCTTTGTATCCCTTGAATTTGTATCCCTTTTTGTCCCATTTATCACTCTAAAATGTGTATTTACTTTTTGGTGCTCTTACGCTACATCGGGAATGTACGCAACAAATTCCAAGTGCATATAAAGCAGAAATAAAAAAATGCTTAAATATTCTACATATTAGGGAGTACTTTCTCCGATCAATATTTTAAGGTGTTACAAACGGAATGATATATTCACTTTCACCCACACCCTTAGGTGGGAAAAACATGATTTTTGTTGTTGTTGTTTTCATTAGCGTTTAGCTCACAGACGTCTTAACCCAGCCACGAAATATTTTGGAGATCGTCATAAAACCAATCCTATCTTCATTTTTGGGGGTGATCGCAGCAGTTTATTATCGTGGCCCATCTTAATATGCATATATATTTTTGTGCGAAATAAAAATATATCTGACGATCTGTCTGTTTGCCTCTCTCCAAAAATCAAAGGGGCTTGTACACCTAAATTAAATTTTATAAACTTAATAGCTGTAGATCGATGTCTAACGCAGACAATGTTTGAATCCGATAGATACCTCTAAGTGCCTAGCTTCATTTCAAAAGGAGAGTGGACACAATGATGGGCATTTCTAGAGTGACTTAAAGTTTTCTGATGCTGACGAATATGTACTCTGCAGGGTCAGGTGTTACACATCAAATGACTAACTGAACACCCTCTCCATTCTACACGTAGAGGCAATCAAGATATCAATAACCTCAGTGTTTTTGGGAAACAAGAAAACCCATAAAATGTACCATGTTCTTTCTTTTACTTCACCTTGTCCATTCGGGGATTTTCTTTTCTTTTTTCCTCCCTCCCTCCCTCTCTCTCTGGCAATCTCTGCTCGTAACTGACCATGTACGTAGTATGTCTGTTGTTATTTTTACATTTTACATGGCAGCAGGAAACTTTAAAATAAATATTTGATAAGTTCGTTTGTTCGAACGAACGTAACACTCACTGTGTCTTGATCCTTCGGCACAAAGAACCACCAGGAGGTAGAGGTCAATATGGAGGAGTAACAGCGGGGAAGCTCTCTGCTCCAACGAACAAAAAACTATAGACAGTACATGGCATGGTACGTACGTTCGTTGAAGAGAAGACCATAATCCTGTGCCATTGTATAGAAAAAGTAAAAAGTCTATTTTTTTACCGAGAATTTTTATAAGTGATTTATATGGAGTTGTGGTAGAAATACCACAACCAATGCGGTAAACATCTTTTCAGAAAGTCCTGAATGCACTTGTGTGCAGGAACACACATAGTTACCTACAAACCAGGACTCACACAGACAAGATGACGTACAATGCACTTTTTACGCCAAACAATTTTTCAATTAAGGTTCATTTTTTTAATATTTTCCTTCTGGTGTCAGTGTGGTATGTTGCAACTGCACCATGACACAGTCAGGGGGGGGCAGTCACAGGCAGTAGCGGGCGGGATGCATATTGTGGTGGAGGAGGTGGAAGAGGGTTTGATTGAAACCTCGTTCGAGTTGGCCTACTTATTTTATTATCTGCAGGGGGTTTTAACACAGTTTTTTGCAGACCCACGAGTTTTCAAGATGCATATCGTTCCTTGAAAAGCTAAAGGGCGTAATCCATACTTTTCGTAATTTTCCAAAATATATTAAATTTGTTATTTAAATATTGGAAACTCAAGCTCGAGTCCTTAAATAATAAATTAAAAATATAGGCCGAATATAAAAAATCACTTTTAAACTTATATTAAATTCGTTTATACCTTCCAGGATGGGGGTATACTAGCTTTGTCATTCCGTTTGTATCACGTTGAAATATCGACAAGAGACATTATAAGGTATATATATTCTTGATTGTCATAAAAGTCTAGGACGATCTAGCCATGTCCGTCCTTCTGTCTACTGAAAGCACCTAAACGAAAAAAGCTAGGATCTCCAAATTTTCCATAGATTGGTTGGGATTGTAACTGGGCGAAATAGGTCCAATGGGAAAAAAATTTCCCTCACAAGGATTCCAAATATCCATAATATTTGCGAGTATTTAAGCATGTTTTTCAATATATCTGCTTGTACTTACTTGATATAGGGTACTCGCATTCCCCCTACAACAAAAACGTGCCACATAAAGTGATTCTTATTCGGTTAAAAATGGTACCTATCAAACGAAAACAGTTAGATACACAAATTCGGTCTGTCGTTCCTCTACTTGAGATACATAAAATAGAATTATTTTTTCCAAATTCATACTTTTAAGGGGTTAAATGATAATAGAGGGATAAAAATGGTACCAATCGAACGGCTGCTCCTAGAATAATGAAATTCGGTATATAAATTCGTAGACACGTAAAATAAATTGATTTTTTTGAAATTCGTACTTTTTGGGGGTAAAAGGGAAAAAAGGGATAAAAATAGTACCAACCAACCGCAGCTAGAGTTATGAAATTCGGAGTATACAATCCTCTGATTGCGTAGACACGAAAAATAAAAAGGTTTTTCCAAATTCGTACTTTCAAGGGAGACAATGAGAATAGAGGGATAAAAATGGTACCCACTAAACGGCTACAGCTAGAATGATGAAATTCGGTATGTAAATTTCCCCACTTGCGTAGACACGTAGGATGGAAATACAACCAACTGAAGCACCCACTATCTATCAATATTTATGGTATTTAAGCTTTTTTGAAGATTTCTATAATAATTACTTATTGAATACTCCAGTATTAATTCGATATACATATTTGGCAGTTGGAATGAAAGTGGTTTAAATCAAAAATCCAAACAAATTGATATATCCCAATTTTTCTCTTTAGTTTGATCTCCAATTTCATAACTTTTATTTTTGATATTTATAAAAAATGTACCCTTACAATGACATTTCTCATCTTATGCACATCAAAATTGTTACTTTGAAAGTGGTCTAAGTCACACTATAGTGGATATAGTGTGACTTAGACCACTGTTGATGTGTGGCGATGCAAACAAACATTTTTTATTTATAATGTCCATTTTAGGTGATTCAGATAATTTGAATAACACATAAAATGAAATTATTTGAAAAGTAAAAAATAATTTTATTATAAAGTTTTAAGAACAACCTGTAAATATTTAAATATTTTTTTAATGAAATATTTTGTGTTTTCTTTAATTTTTGGTACGGAAATAATACTTTCGCGAAAAAAAAATATTTTTTTTTAATTTTGAGAAGAATGAATTTGGTCAGTTCATCCTCTGAAAGTAGTAGTTCCCTTAGAGGTGCCAACGTTGTCAATTTTTCTTTTAAATGTTCGATATAGTAGTAGGATACTCTAAGAAAAAAATGTTGTGCTTCGGTGGAGAAATATTTTTCAATTGACTCAAACATAAACCATTGCATATCTCAGAACGGATAAAATGTGACTTAGACCAATATCATTCTAAAATATAAACGTAGGGCTACCAACTTGTCCTATAAGCGTTTTCAGAAGTAATACAAATTTTATATTTGTTTATAAAATTATTTTCCAGTATTTTTAATTGTTTTTTTTTTTTTTTGCTATGTTAAAAATTGTCTTTTTCCGTTAATGTTACTGCACTTCTGCGATAATCGACAGCCTCTGTGGAATGCAATCCATGGTGGTGGGTATATAAAGTTCAGCCGGGCCGAACTTAACGCCATTTTAACTTGTTTTATTTTACATTATTTTTTATATGTGAACCAGAGTTAATTGGCGTTTTTCATTTTCTCACCCTGTTGCCCCTTAAAAGGACTAAAATGTTCGAAAGGACAAAAGGATGCTAAATCAAAGAAAAGAATATGTGCTGAAAATACTTTACATTTCAAGCTTCTATCTGGATTAGTTTAACATTAACAACCATTTAAAGTTTTGTCTCTTAAAAAGCAAGATATGAATAAACTAGAAAAACTAAGGTGTAAACTTGAAATGGGGGTAAATGCTAAACTAATATAGTCAGAAGCATAATATTTGAAGTGTTTTTAATAGATATTCTACTCTTTAATTTGACACTAATACTGTTATCATAATGTGCGAGGAAGTATATAAAATAATTTTTTGAAAAATTATATCCTTTGGAAAAAGTAACTCCATTTTCCCTATTGTTTCATACGTATATTATCCAGTTCAAGTGTAACGCTTTTTTAATTGTAGTACGGTGTACTCAATATTGGATTTGAACTGGGATATTCTCCTGGCTCAAAACCGTTTTGCATCTATATTCTATATAATGACATATTTTCTGAAAAGTACTATTTGGAATACAGGAATACAGAATCTTCTCAAAAAATTTTCTAATCCACAATATTTAGATTTTCAAAATTTGCCATTATATAAACTAAAGATCTATAATACATTTCAAAGTTATTCCCATTGATTTTCTAAAGAACGAGTCACCCCTTCAGCACAATAGGTTGGCCAACCCTTCACTAGTTCATCCAGCTTTTCTTTCTGACAATTTCACGTCGAGGTTTTTTTGTCCTGCAGTGGCTGGCTGGCTGGTTGGTGTTTCCTTCACATAATTTTTTAAGCAATTTAATATTTGCCCACAGCACACAAAATGCTAAAAAGGAGCTCCGGTTTCTTTCCGCCAGGCATGTTGTAATTCTCCCGGTCATTACACACACATACACTCACGGCCACATAGCAGCAGAAATATTTGTTACACCAACACACAAAAAAATAAAAATGGCAAAACTTCGGAAGCAGCTTTTCATTCTATTACAAAACCCTGTGGTTCATATAATTCGTGCAATTTCTCCAACATGCAACTTCTTCGCCCCCAATGATGCAGCATGCAACGGCATGCTTTTTTGCCTCCTTCGTGTTGCAAGACCACAAATAAAATTTGCTACAAAAGCCAAGGCAGGTGCAGACGCAGCAGCGGCTGCTGCAGCTGCACTTAGCATCGCCCTGGAACAGGACGCACACAGCGAGAAGAAAGACTATTGCTCTCCTGTGCTTAGGTTTGTTTTGTTGATTGCATTTGCTTTTTTGTAGCCAATGCCAGAGTATGAAAGGATATATATTTTTGCTCCCGCACCAAATGCCGGAGTAGAAAAAGTAATATCTTTTTTTCTCTTCGAAATTATTTTAAGCATTCATATCTGCAGGAAACTACCAAACTCGGGTTGACAAGCGGCTTTCTATTGTTTGGTCGAATATTTTTTGGGGGGTTTTGAGCAAAGCAAATATTTGCATTATTCTGTTGTGTGTCGTGGATGGATGGCTGCAGTGGGTGAATTTCTTCTGCTTCTTCTGAATTTCGTCGTTATTGTCATGGAAATGGCGATCCACGAATTATCTTGCGTTTATTTATACAATCCTCTTTGTGTTGTTAAATAATTTCTTTCGTTTAAATTAATTTTGAAGAAAAAGGTTTTGTTCGAGCACGACGTTCTTTATATACCCCATACAATGTGGTGCGACAAGAGAAGTGAGGACATTAAGTGGAATTTCTGGAAGAAAATTCTTTATTCTTGGAGTGCACGTTGATGCAAGTATCAGATCGGCTGAATTTCCATAGGCGCTCAGCGAACATTTCTAAGTGAAATGAAATGTTTCTTATAGAGGCCACCCTCAACGCCTTAACTGAACGTCGCCTTTTCGGGACTAAGCTTAATTGAGGGCGAATACGTGTATTGTATTAAATATCATATATTTTTTATAATCTAATTATTTTCCTGCTGACATCCCAGAAAGTTCCTATGTGAATGTACTTCCGTACTTACAGACTATCCATGGAAAATGGAAACAATTAATCGAAATGCGTTCCATATAATTGTGATTCCACGAGATCGGCAACATCAAGTTTTCTTCTTTTGATGAAATTTGGTACATACATTCCTTATAACATTAAAACGTATAATCAGATTGAAGTGATTAGAATATAGTCTCACAGTTTTTCCCTCTTTCCGAATACGATTGGTATGTCATTGTAGTTCAAGGGGTCCAAAAAATTTAATCATTGACAATTTGTTCAGAATTAAAAGTGTACATATTTCTCCAAATCTACGAATAAATGTAATGATAGCACTATTTACCTAAACTCTATTTTTAATAAAATCGATATCGAGTGGGTCAAAATCAACAGGCCAAGTAAATTGTGCCAAATTCGAGATATTAGATATAAAGGGTGGTTAAATTGTAAGGGCCGATGTTGAATGTGAACCACACCTAATCGTCAAGTTTTTTTCCGCATTTCATTCGACATTTCTCAATTTCAGACTAACTCCATTTGAAACATGGAAAGATACACAATCGACCAACGCGTTAAAGTTATTCAGGCTTATTATGAAAATGGGCGTTCAAATCAAAATGTATATCGTTATTTTTTCATCTTCAGTGATGAGGCACATTTTCATCTCAGTGGATTCGTCAATAAGCAGACGAATGATAATCCAAGAGTGATTGTCGAAAAACCAATGCACCCACAAAGAGTGACTGTTTGGTGCGGTTTATGGGCTGGCGGCATCATCGGGCCGTATTTTTCCCAAAATGAGGCCGGTCAGACAGATACTGTGAATGGTCTTCGCTATCGTGAGATGATAACGAACTTTTTATGGCTCGAGTTGGAAGATATGAATGTGGTTTCAACAGGACGGTGCCATTTGCCACACAGCTAACGAAACAATAGCTCTTCTGCGCGACAAATTCAATGGCCGTGTTATTTCACATGGTGGTCAATTTGGCGAAAAGATCATATGATTTGACGCCGCTTGAAAGAAGTCTTTGGGGTTATTAGAAAGAAAAGAAAATAACACTATGGGATAAAAAATAAAAAAATTGTATTCGAAAAATTTAGTTTATTGTGCATTGATGCATGCGAAAAAACTTTCGTAAGAAGCACATTTTAATCGCATCTCAAAATCCAAATGTGAATTTTTCCCGCTTTTGAGGAAGTTTTTAAGCAACTTCCAAAACAGTCGATAATATGCTAGATTTTTCGAATGGCATTTTGACAAGTGAATGGGAACGCTTTGCACTCAGAAATTTTTTATTATTATTATACCCTACACACTTCGTGGACTAGGGTTTTATAAGTTAGTTTTCCGCCAAATGTTTGTAACACCAAGAAATAATCGAGCTAGAACCAACTTTAAGTATACGGATAGGCTTAGAGTCACCAGCTGAATCGATTTAACGATGTCTGTCTGTCCGTCTGTCTGCTGTCCAACTAAGCTTGTTCGCACTGTACAGGTCGCAATTGCTTTCCGATTATCATGAAAATTGGCACAAGTTACTTTTTTGGCCAAGGACGATCGGGAAATCGATTCAGATTTAGATATAGCCCCAATACAAATGTCGCTCCCGATTTGACTTTTTCCGCTCTATAAAGCACATATAGTACCCGATTTTCTTCAAATTTTGCATAACACCTTATATCTCACTAGAAAATCGGTTCAGATTAAGATATAGTCCGCTTTAGAAACCACATATTGTACCCTATTTTCTTTAAAATTGGCACAACATCTTATAATCCAACTAAAAACACCTGTGGTGAAAGTGGGTAGGATCGGTTCAGATTTAGATATAGCCCCAATACAAATGTTGCTGCCGAATTTTTAACCGATTTTGGCCAAACTTTACATATTATATTTCACCAATAAACATACACGGTGAAATCGGGTCACATCGTTCCAGGTTACAGTATACCCCCATACAAATGTCCTTTACGATTTAAAATTTTTTGTCAAACACATTTACAGGATTCAAAAATCCTTCCCGATTTCACTTCTTTACCGAATTGTAATGAGATAGAAAGTGGGGTTTATCATATAGTCGGCTCCGTCCGTCTTTAGCCTTTCCTTACTTGTTTGGTAGATGCCCATCTGTCCATACTTTGGTATAACCCAAATGGGGCCCCCTTCTGCTCCATTACGGCGCTAGAAACTACATCTTAAATCAGATCTTCATCAAATTTTGCAGATCATTATATGTTTCACCTAGGAATACCTACCGTGAATGAGAAATATATAGGTGCATGTTTTGACGCAGGTCTCAAGTGTTGTTATAGGCCCCTTTCAAATGTCCGTCCGATTCGTCCTATTACCGCTGTATAATCTGTATTTATCATTGGATCTTTATCAATTTTACCAGATCATGTTATATTTACTTTACTCGGAATATCTGCTGGAAAATTGGATCAATTACTAAAGAAGAATTTATAGTAACAATATAATTTATATGAACTACATAAAATTGCTCCCATGAAATTCCTGGGTTTAGTAATCAAAGTGACGTATATACGCAGGGAGTGGTATAGGGTATTATATAGTCGGCCCCGCCCGAATTTAGCCGTTCTTACTTGTTTTTATAAATAAACAATGTTTAATTTTGTATAATTTTACCAGATTAAAAATTTTTACTTATTTTTTAGGTACGATTTTTTTGCTTTATTAATGTACTTCAAATATTTCATTTTTATTGATTATTAATAATGCTAATTTAATTTAATATTAAATTGCGTTATATATTAATTCATACTAAATAAATATTTTGCTAAGTTTTCTATTGTCAGTTCTAACGAACAAAATGGTTTGCTTAAGTTATGACTGAGATGGTTAGAGTGTAGCAACCAGAAGATTTGCTGTTCTACCTCCGGTAGCGGCGGATTTTTTAAAACAGAAATGGAAACTATGTCTATGTCTTTCAAAATAAAGGACATCCCACCTATGACGACTCCATGTTAAATTCATTGGTGAAGATTCGAAATGATGAATATATTTTTCACTTATTTGGGTGCTCTCCTTTTGCTGGGATAATATTGGAATTATAGGTCCTATCACACACGTTTGTACTTTAAATTAAATTTGTAGAAACAGTAAACAGAAAACTTAGGAGAAAATTGACTTATTAAATCTTTTTTTGGCACGAAAAAACTGATTCGAATAAATATTTTGTTTTTTATATCTAGCATTCTATCGAAGAAAACAATATCCAATTGAAAAATTAGAAAATCTGATTTAGTTTTATTTTTAATAGTTAGAATTCTAACGAAGAAAATAAAGAACCAGTTCAACTATATCTATGACTAGATATAGATGCCATTAATCTCTTTGCTGAAGCAAAAGTAGCTTTTTTACCGGAGCGATAAAATTTAAAAAATAGAAAATATTGTATATAATTTTCTAATAGTAAACATCCTAACGAAGAAAACATGATATATTTGAAAGAAACTCTATATAATTATTTACTGTATCACCCTTCTTATTATCCATTTTTGAGTTTCATTATGGATATATGAAAAAATCGCATAATCACCCGATAAATGGGTCTGGTCATTGAAAATAGTTTACTAATTGTGTTAATAGCTTCTGTAGAGAACCCTATGAATCAATAACAAATTTAATACTTTTTATTAAATCCCTATCTTTTATATAATATTATATCGTGGGTGAATTTAACTAGACCCTTTACTTATTTAATAAAAGTTCACACATATTGTTTCCCATTGAGTTAGGCTATCGTTGTTAAGTGGCAATAATTTGATCATGATCTTAAATCCTTTTTACCGCCCGTTGTTAATTGATATCGTATTTATTGCGAAAACCTTAAATAAATCACACCCCTTTTGAATTAATATTTAATTCGGACATTCAGGATGGTATCCATCCCTCTTCCTTCGTCATGCACGCTTTCTGGTTAGATTGCCTAGATTTGCTAATAAGCATGTAGATTTGATGGATGGTTTCTCTTATTATAAAACGTTTTCAACAAATTTGTAATTTAAGCGTTGGCATAGAAGTTTATTCAACGAAAATGCAAACCGTATAATTTGCAACATTTTGTGCAAAACACACACACTACGCACACCAAACGGTGGACAACACCCACCTAGACACACACACATACAGAGACAAGCCGAAGGAAACGGATATGCCACACAGCAGCAGCAGTAGTAGTAGGAGCAGCAGCAACGGCAAAAAACGTTGTGTTTAATTGCTTTTACTTCGTTTTCTGCCTTTTCTCGGTACTCATCTCTATGTTTTCCTTTTCATTGCAGGTTTGGCGTCATCCCTGGCGCCGTTCGTATCATAAACGCAGGAAGGCTCAGTGGGAAACTGATGCCAACTATTGTTCTATGGTAAGTTTTTAATAAAAGTTATTTCGTTTTTTCTTTCTCGCTCCCTTTTCGCGTTTTGCTACGTTTTTCTTCAGCTAGTGTTAAATTTCTCGGGGGCGGGACGGGACGGGGCGGTGGGATTTGGTTTTTGAACTTCTTCTTCGCCGTTCGTTGTTTGCTTTCTTTTCGTTTTGGTTTTTGCTAATTTCCATTAATTTAAAAACAAATAAAATGCTGAAATAAGATGAGCAAATAAAGAACGTTACACAAGAGAGGCAAACAAAACGGAAAACGCCACACAGTGCAGTACAGCGGCTGGCAGAGGTGACGACAGGGGAGCAGAGGAGCAGTGAAGATGTATGAACGAAAACAGAAAGCTGTTAAGACAAACGAAAACGAACGTAAACTAACTGCCGGAGTATTAAAATTTAATACGCCACTTATAATGTTGCATAAAAGTTAAATGAAAAATCTACGCGTTTTTTTTTTGCTACGCGTTGTCTCTCTCCCTCTATCTCTCTCTCGAACGCAAAAGAAGAAAATCAAAAAAAATATATAATGCTCTGGCATAAACTGCATTCATAAAAATGACGTTGCGGTCGTTGGTTTTGCCCTTCTTTCTTCCATTCTTTCTTTGCTACTGCCACGGATATAAATTTAATTTAAATCAAATTTAATAGCTTTGCAAAATAATGCAATTGGAATGGATTTCACATTCAAATACGGCTAAAAGGGGTGTGCCTCCTTAATTGCTGCAAACAAAGTCGTTATTGGCAACAATTAAAAGGTAATAAAGGATATGACTCTTTTGGGAGAACAGAATGGTGACAGAATGACTGCGCCAGAGCAGTAGGAAAACTTGAGTGTGCACTTGGTGTGAGGAATCAATTCTTCTGGAAAAAGTACCCAAAGTGAGGATGTCGGAATTGTTTTTAAGCATTTCAAACGAATAGGAATTTAATTAAAACGTTTCGTATACAGACCTGAAGTGTTGACTAGTTATATAGTAGACA
Organism: Polietes domitor; assembly: GCA_947397865.1. Taxonomy (NCBI): domain Eukaryota; kingdom Metazoa; phylum Arthropoda; class Insecta; order Diptera; family Muscidae; genus Polietes; species Polietes domitor. The sequence continues at coordinate 203,858,753 of OX377618.1, forward strand.
ACATTGCACTTGTCCGAATGGATCGGTTGAATTTTCCTTGGGTGTAATTTAACACCGTCCAAAAATTTACCACATATTTGGCTAAAATGTTCATAATATATTTTGTGGTGTATTTTCAAATGCTGGCATTGTTGACGAAACTCCTACCGGGTGTTTAATAAATAATGTTGTTCTCGCATTGGTCAATTGCTCCTCGTTTGTTGGCATAAACCAGTCGGTTCTGTAAACTGTGTGACACGAGAGAAAAATGGCCCCGATTCAAAAATAAAATTGCCCCAAAATGTTGTATTGTCAACAACACGTAAATTTAGGGTGATGCTCCATTTTTCTAGGGGTATTTTAGCATTTTTGAAATGAATTAATTTTAGTTTTTTCGTTTGTATTTTTTGCTCTGTAATTAATATTTGATTTGAACTGGGATATTGTCCTTGCTCAAGACCATTTTGCTTCTATATTTAATAGAATGTAAATTTAAATTTTAAGAAAAAATTAAGACTGGCCACAATTCCGATTCCAATTGCATTTCGAAAAAAGATCCAAAGAATTGGGTCCATTCCCAACCCAGCCAACCAACCACCTAATTTCTATCTAGAGAAACAAGTCCAATGTTGTTAAACCACAAAAGATTACCGCCCTGTTCACAGTTGATATAAATCCACTTCCTATGCTCCTTATAGGATCCATGATAATATTTATATACACATTAGGATGGGTCACGAAAATAAATTGCAGCGGTCACCCCAGAAAAGAAGAGTGGATTGTATATTGATGATCTGCAAAATATTTCGTCACTAGGTCAAGCCATCTGTGAGCTAAGCGCTCCTGAAAACACCTCTAAAAACCATGCTCTTCCCGTGCAATTTTTTTGTGGAAATTTTCTTCTGAAATTATAGACCCTTGAATAGTAGTTTTTGAAGTGGCGTCGTGTACGAAGAACAGAATTTGTGGAATTGGTTGTCACATTCTTTGTCTGTTGCCCAAATAGGCAACACCAGCCATCCAACATTCAATATTTTAAGCACTTAATTCGATATGCGCTATTTTTATACCCTCCACCTCCAGGATGGAGGTATACTAACTTTGTCATTCCGTTTGTAACACCTTGAAATATCGACCTGAGACCCTATAAAGTATATATATTCTTGATCGTCATAAAATTCTAAGACGATCTAGCCATGTCCGTCCGTCCGTCTGTCCGTGTGTTGAAAGCACACTAGCATCTAAACGAATGGAGCTAGAACGTTCAAATTTTCCATAATGCGTCTTATAGTCGTAGATCGGTTGGGATTGAAACGGGGCGAAATCGGCCCAAAGGGAAAAATTTTTCCCTCACAAGGACTAAAAATACCCATAAATAACCCTAATATTTTAGCGTATTTAAGCATATTTTTTGAGTATGCCTGCTTATATTTGCTTGATATTTGGTATGCGAATTCCCCTTTTAGCAAAAACGTGCACCATAAAGTGATTCTTATTTGTAGGGGGTGAAATGGGGCCAAAAAGGGATTAAAACGGTACATATTAAACCACAACAGCTAGAAACACGAAATTCAGTGCGTACATTCCTCTAATTGAGAAGATACATAATATAAAAGTATTTTTTCCAAATTCGTACTTTTAAGGGGTAAAATGGGAATAGAGGGATAAAAATGGTACCAACCAAACGGCTGCCCCTAGAATAATCAAATTCGGTGTAGACATTCCTCTGATTGCATAGACACGTAAAATATACGGATTTTTCAAAATTCGTACTTTATGGGGTTAAAATGAAGAAAGGGGATAAAAATAGTACCAATGAAATGACCGCAGCTGGAGACATGAAATTCGGAGTATATAAAGAGTGATTTTTTTGAGGTTAGGATTTTCATGCATTAGTATTTGACAGATCACGTGGGATTTCAGACATGGTGTCAAAGAGAAAGATGCTCAATATGCTTTGACATTTCATCATGAATAGACTTACTAACGAGCAACGCTTGCAAATCATTGAATTTTATTATCAAAATGCGTGCTCTGTTAAGAAAGTTCAGAAAGAAAGAAATTGTGTTCAGCGACGAAGCTCATTTTTGGCTCAATGGGTACGTAAATAGGCAGAATTGTCGATTTTGGAGTGAATATCAGCCAGAAGCATTGCAAGAGCTACCAATGCATCCAGAAAAAGTCACAGTTTGGTGCGGTTTATGGGCTGGTGGCATCATTGGACCGTACTTCTTCAAAGATGATGCGAATCGTAACGTAACTGTGAATGGTGAGCGCTACCGTGAGATGATATCCAACTTTTTTTTGCCCAAAATGGAAGAACTGAACTTGGTTGACATGTGGTTTCAACAAGATGGCGCTACATGCCACACAGCTCGCGATTCTATGGCCATTTTGAGGGAAAACTTCGGAGAACAATTCATCTCAAGAAATGGACCGGTAAGTTGGCCACCAAGATCATGCGATTTGACGCCTTTAGACTATTTTTTGTGGGGCTACGTCAAGTCTAAAGTCTACAGAAATAAGCCAGCAACTATTCCAGCTTTGGAAGACAACATTTCCGAAGAAATTCGGGCTATTCCGGCCGAAATGCTCGAAAAAGTTGCCCAAAATTGGACTTTCCGAATGGACCACCTAAGACGCAGCCGCGGTCAACATTTAAATGAAATTATCTTCAAAAAGTAAATGTCATGGACCAATCTAACGTTTCAAATAAAGAACCGATGAGATTTTGCAAATTTTATGCGTTTTTTTTTTTAAAAAGTTATCAAGCTCTTAAAAAATCACCCTTTATTCCTCTGACTTTGTCGTCGATTAAAATTAATTGATTTCGAGAACGTAAATATGATCAGCTTATATATAAATAAATTATTATAATTAATATTTCAAGTTATTCCATTATTTTTTTAATTGAATTAAATCTAAGAGTGGCTCGCCGAACTGTGACAACAAAATTAATCCTATTCAAAAATGAAAAATTGCTTCATTTGTTCCTGGGTTATTTTTGCATTTCCAAATTGGGAGCATTTTTTATTTTAAATAAAATGAAGAATGACCCAAAATAAATTTCACAAACATTAGGAAATGGTAAATTATTCCACAATTAATGAAATAAATTCTCAGAAAATGATTTGAAAGGTGCGTAAAGGGAACATTTACTGAAAAATTCAGGGAGGCATACAAAATTTAAAAATATACAGTTATAGAGGACATAAAGCAAAATGTGTTAAAAATAGGTGTGAAGTGTGCCGCCCGTCGAGTGCTATCTTATCAGTATTGTACTCAGCTACGGTATTGCCAAATGACGACATTAATGAGTAAGACCTTCCCCTAACCAATACCATTGGCCATTCAGACATGGTCATATTAGTTCACAGAGCCGTTAAAAATTTGCCGGCTCCTTATCTTTTATGGGTTTTATAAATCAAGCTGTATCTGTTAGGGGATCTCGTCTCTGATTAATCACTACAATTTGTAAATGTTTTTCCAAATACATATGTATGAACCTTAACAAATATTATATGTAATTTCATTTTTTTGTAAATTCTTACAGGTACGCGATATACCACCATATGATGAAGGACGTCGCCTACTTGACTTGATGGACATGTCAGTGTTTGATTTTCTCACCGGCAACATGGATCGTCATCATTACGAAACGTTCAAGTGAGTATGAACTGTCATGATAATAACAACAACAAAAAAAAACATGTACAAATAATTGATGAAGCATAGCAAACAACAACAAGATAAACTGAATTTACGAGACATACAAGAAAATGTAATAACAACGAGAAGAAAAAACCCCGTGGTAATATTATATGATGTCATGTCCTTCGTATGAACATTTTTGGCTTTTGAGGTCACACAAAATGCAATTTCGTTTGAAATTCATTCGCGTCAACAAAAAGGATCACATGAAGCTTACCAATTATGAATTCATTGGAAAGGCACATACTCAGCACTTTGTAAATTCACAACCGAAAGAGAGAAATAAAAATAAAAAGCCAGCCATTGTCAGACGTAAAATGACATTCGGTTATTATGCCTTTCTGCCAATGTCAGCACTTTCTTGAATTCCATTTTAACTAGCACAAATGTAATCCATAGTACACACATATATCTGAATAAAAGTATGAATAAAGAATCTTAATGGCAGTGACGCGGTCACAGCTGAGTTCTGCTACAGCATGGGTACTGGAAACAGCTCCCTCCCCCCCCCAATTTCATTGGATTATCGCATGGCAACGTTGGCAATATCAAATCAATTTTATATTATGCATAATAATTCAGGGAAAGTACTTAAATCTCATCTAAAATGTATTCAGTTTCTCAGCAGCTTGATATGCTTTCCAAGGTTCTTTGTACTTCAGTCAATGATATGTCAATCTCATTTAATTGTACTTTAATTTCAATTTCCTATTATGAATATTAAACGTATAACAAGGTATGCATTTTGTCAGCATATACATGGAAAGAATTACATACATCTCATAGGATTTTGCAGGTTTTGTCAGACATTTTAATTTTCGACTTCATACTTTATGTAGTAATATGGGACAGACACTACGACCGCCACTAGAAATCAGGCCCATTTATAATTTTAAGGTATTGATATAAATTATAACGCGAGAAAAATATATGTAATACTTGGGTGTAATATTGATATATAATAATATAACATACGTACATTCCTGGAATATGATGATTTTTTGAGTAAACATTTCATTAAGGAATGCAATATTAACTAAAATGAACTAAGAATTATAAAATTTTATATGAGTATTGCAGATGTCAGTGTATAAAGAAGAAGACTGGTGTCATATGGTGTAAATAAATACTTAAAATATTTTTGGAAAAATTGTATCCTTTGGAACTTTGTACTCCTGTGTAGGGTCAACAGCCAATTAACTCCATTTCGCCTATAGATCCATACGTACATATATCGCCCGGTTCAAGTGTAAAGACTTCTTTTACAAATCCAAACAATTAAAATTTTATTCCTTGGGTTTTCTTGGCACAGCTTACTTTTCTTACACAGCTCCGCCAAAAAACATTGAGTTTTGTTGTATCTCTTCACCCCAAATGTCACATTTTTGCCTCTAGACATGTCCATTGAGCCACAAATGGGCAGCATCAATGAACAAAATATGGAGAGAAAATTTCACTAGTGTACAAACATTTTGTAAAAGGCCAATGTATAACATCTTCAGATGTATTTTGGTTTTCTAAACTCAAACATTAATATTTTTAAATTTCGTCAAAAGTACCTTTCAAGCTTCTGACAATTAAATCGGATAGAGGTGGGAAACAAAGATTATACGTGTATCGGCGTTTTCAAAGTGTACGTATTGAGGTCAGACGGGTCGATATTTTTCCCCTTTGGCACATTCTTATGATGAATCGGCATAGGAAACCTTGTGTTCCTTATATTTTATGTATGGGATGTGTTCAGCAATATTACTTAGAACACCACGAGGAACATTTTTGTGGAACCCTCTATGTCTATGACTATAATATATATTGTACAATTATTGAACATATTTTAATTTAAGAGCGCAGCGATAGTCGAGTTGGTAGCTTGCTGGGCTATCAGCGTGGGGGTTGTGGATTCGATTCCCACCAGAGGCTCTGGTCTGTCGCTGCAATAACTAGCTACAATGGTCTTACTCGGCGCAATCCCTGGCCCCAAAATTAGAATATTATAAATAAATAAAAGTATATATTTTAATTTAAATTTAAATTAAATGTTATTTTTTTTTAATTTAATTTTATAACCTATCAGGTTATACATTTCTTGGATTCTAACATTAAACTGTTGATTACTTTACATTAGAAGTACTTTACAATAGAAGCATATTATCTTGCAAGTAACCCTTTAAGTTTGTCTTGAAACTGGAAATGGAGTTGTAATCAAGGGCACCGTTTAATACGTTGTTTAGTTTCCAACCTGCACCTAACAATTCAAATATCCTCATACAGCTGCCATTTTGAAAAACACAGTGGGTTTAACATTTCGAAATTTTCTATAAAAATATTTGTAATAAAATTAAAACTTTACTATAAGACTCTGAATCCATCCAAACTCAAAACTTAACTTAAATGCCAGAAGTGAATTAAATTTTCTCTTTTCCCTTAATTGCATACTTTTTCCGAACAGGTGCTCACAAAACTAAATTTGGGGTGGTGTGAATGGAAACATTATTCTACGTCCAATTTTACAGTAAGGGCTGCAACAACAAATGAAGATGCAGTCGGTATATATTTTACAGGCAAGAAAAATCCCTTCGAATGCAGAAAAAATCGAAAAGAAACTTATTTTGTTTAATTTTTTAATAGCCAACAATCTATGGAAGACAAGAAGGTGTTTTTAAGAATTTTTTATGAAGTCATTGTTTTCTTCGTTATAATATTGGCTACATATCAAATAATAAAATATTTTCTTCCGATTTTTATGGATATTTTCGTGCCAACAAAAATATTTTTTTTTTTTTTTTTGGAAAAAAAAATTCTATGTGGATGTTAAAGTGAAATAAGCAATATGTGTAGCCATCATAAAAATCCTTAATTGAACGTATAACCGGGCATGATCGGAACTTACAATTTCTAAATGAGAGTAAAAGGTACCTTGGGCAAAAATTTGAATTTTAGTCAATAATAATAAATATTAATATATTAATATATTTTTAAATTTCCTTTTATGAATTATATGTTTAAACAAAAAATAAAATTTTAGGTCCCCGATAAAAAAATTATTTTTGTGTTGAATAGTAGTCTTTCCATGCGAAGCGGTACGATTTAGCTACCATTGTTTTTCCTAGATTTTTTATTGATATTTAAGCCTTGTGTTACATTCTAGTTATTTTTGCAAAACAATTTTCTTTTGAAAAAATCGTAAAAAATAAATGCCAAGCGGAAAATGACTTCTAAGAACACTACTTTAAAGTTTCAAAAAAAAAATAATTATTATTACATTAATCATTACGAAAATCAAAATAAAAGAAATAAAATTGTAAAAACTTTAAAAATATAACGCGGCTATACCATTCCACTTCAATATTGTAAAAGTAATTGAAATTGAATTCATAACAAGGTATAGTACATTAAAATTTCCCTGGTACGGCGATGGAATAAGAACATCTTTTTGAAACAAATATTTTTTCACAGTTGAATTTTCTAATTTTTTTTTCAAAAAACGTATACAACATTTTTTACGAGAAGAATAGATGCACAAACTTTCAAAACAATCGCAGCTGTCGTGGTCAAAAATCGTACCTCTTGACACATAGGTTTCCTATTGATTGGCAAGAATGTGTTATATAAACAAGAATGGATAATTCATTTATATACATGACGAAATGCCACACCAAACTCAACTATCATTGTGTTGAGTTTGATAGTTGATAGATGTCGATGAAGCAATATCTTTATATTCATGAACCAATATCAGTGCCTTAACTTGTCAATAAATTAATTTATTGGCAATGCTCATTAACTTTTTAACAACTTCATTCAGATTGCTAAACTTTTCTGTCATTGTAGAGATTTATTCCTTGTAGAGCGAAATATTGAGAATGTTTTTCTAAGAATCTTAATTTTTTATATATACTATTAGGCTATTATACTATCGCCTTTTATTTTGCGAAAAATTAGCACTTTAATGAAATTGCGTTCGATTTACCATTAAACTGACGAAAATGCTGCATTGCCAAATAAACCATACGTGCCATAGTTTATGGGCGATAATTAACATAACTTCAACGTGCCGTGCCCTGCCCCCTTGGCAATTTTTTAATTACAACTCAGCCAGCCATCAACGGCATCATCTGCATATGCTCAGGCCATACAAAAGACGCATCAATAATTTCAGGATGAACACATCCAGCCTTCTGCTACTACCACTGCTACATTTTCCAAAAAGGTACTCGTTCACTGGGTTTTAATGCTTCCAACTACTGCTCGCATCATATGCCAGCACTTTGTGGCCATAATGGTTCGTGCATATCAAGTTGGCTGTTTTGTTGGTGTTGTTTTGTTTTGTGTTGTTCTTTGCTTTTTGTTTTGGACTATTTTCTTATGGGCTACGAATGTAGCCCAATGGATTGAAGAATGTAACTATTGCAAAATGTATGTATGTTTGTATATAGATCATGTTTATCTATTAAGCGATTAGATTATTTTCATTTAAAGGCATTTGAATTATGCAGACTTTCCAAGGGTTTGTGTAAGTTTGACTATCGTTTTCAACGAACGTTTTGTATATTCTCCCAGCTATGTATGTGTATGTCCATAATGCCTTGTATATACATATCTGAGTCTGGGCACAATGCCTTCAATGGTGTCTTAGGTGGCATCATAGTGGTGGCGGCTACAACATCACATCTGTGTTCTCATGCTTCACTAGATTTTCTAGATAGAACTCTTGTGCTATTCATTCATTTTGTGCTAATGTCGGAATATCAGTGTAGTTATGGTGGAATCCACAGAGACAAGGGAAAATAGTCAAGGTAGGCAAGCTGAATGTTGGTACACCCTATTAATATATTACTTCAATTATAAAGTGGTCCATTTAAAATTTTAAATAAGAATTGGCTATAAAAAATACTGATTATTTCTCCAATTTCTGGTTTTATTGGATGGGTTGAACTTTGCCATTTAATAATGGAACACAAGATCATTCACATGACTACCACGACTGGCTCGGCTATACCTCATTCCGATGAACCCAATTTTTCAGTATATGACCAACTCAATATCCACACCAAACAGTGACTGGTTGTGGATGCATTGGCTTCTCAATATCCACGTGTGGATGCTCCGAACCCCATATGCGGCAATTTTGCTTATTATTATCTGAAAACGCGATAATTTTCCACGTAAATTTCTTACAGTTTGCGTTAGAGACTGACTACTGTGGAAGTAAGTTTATAATATTTTCCGATTTTGTTCCAGAGTGTGTCAAACATAAACCAGAAAATAAAAATAAAAATGAATGTTATTCTTCTTGTCAAAGTCAAAGTAATCGGTAACCTGTTTTCGTCTGGGAAAACTTTCTATTCAATGATATCTAATCGATTTATCAATCTGCACATGTAAACTATTGTCCCTATCCCAGTGGATTGTGATACAATTGAAAACGTCTAAATTTCCTGTGCCATTCCCAGGACAATTGCAGCCGTTGGCAAACTGCTTCTTATGGAATAACCCATAGACATAATCTATTTAAAGCTTTACATGGACCACTTAAAAGCAACCTCATATTTCCTGTTGCACTCGCAAATACTAACACAAATACATACATATGTATATGGATATGTGTGCACGTGTAACCATATGGGTAGGATACCTTGCAACACTGGCTTTACAGTGTTGCATGAATCTTAAAATGCAGAAAGCCATTCATTGTTTTCTCTATCACCCACATCAAACAATACTGCCGTCCTGTCCCGTCATGCATACATACATGCGCGTGTGTGTGTGCCCGCCTGCCTTCCAAGGCAATCATTACATTTTGTGGGTGTGGCGTGTGTGTGTGATTGCAAGCGTTGTACCTACACCAGCTATCACCATTCGAGCCATCGCCATATGTTACGATTGGCAATTGATACAAGGAAATGGCGTAACAGAGAGATATGGATGATGCATTTAACATGGTCTTTAGGTACCCTATGTCCAAACGGTGTTTGGAAGAATCGTTGTTGTACCACAGCGTATATATTTAAGGGCAGGTGTGGAATGAACTGAAATGCAAATTTCGTGAAAATGACTTCAAACAATGCCAACGTGAATTTATAAAGGACTAACACAAAATACATAAAAAGGAACCTGGTTAAATATTTAAGTTTATCAAGAAATGTCCTGTAAAATTAAATCCTACTATTTTTATAGAAATATTTAAAACAATATAGACAGGACGTTTTCATTAGACTGCTCGGTCCCCGTACTAGCATTGAAAAAAAAATAAGAAGGAGTTCTCTGAATACAATAAAACTTCATTTCTAGATCGATTATGATGTGCCCATTCGGAAAATGTTACCTGCTTGTAGGGCTACCTTCAGCAAATTTCTCCCAAAAAGTAATAGCAGGAAATACTTTAGAAAAATGACCCTTTTTAACAATTAAAATAAGAAATAATGAGAGAAGATTTGGATTTTTCTGATAGATTAAAGTTCAAACTAAATTATTTGGACACAATGTTATTTTTTTCTTGGCCATTTAAAATTTTGAATTTTTCAAATATTTATCTTTTAAAATTAATTAAAAATAATATTTTGAAGATTTGAACAAATAAAAACACCTCAGTTATTCATAAAGTCTATTCAATTCCTTTTAAAAATGTATTATTTAAAAAAATTTCATTTTTCGAATATTCATCTTTAAAAATCAATTAATTAATAAAATTATAAATTAAATCATTGATTTTTATTTTTAAGGTTTATGAAAAAACCAAAATTCGTACCACTCCCAGCAATTCAGAAATATGTATTTTTCTATAATATTTTCCTTCAAATACTCAAGAACGAAACTACAAAATCAATTTACTTTACTTTTTATAAATCGCTAAGGAGCATTTTAAGGAGCAACAAGTTATTGACTGTCTCCAAATCTGGAGTATAACAAATAGAGTCTGGATTAAGAGAATATAATAAGTTCCGAAAACAGCTCAAAACAATCAAAGTAACATTCATATCAATGAACAGAACGCGCTATTTACACTCACCGATAGCGCAAAATTATTTTTAGAGAAGCTTTGCAGGGTTTTCCCTCGCAATACTAACCATACCACAGCGACATACACAGCAATGATATTAAAAATTTAAGGCTTTTGGAGCAATTTGTATCGATGACTTTCAACTGGATGGCCTCTTCATCTATCGCCAAACTTAAGATTAATCAAAAGAGATAAAAACGGTAAATAAATGGCATTGCGATCAGTTTAGTAAAAAATCCCAAAATTTGGAACACATTTTCCCCACTTTGGGAATTTGGATTTTTTTAGCACAAATGCAAAAACTGAAAAAATCTTGGATTTTTTCATAATATTTATATATTTTGATTATTTTAAGATATTTGTGTTGGACCTAAAATTCCAAATTTTGGAACACAATTTAACAATTCAACTATTTTAGAATTTTCTATTGTGAAAAACTTTTTTAAAAATGTAAATATAAATATTGCGATATCTTTTGATTGTTGATGCTTGTAACTTGTTATTGAATAATTTGTGTTTTTTGTACTAGACCCCTGAAGATGACCAACGGAGTAGGTCGAAATATTGGGAAATAAAAAACAAGAAAATAGTAATTTTTGTTTTATTATTTGAAAAAAACTGACCTCAAGCCGAACAAAAGAAAAAACGCAATTCAACTATTAAAAAAAAAAGTAAAATTTGTTATATTTAGCTTTTTTTCATAATTTAGATGCATTTTATGTATTTATGTTGGACGGACCTCAAATTCGTAAAATGTTGAGAGACTTGATTTTTGCAAAAAATAGTTTTATTGAAAATTTCGACAACTCAGTCAATTACCAACGAATTTTAAAAAACAAAGTGGCGTTTTACTCTTTACTAAATATATATTTTTAAAATCAAACATTGCCAATGGTGAACAAATTACAAAAAATATTTTTTTGCTGGACAAGGTGTCTTCTTTTTAAAAAATAATTATCGGCTGATAATCAACTAAGTTACAGCCTTATAAGTGCGCAAATGCGTTTTGTACCCGTAAGAAAAGATTTATGTGGAAGACTTGTAGACATGGCATAATTACTTGTTACACGGCGAATGGTAGTAGACACCTTGTCCCAAATACCTTGTTTATAGGGTATTCCACTCAGGTCACCGAAAATTACAAAATAATTTTTGCTGAATACTCAAAGATTTCTCAAGTTTTCTTAAATAATGTATATATCGTTTGGAATGTCTTGTAGACATGACATAATTACTTTTTTACACTGTGATTGGTAGTAGAGACCTTGTCCCCAATACCTTGTTCATAGTGGAGCCCCTCAGAGCACAGACAATTTCAAATCCTAGATGTTCGCTTACATATTTTTCTCACAAAGAAATCATATTTTTGCATTTCCATTACAGTTCACGTTACACACACCTTTAGGCTCCACAAAACTCGGATGTAGGGTATTGTGAAACACAAACATCAAAAGACAATAAAAATCTTTGATTTTTAGAGGAGGACATGTTAGTGATGTTTCGCTGTATCCTCTGGCAAACGGTGTTATCGAAAGCAAATCCTACGTTCGTTTCAGTCTTCATAACATAGTCATATGCATATGTGTACTTAACGGCATGCATATGCAGACATACATTTTCATTCGTAAAAAGGGTTATAAAACAAGTACTAAATATGATTACACTAAAAATGATAATAATGTTGAGTAAAATAATAGGAGATGAATTGAAAATAGATAACTGCATCTAAGTACGCCTTGTGAAGCTTTTCTGATGTATATATAGGGCATATGTAAATTTGAATAAAAATATACAGTGGTGGACAAAACATATGAAACTAAGGGTGAATTCCTTTGATAGGCTCTGTTAGTGTGTACATTTTAATTACAAAGAAAACAATATTGTTTAAAAATATTAATACAGCATTAAGATTTCAAATAATTAACAAAATTCACATATTATGTTAAAATTTCTTTGTTATCGGCTTTTTTGCTGATAATTATAAAAATTGGTGTGGACAAAACATATGCAACTCAACAATGTTGATTTATAAAGAGTGATTTTTTGAGGTTAGGATTTTCATGCATTAGTATTTGACAGATCACGTGGGATTTCAGACATGGTGTCAAAGAGAAAGATGCTCAGTATGCTTTGACATTTCATCATGAATCGTCTTACAAACGAACAACGCTTGCAAATTATTGAATTTTATTATCAAAATGCGTGCTCTGTTAAGAAAGTTCATTGCGCGCTTCCATTTTATGGTCAGTTTAATCGACCCACTGAAGCGGCTATTCGGGCTATTGTGACTAAATTTCGCACCAAATTTACATTGTTGGACATTAAACCACCAACACGCTTACGTAGAGTGCGAACTGAAGAAAATATCGCAGCTGTATCGGCCAGTGTTAATGATGACCACCAATTTTCGATTCGTCGCCGTTCGCACCAATTGGGTCTCTGTTACTCAAAAACGTGGAAATGCCAAAATTGGACTAAGCGGATGGACCACCTAAGACGCAGCCGCGGTCAACATTTAAATGAAATTATCTTCAAAAAGTAAATGTCATGGACCAATCTAACGTTTCAAATAAAGAACCGATGAGATTTTGCAAATTTTATGCGTTTTTTTTTTAAAAAAAAGTTATCAAGCTCTTAAAAAATCACCCTTTATAACGTCATTTTTGAATTTTATTTTGATTTGTCGTTGTTCGTATTAGTAAATAATAAACCTGTGTAAAGGAATTTATAAGAATATTTAATTTTATTTTGTATTTTTTTAAAATAGAGTTTGTATTGAAATGACATGCGATAAATTCGGATCTTAGCTCAGACAACGATATGTGACTGCTTATTCTTGTGAAATGTCACACAAAGGCATTGTCCAGAAATATAATGTTCGCAAAATTCAATATTTCACATTATTTCTATTTCAAAAATCACAAATTTTTTATTTACAAATGGCATTGTGACATTTATTACTTGGCTGCTCACTACCGGTATCATGATTTCCACCCTGTGAAATATTTCCTTAGGTGGCTTCGCAGCGACTTTTCAACAACATACCCGTCCTCTTTAAATATATGATTCTCACAAACGAATGAGAAGCACAACTCACCGAATATCCGTTTAAAAAAATAATAGAGCACACATGCCAAAAATATTATATATTATTAGAGAATAGCCATATAAGATATGGCGGTGCAATTATCAAATTAATGTATTCAAAAAATAGAAATAATATAAAAAAATACGATAACACACCAATATTTAAATACTCCAAATATTATCTATTAGGGACTTACAATCCTTGTGAGAGCAAACGTATATTCAAGGTGTTAGAATTTAGTATAATTCGTATCAGAAACTGTGATTACTTCTATGGTGGACGTGGGTATGTACCTCCCGTGCAGAGAAAGATTAGTCCAAACCGAAGATTTCTATGCTGTTTCAACACAATTATTTATTTCATATTTGTAAATATATCTTGCAATCGATAACCCTTTTCATACACGTGTACGTGTGTACTTTCACACATACTGCAACTAAAATTGTATAGCAAACATTTACAGCTTTGTTTGCTTCTCTGAAAAAATCACATACGTACCACATATTTAGCTTGACAGGGTATGACAAAATTAAGTTTATGTCCAATGAAGTGTGAAACATCATCATTATCCTCTAGTTTCGCTGTTCGACAGTCTAAAAACTCTGGGAAATGATATAATATATCTTGTACGTATTGGTGGGTAGAACAAGAATCTGTATTTAAAATTTCCCAGATACCCCCAAAATCTTGAGTTACGGGTAAGAAACCGGTTTTTCGTACCTTTGCACACTTATAAGCCTGCACACTTTGCACACTTTTAGCAATTTTCCAATTTTGGCAATACATTTGCACATTATTTTGTTTGGTAACTGTACAACCTGTAAATTTATTTAAGCAACACATTTATTAAAGAGTAAAACGAAGCGTTGCTTTTAAAAATCCGTCAGTAATTGATTGAAGTTTTTATTAATGCTAAATTTTTACAAAAATACAAGTTATGGTCATTTCAGTTCACATCTCTCATTATTTTACGAGTTGAAGTCCAATAAAAATACATAAATTCATCTAAACAGAAAAAAACGGAAAAAAGATCGTTTTAATAAAAAAAAAATCCCCAATTTTGGGAATTCGATTGTTTGTTTGGATAAAAGGAAAATCTAGTAATTTTTCGTCGTTTTTATCATTTTCACGTATTTTAAGCATTTTTATTGGACCTTTTACACTATATTACTCTTTACACTATTTGGCAACCATTCTGTCGAAGGGCTACGTATGGTTTACACTCATGGCTACAACTTCCAAATGTCTAGCGTTTCCAACTAATCTCTTCATCTCTACAAAGAAATCGATGGTGATGAGCCACCGTGAATGATAAATTCGAAAGCGCTATTAATTTTATAATTGATTAAAAAGTTGCTAAAAATCTTTTTTGCGTCCAGTTTACCTTTAATATTTATTCTATGATTTTTGGAAGGTGCCTTCGACGAAAATAGGATTTATAATAAAAAAATATCTCTGTTTCACATGTGGGTTCTCTGAACTACTACACTCAGAAAAGAGACACTTTAATTTCACTTTAAATCCAGTACAAGGGACTTTAAAATTAAAAATTTTCATGTATGAAAACCAGCCGTATTGAAAAATATTTAATTTTAAAGTTTAAATTTTAAAATGTAAATTATGAATGTTAACACTTTGAATATTAAAGTGAAAACTTTACATTTTAATATGCGCATTTTCGAATACAATTTAAATACTTTTGATTTTAAAGTTCACACTTTTGATCCAATTCAAAAATGTTTGTATTTAAACTTAAAGTTAACATATTCAATCTCAAACTAGAAGCGTTAGCTTTTAATTTAAGAGTGAACACTTTCAAATGTAATTTAAAAGTGTTCACAATAAACTTTAAAGAAAACACATTATTTTAATTATTTTTAATCCAAACGGCTGTACAGTCAATTTATTATAATAGTATTTACCGATAAGTTCTTTTATTCGTCTTGAGTAATCGCTAATTGTTGTTAACTGCAATACGAAGCTTTCATTGGCATCTTTCATGGTGGCTTTCTTTTTTGTATTTCCATCTGCACTAAATCTTGCTGAAGGTAGCAGAACTGAATTGAGAAGAATTGTAAAAATGTAGTCTTGACAATCTAGAAAAAAATTAATATAATAAGTTAATTTTACGATAAAGATAATTATAGTCGATATGATAAAAAGCTTAATTTTGGTGAGTTGGACTTTGGTTAATTTAACAAAAAACCCATAATTGTTACTCACCAATTTTTTCCGTTGTTTTTGCTTGGTTCAGAAGATCTATTGATTGCTGATTCCGTATGTTGACATCGTAGTAATTCACTATCTTAGTTTTAAAATTATCCCACTTTGTTTTTAAAAGATTATCTTTTTGTGGATAAATCAAATTAAAATCTAGATTAATCTAAAAAAGAAGAATTTGTATATCCTTGAATTTTGTGGTAATGTTCTTTTTAAATACCAGAAATGGTGCTCTGGAGTCTTTTAACATTGGCCACTCCTGCAAAAAATCAGAATTTGAGCGCGTTGCCAAATCCGAGGAATTTGACGAGGAATGTAGTAATAATCCTGAAAGAAATCAGTTTATAATATGTTCTTTTTATATATAGTTTTAAATAATACCTGGGACTCTATTTCATTGGGAAATAAACCCACTATTTCTTCCACAATACTAGCAAAGTGTTCCGGTCTAAGCTTTGCCTTTGTTAACATGACATCTTCTAAAATTATTTTAATGAGGTCATCGCGTTGCTTATTCGTAAAACATGCCCTTTCCTCATAATATTGAATAAGTTGTTTCCCGGTTGAGTTATTCTTTAAAAATGTTGAAAGGGGCTGCAATGCAGTGTACCATTAAATTTAATACAAAACTTTTTACTGTATATTATTACCTGTGATCCAAATGCGCTCCTTATTGAATTATTTGAAGAACAAGATAAATCGTAGTGACGATTTTTTTCTAGCCAACCAACAATCTTTGAACTCTGGCTCAACGTTTCGTCTTCTATTCCAAACTGAAAAAACAGCTTGCTAAATTATAAGCGTAGTAATATGGAAATGGGAATTGTATCTATGTACGTGCGTAACATCGCAAATAAGCTTCAAAATTAATATTATATTTACCTTTGACTTGCGCCAGAAAAACAACTTTTCTCTAAACTCCGCTCGAAGACCAATATTTCTTATTGCTTCCGCAATGTCTTCTTTTGACAAAAATTGTAAGCTTCGAAAAGTTATTCCAGCATCTAAGGAAAATTAAAAATATTACATAAGTGTTTATATTGCCTAAGTATTTTTACTTACTTTTTAGGTCAAGAAAAAGTGTTTCAGATCAAACTCCTTTAGCAGATTAAGGAGATCCGTATCTTCCTCACTTAAACTATCGTTGGTAGATTTTTCTCCAGCAACAACACACGTGTACGTTAAAGCACCCTGCTCATTAATTTGGATATCGTTGCCAAGAATTCGCACCAAGTCACTTTCTTGAATAATTTTACCCTGACTGATTATTTTTTTACTTGTTCACACTTCTAAATTCACTTTACTATAACGAAATCACACAAATGCTGCTAACGCACGCTTTCTTATTCTAACGCTACAAATAAACATAAACACTTTGAAAATAAAATTGTTTACGTTGCGTTTTAAAGTGTTCACGTTTAGATCAAACAAAGACACTTTGAGTTTAAAAGTAAACACTTTTAATTCAAAATATTCACTTTAAATGTCAAAGTGAACACTTTTTACTCAAAACTAAAACTTTCAATATTAAAGTGAACACTTTAAATTAGAAAGTGACACTTTGATTTATAAAGTGACACTTTGATTTATAAAGTGAACACTTTAAATATAAACGTTAACACTTTTCTGCAAATTGATCACTTTACATTTTAAAGTTAACACTTTGAAAATAAACGTTTTAATTTTATTTTTTAAAGTTTAAAAATTTAAAACCAAATGGATTCACTTTTAATACAATTTTAAAAGTGATTACTTTATAAATAATATATTTTACTTTAAAATATAAAGTTTGTCATTATAAAATAAAGTAAACATTTTAATATTTAAGAATTTTACATTAAGAACAAAAATTTTAACTTTTTAATTAAGAGTAAACACTTTAAAAACTTAAAATTACCACTTTTACAAAATATTTTTTTTGTGCTCCACTTAAGAACCTTTAGACTGAGGCATTTTAATTAAAATTAGAAAGTGTTCACATTTAATTTTAAAGCGCACTTTTTTTCTCAGTGTAATGCGACAATTTTGACTATTAACGAAGCCAAAAATTACCATCTTTATCTCGATTATAGCATTAAATTCATTGAGATAATGATGGATATAGTAAAATTCATTCGGAAAGTATTTTTAAGTTCATCAAATTACCCTCTCCCCCTCCATCGTTGGGTTACCAAAATTGTGCGCTTTAAAAATCAGTCAATTACTTTTGGTCCACCATGTTCATACATGTGCCAATAAGCGAGTATAACGCACACACACACCTACGTATGGACAATTTTGCTCTCTAACATTTACCATTTTGAACGCGGTGCATTAAATTCAACATCATTTGATATCAAATGGGTTTTGTTATGCTAAATTGATTTTGAATGTTTACTAGAATAGCATACTCACACAGCCATACAAAGATATTTGCATACATAGATGGGTACATATGCACGTATACTTACTCACACCACATCCCCAGCTGTGCTGGTATAAGTTTGCATGCATATACTATATATGTAGTGTAGAAGGATCTGAGTATACACCCAGCCGATGTGCAGCTGTGGCTGGCTGTTTGCTTATGTATGCATTTAAAGTGTCTTTAAGTGGCAATTAGATACTATGCATTTAGGTGTTAAAGGACACTTAGGGTTCTATTATACATACATACATACGAGACGAGGAAACGAAACGAGAGGAGCATCCATCCATATTCACTCAGCATTATTGTGGCTGTCTTCTTCTTCTTTCACGCCATGCTCATGCCATGAGGAAATTTTGTGGGCGAAAATTCATTCAAAACAATCGGGGCACAACGGAAACGGAAGGAACATATTTATGCTAAGTATCGAAACGATATGAATATGCCATGAATAATAATCAATTATTGGCAGTCATTTATTTGCTGGCGCTAAATCCAGGAAGTTGCCGGATTATGATTATTTTAAGGGGTGGGGGAAGAAGGACACTGGCTAGGCGTCAATTTATGAGGAGGGAGGAGATTTGCAAGGAAACAAAGGGTATATGATTAATCAGACAATACGCTAAATTGAAGTTTTTTTTTTTAATTTTCGAGAACTTATGACATTCCGGTGTGAAACTTAGAAATCACTTTGACTTATCGACTGTGTTTAATTACTAGACAGCGGATTTCTATTTTGAACAGATGTCTTTAATTGAATTCCGACTTCGCACAAATGATTTTCATAATAAAAATATTTAAATAATCGATAATAATAATTTTATGTTGCAAAAATCAGGTTTGCATAAAAAGCGCTATCTAATAATTACATTATGCAACAACAAAATAAATATTTTGTGTAAGGGATCTAAAACATATTTTTATGTGTATTGAGGCATATTAATTCATAAAATCAACACACAAAACTTTATATACAGGGTGGACCATTTAAAATTTTTATTAGAATTATATATAGGCATCTCCCAAAAAAGGTCTACCAAAAAATGAAATCAGACCACACTAATAGCTTTTTTAACTTAATTGTTTCCTTATTTCGACATCTTTTTTATTATGAAACTTGAAGTTAACTTGTTATCTTTTATTTTTATTAAAAGTTGAAGTGTTATAACGAAAATTACTAAATTTTTCACTACGAGTGGGCTTTTTTGTCCCGCCCTTTTTATCGCGTCCGTATTTCTGCTGTACCTGATTAAAAAAATCTAAGAAATAATTCTCATATTTCATAAATCTACGAACAAAATATATCCTCTGACCTTCTTTTATATGTGTATAAGTAAAAACAAAGTTTTCAAAAAATCGCTGAACTTCTATTATTTCTATAAGACCTCCAAAAGTACTTCGGGTTTTCGCGTCGCGTCCGTTTCGATGTAAAATTGTTTATAATTTTGTACTAATTTGTACTAAATCCTGATGGTATATTTTTAAAATGTTGTACTCTTTAAGCGCTTTAGAACACTAAAAAGGCTGATCGACTTTTTCAGTTTGTTTCTTGTTTTTGTTGTTGTTTAAGGCGTGCAAATGTCGCGTCCGGGCCACTGGGAGGTACCCATATATGTACTGATAACACTGTCCGACAGTCCATATTACACTTGAACCAGATGATATAGATCTGAAGCTATAGGTGAAATAGAGTTAATTGGTGTTTTAAGTGTTTCATTTTTCTCATCCTGTTGCCCCTTAAAATGACTACAAAGTTCCAAATGATACAATTTTTCACAAATTATTTTCAATACTAATTCCCACCCTATTACACTGGTATAAATGCCAAATCAAATAAGACAACATTTGCTAAAAATACTTTAAATTTCAAGCTTCTACCTATACTAGTTTAGTATTAACAGCAATTTAAAATTTTGTCTCTTAAGATATGAATAAACAAGATAAATTAAGGGATACACTTGAAGTAGATGTTAATGCTGAACTAATACAGATAGAAGCATGATATTTGAAGTATTTTTAATAGATATTCTCCTCTTAAATTTGACACAAATACCACTAGCTACGGTGCGAACAAGTATAAAAATTGTTTTTTTTTGAAAAATTTTACCCTTTGGAATTTTGTAGTCCTGCGAAGGAAATGAAAAATTAAAAACTTCAAGTAACTCCATTTTGCCTATAGTTTCATACGTATATCTATTTTTTTTTTTTTCAAATTTCTAATTTTATTGGAAAGGTTGAACTTTGTCATTTAATAACACAGTGCAACACGAAAAAAAATAACCATATACGGACACCGCTACATGATAAAAGACCAAAAAAAAGACCCGTGTTTTTTTTCCCCAAAGTCATGCACTTTTTTTTTATGGGCCCCCAGAGATTTGAGGCCTCGGTGTAATTTTTGGAAAAAAGTGATCATATTCTCAGGCTCATATCTTGCAAACCGTTCGGAATTTTGATTTACTCTCTGAGGCGAGAACGTACACGGCTTGGTTTGTCTAAAAACTATTTTTATGAACTCGCTTCATAAATTGAAGCACAAAACTAAACTCTTCTTTGAAATTGTCCACGTAAATTTCTTAAAGTTTACTTTAAAGAATCACTACATTGGAAGTAAGTTTTTAATATTTCCCAATTTTGTTCGAGCGTTTAGCGTCCCATTGTGCAAATACCAAACATAAACCTAAAAATAAAAACAAAAAAAAGAATGTTATTCTACCTTTCAAAGTCAAAGTAATCGGTAGTTCAAATATACATTTTTAAATGACCCACCCTTTATATATTATTTGTGATCTTAATTTGAAAATATAGGTATGACCACACTCACTTATATGTTCAATTATAGGTAATTACGATGGCAAATTTCACTTTCATAGAGAAAGAGTGGTTTAAGAACAGATTTATTTTAAATGATTGTTGCTGCCACGAAAAAACCCATTAAAAATATTTTTTTTATTTATTTATTTTTATTTATTTTTTTAAATACGTCCAATCGATATCTTCCATCATTTTGTTGCCTATTCCCATGATTCGATTATTCATTCGTACATAAATCACTGCATCATTGTCCTTAATTATTTCGGCTATATTTTTTTATTCCCCCGCCACATTAGTTTAAAATGAACTTCAAGCATTACATCAAATAATGACATTGTATATCTTCTTCGCTTACTCCCTACCGCCTTTAATTTTGATCAGCTTAACTTTTCGACCTATTCCAAACGACGATGAGGCACTACATCTTATTCCAAATAGTCCCATTAGGCTTAGCGACAACAATAGAGGAATAATGTTGAAAATGAAATCCTAAAATGAATACAATACTCCGCATCGCAGAGTAATTCACAAAATAGAGCGATAGCAAATAAGTAAAAGAAAACCGAACTAAATCTGCGATACCACGGATGGGGATATATTTCGGTTGACAAAAAAAACAACAACAACGACCAAATGTAAACTACCGAAGCAAACGTTTTAAATCAATGGCGTCGAATAGGTTGTGTGATTTGAAAACTGTTTCAGAAACTTTCTAACATACTCGCGCTCGTTCGTTCATAGGAAATGGAAAGCAAACTTTTGTCTATTGAAAGCAAATAAAAATCCATAATTGAATTAAGTTCAAGTTTTTCGTTTTCCATTTTATCGAAAAATGAAAAATCAACGACATTTGTTGGAGGGAAAAGTTTTACGGCATCTGTTGGGTTTTTCGTTTTTTTACAGTTACACACATATTCATACTCTTACAATTGGTTTAGCATTTAAAGTTTACTGATGGTTTCATTCGTATATTGTGTATTTTTCATTTCAGGATATATGGCAATGACACATTTACATTGCATTTGGATCACGGCAGAGGTTTTGGTAAAGCATTCCATGACGACCTGACCATTTTGGCACCCATGCTGCAGTGTTGTATGGTGCGAAAGTC
Source organism: Polietes domitor (assembly GCA_947397865.1). Classification (NCBI taxonomy): domain Eukaryota; kingdom Metazoa; phylum Arthropoda; class Insecta; order Diptera; family Muscidae; genus Polietes; species Polietes domitor. The sequence goes on from OX377618.1 coordinate 203,881,083, forward strand.
CACCGTTAAGAAATTGTTAGAGTAAGTATTGATACATTCCCAAATATGAATATTAAATTATGCATACATACATCGCTATATAATTTATAGATACAATATAATTTAAGACATCAAAGACACAAATCTGACCTAAAATGGGGAAGTTATTGCGGATATTATAAAAAATGCATCAAAAATTGCACTAAAATCATAAAGAACTGGGTAGCTTATGAATAAATATGTTGGCACAACACATTAAACAAACCAATGATTAATTTTAGTCGTAATCATCTACAATTTATTTTGAAGTCAGCTTAATTTAACCCATTCACTCTCCAAAAAAATTAGAAAAAATATATTTGTCATACCACAAGAAAGTTACACATTTTTTTTAAATTACCTTACGGCCACAAAAATATTTTGGTGTTCTCTATATCATAGCAAGTTACGCGGATTATTCTAAAAGCGCTTTTCACATTTTTTGACTTTACAACCAACATTTATCCTATTTCACTCTTATATTAACAGCGTTTAATAAAGATCGGTAGTTCAAACTTAAAATTTTAAATGGTCTACCCTATACAAGCGTCATTGGTTCAAAAAATCAGCCGGATCCATTGAATATATCGCGGAAAAATGACAAAACAAAAATGTCATGCATAAAAATCATTTCAGCCACATCTCCCGCGAAAATGGAAATTTTACAAAAATATCCGACTTTTATTGTTTGGTTATCGTGCTCCACCGAAATATCCACATTTTTATCGAAAAATATCGATCTTCCAAAAAAACATGGACCAATTTTAACCATATTAATTTGTTTGTATAAGTTGGCGTGTAGTTTTGCTATTTAAGCGTTAAGAGCATTATTTACAACTTTGGGTTCTTCGGTGACCCCCAATGAAATTTTCCGATAATTTTTTGTACATCATTTTAAATGACCTTTTAAATATAACTTGTTTATTCCTTCGAAAAAAAAGGATCAAATTGACCCATAATAGGGGGTTAAGATCTTCTACAAAAAGGATCCACATAAAATTCCCCAATATAGTTCTGACAAAAAGAATTCTCTCAGACATAAACTTACAGCACTTTTTTCGCTTAATATAATGCTCCCTTCGACCATGAAATGAAAACTTTGACTCGCTGTAAAAAGAAACTCAGCCCAGCTGGACTATAAGTTTATTCTACCAAAATGATATACTCAAGAATTATACAACTGGTTCAGAAATGTTTTTCAAAATTATTACCATTGAATCTCCAGCATACATTTTTCAGATAACTTAGAAAATCATAATAGAAAATATATTGATGTAATAATTTTTAAAAATTTAAAAGAAAAAGAAAATTATATTAAGGGTATTATCAGAAAGTGTTTTAGACAAGATATATAACCTTTAAATCGAATTTTGGAAATATAAGTTAGATAACACGCGCATATTGTATTTTTGAAAAGAAAACAATAACTATATGAGTCATTCTATGTCAAGTGGTACGATTTTTGTAGTGTGCCATCAGAAAAAAATAAAAAATATATATATTTTACCCTTATCAACTTTTTGTTGGATTTTTCATTGTTTTTAAACCTTGTGTTAATAAACTACCGAAAAAATTCACAGAAAGGTTTTTCACAGAAATTTTGGTTGATTTTGCAAAAAATCGTAAAAAATAGAAGCCATCATTTCACCACTTCCAAACTTACACAGTCGCTTAAAAAGATTTCTAAGAACACTACTTTAAAAATGGATTAATGTAATCATTGGGAAAATCAAAATAAAAGAAATAAAATTGTGAAAACTCTAAAACTATAACCCGACTATAGCAGACCACTTCAACATCTTAAAAGTAATCGAAATTGCCTTCAAATCAGTTATAGCACATTAAAATCGGTCAAGTCTTTCAGGAATTACAGGCGATTGAATAAACACACTTTGTTGAAAAAATCTTATTTTTTCACTATTAAATTGGTCATTTCAAAACAATCGCAGCTACCGAGGTCAAAAATCGTTACGCTTGACATGGAATGACTCATATGTAAAAGATCGATGGAAAAGGCTAAAGTTTTGAACCGTTTTGTAGACAGCAAAGATTTTTTAAATATTCATTTTTTAATTTATTGTCGAATATCGCTCTAGAAATTTGATAAAAGAATAATTAGTTTTATTTTATAAAAACTGACATCTTAACGAAGCAAACAAAGTTTACTTGAAGAAAATATTTGGATAAATATAGATGTTGTGTCCCATCCTATAGAAGTACCTCTCGTCTTCATGTGTAATTAAATTAATTTAAGCAAAATGTTGGTAAAAAAATGGCACATGATTTTATGACATTCCCTTCTACAAGAATTTTACATTGTTTTCATCATTAGGACCGCAGTTTTTATTATATATATATTTTTTAATCCAAAAATAAATGTTTAGGCCCCGGATACAAAATTTGTATTTCTTTATGTGGATATATAATCATTAAAATATCATGGTGCCGTACGTAATGTCAGTGGATATATGAGAATCACCATCTGAATCGATTAAGCGATGTTTGTCTGTCCATCTGCTCGCCATCAAAAACAAGTTATACATGTGCTGATCTCAATTGTTGTTCGATCGTAATGAAGTTCTGCAGAAGAATTTTTATGCCAGGGATAAAGACCTTTGAGTACAAAACAAACAAAAGTCCTTACCAAAATGTCGTCTTACCAATACATTACCAATTCAAGATTTCATCAGATCTTGACAGATACTGGCATATGATGTCAGATTTTTCCAGGAACCAACTGGACAATGTTTTCATACCGTTTTTAAGACATCTAGGTTTACTCTTCAAAATCATATATTAGCGTAGGTAGCAGTGTAGAGTTTAATATAGTCATTACTTTTTAACGATTTACTTTTATTTTTAAATTAATTAAATCCCTTAATTTTTTATTCATTTCAGATTCCACAATGGCCCAAAACTGTTGTCACAAGTGATGCGTGAATCCATGCAAGTTGATCCCGTAAGTCCGATTTTATGGGAGCCTCATCTGGAAGCTTTGGACCGACGGATTGGCATCATTCTGCAGGGTGTGCGGGATTGCGTCAAAAAGAATCCGCCCGAGGAATTCGATGGCTCGGAGGATAATGTATCGTCATAGCGTTAAAATTAGACAATTCAAACCAAACTTAGACACTAAGATAAACCTAACATAGTTAAAGCCAGGAAAGAAGAAAAACGAGAAAAGAAAAACGCGAAAATTTCACAAAAAAATATTAAATAACTGATAACTGTTTTGTTTTTGTTAAAAGTGAAAAACCTAGAATTTATTAAATCAAATGTATTCCATGAAAAAAAACTTAGAACAAGATAATAGAGCCCTTGAGAACTTTTGTAAAAAGCTCTCTAACGCAGAACAAATCTAAGAAACTAAGAAAGTAACCGAAACAAGTGTTAGCTCTCAAAGGCCCTCCCCCACCCCCTGTTACAATCAGTTTTGTTTTTATTTAAAAAATAATAGGAAATAGTTTAATTAAAACCACAACAACAACAGCAACAAGTAAAGCTTTAAAAGTGATACATTTTATTAAGTCGAAGACGAAGGAGGCATGTTAAACGACGACAATTATTTTTTGTTTGTTTTGAATTTTGAATTTAAAATTGTCAAATTGTTATCAAGGATAAAGCACAGCTCGTTACGGTCTATGTTTCTTTGTCCAACAACAATAACGCGTGACTTTAGTACCTTTTTATGAATATGATGAAGAACAACAACAACGAAAAACCTAATAGGTTTTTGGTGTTCTCAAAAGATCTTGTACAACTTGGCAGCTATACTATATTTTGGATGTTGTTTTATTTTTTCAATATATTTTGTGGTGAGAATCAGATTTAGAAAGTGTAATTTTTATAGTTGAAACACTCAGTGTTCTCGAAGCTTTAGACAAAACAAAAACGAATAGTTTTTCTTTTCACCAATAACAATAACAAAAATGACAAAAGACTACATTATATTATTTGGAAATATTGAAGAAGACGAAGAAAAAGAAAAGAGAAAATTTATCATTTTAATTATTTATCATCCCCCCATTCCTCCTTAGTTTAGTATTGTGTGGTCGAGGAAAACTGATAACGTGAACGATGGGCCCCTTTTCTGGGAGAGATGCCATCGATTCCAGCAGAACGGCCGCCTAGCTTTATAAGGACGGACTTTAGTTTTCCACCACCTGCAATACGTCCTCTCATTATGTTTATTTTAGCCTAAATTTTAAGTAGAACTTCATACATCCTCCCTTTTAGGTTTTTAGTTCTTTCTCGTAGTATTTAGTAGCATAGTTTCGTACCAAAGAAATATCAATTATAATTTGAAATTTCATTATTTTCATCGTTTCTACTTAGAATGAGTGCATTGTGCATACCATTCACACACACACCCTCCCTCTCTCTCTGTGTCTGTGGTATGGCCCTGCACTTTTCCGGTCAATTCATTAAAACAAAACAAAAAAAAAACAAAAACAACTTTAAAATAACAAAACATATATTCCTATATTTTATATTAAATATAAATAAAATAACAAAAGATAGAAGATAAAAGTAAAGTAAAGAAAACTTTAGCGAAGAGAAATGTGAAAGTAACCGAAGATGAATAATATCCTTTATAACTAAAGTACCTTATGTGTATGTTTGTATGTAAATATTATACATAAATTTAATCAAAATATTTATATGGGTTCCCACTACGAAAATGTTTAGACAATTGTTTGTATTTTTTGTAACATAACATTATATGATGGTTGAGTTAAAGACATTAATTATTTCTAATCGAAGCTTATGTTTTTTGTTGTATTCTAACGAGAAAAAAATATGAAAGAAAATCTTAATTATTTAAATATGTAATTGATGAATGTTTACATTTATGAAATGTCAATGTTATTTAATTGTAATTGTAATTAATTACTATATATACATATACATAATATTAATTTTAACATATATACCGATATATGTATGTATGTATATGAATGACTATAATATCTGATACAATCATATATTATAATATTATTACTAGAGAATTTAAAACTTAGCACTGTTGCAAAAGAAAAATTATAAAAACACCATCAACGAAAATGAAAACAAAGCAAACAAACCTAAATAAAAATAAAAAATAATATTTGACTGTTAAAACGGTGCGTTTTTTATTTAACATTCGATAGTTTGCCTTATTCCTCACAAACTGGAGCCGCTCTCAAATAATGCCCACGATATTCAGGGTCAACTCAGTCAAGGCAATTTTGAAAAAATGTAAAATGAAAAGAATGTAACGAGGAAATAAAAAGGAATTTTATAAAATCGTTCGGGAGAAACATTTATGTATGTACTTTATTAAAACATGGTACAGTGTTTCGAAATCGATATTTTGGAATTAATTTTATAACTTTTGCACGGCAAGAGTTAATTTGATGAGATTTCACATGCTTAGAGCTGAGGTTTTTGGCAGATAATTTGGATGATTCTGGATATCTAGTGGGCATGTCAAATATGGAAATGATTGACAAAATTAAAATTATGTACCGATTGTAAAGGTGTTTTGCACAGCTCGTGAATACCTACAAACAGGGTCAATTAGTTCAAGAGATATTTGAGTTAGAAACAAGAAAAACGGCGTTTAGTTCGTCCGGGCCGAACTTTGTATACCCTTCACCATGGATTGCATTCCACAGAGGATGTCGATTTTCGTAGAAGTGCAGTAATATAACAGGAAAATATATTTCTTTTAATATAGCCAAACCAAAACAAATACAAATATTGAAAAAATAATTTTATAAATAAATATAATATGTATATTAATTATTTCAAACCACGCAAGGCTACCAATACGTCAATCCAAAAAATAAATATTCTTATATTTATATTTTCAAAAAGCTGCAGTTGGTTGTACTTTCATTATATTTTAATTCCAAAAGTACAAATTATGAAAATCCATTATCAGTGCATACATAGTGCAAAATAACCTAACGTCATGATTCATCCAATTTTTGCCGTAAAATACAAAATACAAATTTCGAAAAAACTTATATTTTGCGTGTCTATGCAGTCAGAGGAATGTATACACCGAATGCCATGCTGCGGCCATTTGGTTGGTACCATTTTTATCCCCTTAAGAGTACCATTTTTCACCCCTAGCTGTAGTCGTTTAGTTGATACTATTTTTATCCCATTGTATCCCTTGAAAGTACGAATTTCGAAAATTCCGTTTATTTTACGTGTCTACACAGTCAGAGGAATATATACTCCGAATTTCATGACTCTAGCTGTGGTCATTTGATTGGTACTCTTTTTATCCCCTTTTTCCATTTTAACCCAAAAAAGTACGAATTTTGAAAAATCCGTGTGTTTTACGTGTCTATGCAATCAGAGGAATGTATGCACCGAATTTGATTATTCTAGCGGTTTGGTAGCATTTTTATCCCTCTATTTCCATTTTACCCTTAAAAGTACGAATTTGGAAAAAATACTTTTATTTTTATGTATCTACTCAATTAGAGGAATGTACACACCGAATTTCGTGTTTCTAGCTGTTGTCGTTCGATGGGTACCATTTTCATCCCTTTTTTGTCCCATTTCACCCCCTACAAATAAGAATCACTTTATGGTGCACGTTTTTGCTATAAGGGGAATGCGCATACCAAATATCAAGCAAATATAAACAGACATATTCAAAAAACATGGTTAAATACGGTAAAATATCAGGGATTATTATGGGTATTTTTAGTCCTTGTGAGGGAAAAAATTTTCCCTTTGGACCGATTTTGCCCAGTTTCAATCCCAACCGATCTACGACTATAAGACGCATTTTTAGAAAATATGAACGTTCTAGCTCCTTTCGTTTAGATACTAGCGTGCTTTCAACAGACGGACAGACATGGCTAGATCGTCTTAGAATTTTATGACGATCAAGAATATATATACTTTATTGGGTCTCAGGTCGATATTTCAAGGTGTTGCAAACGGAATGACAAAGTTAGTATACCCCCATCCTGGAGGTGGAGGGTATAAAAATAAATAAATATGTTTTACACAGATTGGTTTCGTATTCTTAACGTTGCAATCTAATTATAAGCTCGATGCATGTACTGTATTGAGGTTATTGTTACTTCAAACAGAAGTTATTAAGTTAAGTTACTTCTAAAGACAAAACTTCCAAAAGGGACCCGTTTTCATGTTCTTTTCAAAAAGGCTACATTATTTCGTTTTTAAATTGGTTTTATCTCCTTGCAGCCGCAAATTTCTGTTATTTTTCGTCAAGAAGACGTAGTTCGCGTTTTTTGTTATTCTTGAATTATTTTGATCAAAATTTATTTGCAAAAAATCTTAAAGGTGCATATTTAGGTAGTATTATTAAAATAGTAAGTAAAGAAATTGTTGAACAAAAAATGTAAACAATTTATGCTATTATTTTCGGACGCACTATATCTACATATATAATTTCAATATTTCCTTAATATTCTATATGAACTTGTTTTTCTCAAAATTCTATTATATTAGCTATTATAATTACTATTAGCTATTATAAAATTTTTGGTTTCACATGCGGGAAAATTCCCGGGAATTCACCTCCAAAATTTACTATTTCATGATTTTAACTGTCAAACTCCATACGAACAAATTTAAAATCTGGAAAAAATAGATTTTTGGCATATACCCGAACGGCAGTCATTTGATGACATTTTAAACAATGCTATAGATAACTCAAGTAACAATATAGTATTAAAAATGTCGAGATCGCTGTTTATTTTTTTTAGTTTTCGAAGCGACAGGACAAAGAACAGACAACTTACACATTTTATTTAGTTCTCTACAGACTATTGAGAATGTGATCGATCGTTCTCAGTCCAATAAATAAGAAATATCTGATGAGGCCGTAAATGCATTGTCTACTCTTAATTCAAATATACGCTTGCATATGAAGATATATTTAATTAATTTCGAAACATGAAAATATGTTTGAATTGCACTTTTTTATATGAATTCTGTAGCAGGTTTTTTGTGAAATAAATATTTATTTTCTTTAAAAAATGTGAATGTTTCATTGAAAAAAAACAGGTTTACCTCACGGTCGACAATATGTTCCCGGGATCCCGGGAAATTAAAAAAGAAATAATTCCCGTTTTCCGGGAAACAAAAATTACGGGGTAATGCAAACCCTAAGCATAAAAATCCCTTACATATTATTAAAGCGCTTGTTCTCTACTTTCCAAATTTGTATAACTTTTTCTATATATTTCTGCATCGCAAGTATAAAATATAATAAAAAGTTTAGAGTTTGAAAATATATCAATCATTTTGCATTTATTTTTCCCAAGACCTATAAATTCTGATCTCTGAAATGTTAACATCTTGTAGAGAATAAAATAAGCCAAAATACTTTAAAAAATAAGAAAAGTTTTACACCGTATTCAAGGGCTTGTGGTGTTTGGATTTCCCGAACTACAATAATGAAAAGCTTTCGAAATAAAAATCTAATTGTATTCTTATATTTTTCAATTTATTCTTAAATGTTGATGGATGGATGAATCCAAAAATGTGCCACGTTATTGGATCAAATTTTTACGAACAAAAAGTGATAATTTTAATCATTTGTTATACCCTGTATAATAACTTAGCGCGTTCGTTTGTAACACGAATAGACCCATCATTTATTATAGCGATCGACTTACTAACTTTTTGAGTCGATATAGCAATGTCTGTCCGTCCGCCCGTCCATCTATTCCTGTAATCAAAGTACAGGTCGCAATTGATGTTATAACTAAATGAAACTTTGCACAACGGAGTTTTATTGGCTAAGGACGAACGCTATTTAATTTAAAGCAAATCGGTTCAGATATAGCTCCCATACAAATTTTGCTCCCGACTTTACTCTTTCCGCTGTAGAAACCACATATTTCAACAAATTTTCTTCCAATTTGGCAAAACGCCATATATTTTAATTAGATGCAGCTCTTGCAAAAATAGGACAGATCGGTTCAAATTTATATATAGCTCCCACACAAATTATGCTCCCGATTTTAATCTTTCCGATCTAGAAACCACATATTTTAACAGATTTTCTTCAAATTTGGCTAAAACAACTCATATTTCAACTGGAAACAACTCTGGTAAAAAATGGACCAGATCATATATAAAGGGTGATTTTTTAGCTGGTTTAAACAGCTAAACGGCTATTCGGTATATTGTGACTAAATTTCGCACCACATTTACATTGTTGAACATTAAACCACCAACACGCTTACGTAGAGTGCGAACTGAAGAAAATATCGCAGCTGTATCGGCCAGTGTTAATGATGACCATCAATTATCGATTCGTCGCCGTTCGCAGCAATTGGGCCTCTGTTACTAAAAAACGTGGAAATGCCAAAATTGGACTAAGCGGATGGACCATTTGAGGCGCAGTCATGGTCAACATTTGCATGAAATAATCTTCAAACATTAACTTATATGGACTGCACAATCGATTCAAATGCATTTTTCTGAATTTTATGTGTTTTTTTTTTGAAAAACTTTCCTATAGCTTTTAAAAAATCACCCTTTATATAGCTCCAATACAAATTTCGCCATGACTATTTCCCCTCTAGAAATAGCATATTTGAACAGATTTTCTTCAAATTTGGCAAACCTGCTCATATTTCAACTAAAAAATTGATGGCAATAGTGGGTCAGATCGGTTCAGATTCATTTATATCTCCCATATAAATGGCTCCCCCCATTTAATTCTTTCCGCTCTAGAAACCACATCAAATTTGGGAAAGCGTCTTATATAGGGTCCGCCAAATAACTTTTTTTTGAAATGCTACAAAAAACTACTGAATATTTTCTCAAATTTCTTTTTTTATTTGAAAGTACAATCCCTCCGGTTAATAATGGAAAATAATTTCATTCAAATGGCTGTCTCGGCACACCACAAATAATAGTCCTACGGTTGAATAGTTGAAAAAAACGTTAGATGGCGGACCATATACTTCAACTAGAAAACCTATGCTAAAAATGGGTCAGATCAGTTCAGATTTTTCTTACAAATACAGATAGAAGTCCGAAATTTGAAATTCTTCTCTTATTTCGTATATTACCCAGTTCAAGTAACGATCTTTTTATACCCTACCAAGCTCAACTATACTTGTTTTCTATTAGAATGGACATTCGACGTAATTGCTTACCTAATTTCCCAAAAATATTATCCGTGAATTTCAAGTAATTTTCAAAACAGTTTTCACACAATCTTTCAATTCCATGAAACAATATCGCCGAAAAAGGTACTTCGTATTTCGAAGACATAGAATGTAGTGAATATTAGTTTTTTCACTTTTTTACATTGACCATAAAATGCAGTTAAGGTTGGCACCATTTGATTCTCAGCAATCACTCGTGAATTTAAAAAATAAAATCCGACAATTTTGACGTAAATTAATAAGACTCAACCAAGAATATGAGCAGTGAACTACATAAGCACGACGATTTAATTTTGATATACACATAGGCACACGGTTGAAATACCACATACATGCTTCAATTAAATCCCACATAACTCATATGCGAATGCTCCGAACATTTCAAAACATCGTGGACAAATTTTGGAGAATCATGCAGATGATGCTAAATTGTAAAACGCAAATAATTTCAAAATGTGAGCACATACAAAATTTAAGCCCAATATTTGCTACCGTTACGGTTGTGATACTGTGGGATAAATGTATTTAATTTCATTTTCCAAGACACCACATTTTTCATTCAAATTCGATGAGGACGAAGTAAAGAAATTTTCCTTTCTTTGATTCATTTCTCACATATTCCAACGCAAAGTTAATTTGCCAAAGTACCATCTAAATGTACTTATTTACGATGCAAAGAAAATCACTTCATTTGTTTTCTCACACAAAAATCCAAGCTCGTACATTTCGAGGAAATGTGTTAAACTTCAACAATTCCATTAATTTTTTTAAAAAGATTTAAGCCATTCATATTACTTATATTTATGGCAGGATGTTGTCGAATGTGTGTGGCTGTGTGTGTGTGTGTATCTAATGAAGTTCCTTTTCATTTATGTCATTGTTTGTTGTTTGAAAACAAACTTTGTTTTATTTGCAACTCGAAATCATAAAAACAAACTCGGCTAATGTACACCTGCCTGCAACGATGCCGCCGAGCCTGGGGTATACATGTGAGAGCGTTGTGTAATTTACTGGAAAGAACTCTTCTTGTTGTTCGTCGTCTTCTTCTTCTTCTTATTTTCCCCATATCTGCCGTGGTGGCAGGAAAAAGTTTTTTATGTGGATGGTTGTGTCATCGTATCATATTCAGATGGAAGGTAATTCCATTAGTAACTTTACCATTGTCTGTGTGGTATGGTGCATGGTGTACGGTGTGGTGTGGCGTGGTGCGATGTGGCTGGCGTTGGGCCTACGTTGAGTTCCTGAAGTGTGAACCGTTTCCTTTCGTTCACATCCTCTCACAACACCTCCTTCCAAGGGGTTACTGCAACTCTCAATTTGTGTAAATCGTTGAACTTTCCTGTCGTACTTGATTTTGACAGAGCTGTAGAAAGATATCGTGCAATTTGCAATTTACATTATATGGGCACAAAAGTTTTGCGGCGTTGCACAGTGAACTAATAGACGATGGATGGATTATTTAAACTATGCGGAGATTGTAAATTTATATAAACTTGAATATATAATAATTAATAAAATGTGTATAATACAATTTGTATAAAATTATAAAAACTGTTATTTTCCACTGTGCCTATCTTATTATAATTTGAAAGACTTAAAATATATAAAATTTGTTAACTCGTTTTATATATTTTAAGTTAAATTAATGTCCATATTAGAATGTTTTTTTTTTGATTCTAACAAACATGGTCATGAAACTATTTTTCCCTTCGAGTACAGGGTGGCCCATCAAGTGTTTTGTAACCATATGTTATTTTGCTAGTGATGCATATTTATCGCCACTTTTTTGTTGCAAACCACTGTGCATTGTTGGGAACCTTTGTATTCAATCTAGAGAGATTAAGCCAAAGTTATGCCATTGAATTTGTTCTCCTAAGAAGCCGTCTATGAAGGAAACATTTACATTTTGATTTATTTTCTACAGACAGTGTGTCTTTTTCAGGAAATCAACAAAAAAATGATACTTCGACAAAAGCAATAAAATGGATTTTTGAAATTCATGTTGAATTTCCCGCTGTATGGAAGAGTAAAATAGAACAATCGCTAATGTCAGGTTATTGTGGCTAAGTATTAACATTATGAGTGAATATTGATTATCTTCGGCATGTTGTGGCGGAATAATTCAAAAAGTCATTTACTGTGGTAAAACTATCACTATAAAATTGTGTATATTTTGCGGAAGAACTAACCATGTGTGAAAGATATTAGAAAATTATATTTTTCAGGAGAATTGCTGGTTTTTACCGAATAATAAAAAATATAATAAAAAAATGTATTGAATATTATGTTTAATTTTAAGTCATTTAAAAATATATGCATTTTTTCATTACTCACACTGAAAATTTCTGAGTGGGAACATCTGCAGTTTCTGAACTATTTTTTTCATTTTATTCTTAAAAAAAATATTTTTTGTTTCTTTATTTGGAAAACACTAAGAATAATTACAGTTTGGAAAACATATGCCCATATTGTAATATATTCATGTAATATATTGTATGTAAATACCTACTCGATTTTTTTTTATTATATAGATATGTACCATATATGTTTTGGTGCCGCAAAGTATACTTCAACTGTCGCAAATTTTACGTACAATACAGAGTTGCCAGTTGTTTAGATTATCAGATTATTTTGAGATCTCAAAATACAAAAAACGCATATTTTTTTTAAGTACAGTTGAACTTCGATTAACCGTGACTCTATTAACCGTGATTATATATTAACCGTGAAGCTGAGTGGTTGATTTTTTACCTCTATTAACCGTGATTTACCTCTATTATCCGTGATGCACATGTCAATATGACGTTTGTTTTTTTCGTATAATACACACACATCTCTGAGTGGTTGATTTTTTACCTCTATTAACCGCGATTTACCTCTATTATCCGTGATGCACATGTCCATGTGACTGCTTGTTTGTTTTTTTCGTATAATACACACACATCTCTCATATTAAAATTCGGTGATTCCCCTTTTTCATGAAAGTGTAATTTTCATATCAAATTTCATATTCATTCATCAGTGTGAAATTTGATCTGTCAAGACGTGTTTTCCTTACATCATGCCACCGTCAAAAACTAAATCCGCGAAAAGAGCAAGAAAGGTTATTTCAATTAAAAAAAATGGAGCTGATTAATGAATACTCAAAACGTAAAGTACCTTTTAAAATGTTGTCTGAAAAATATGGAGTTGGCATTCAAACTGTATCCGATTTAATAAAAAACAAAGATCGGGTTTCAAAATTTTGCTCCGATACTGATTCAATGCTTGGCCTTAAACACAGATATACACTAAACCGAAAATCCAAAAGTTGATTTCGCAACATATGAATGGTTTCGGCAAGAAAGATTTAAGGGAACTCCAATTTCAGGTAAGTTAACTGAAATCGAGATATTGTATGAACTTAAACTGAAATTTGCTTCTGAACTTCAGGCGAAATGATTGTCGAAAAGGCAAAAATGTTCCATTTGAAGTTAAACATGAATTCAGAGTGCACTTATTCATTTGGTTGGTTGGATAAGTTCAAAAACGTCATGGAATCCGTCGACTGAAATCTACGGGAGAAAAGGAGTGTGCTGATTATGAGTCTGCTACGATGTTTGTGGACGACTTGGATGAAATCATTAAAAACGAACAACTTACAACTGAACAGATCTACAATGCAGTGGAGGTGTTTGCTCAGAGTTCTTTGGCTAGTGGTAATGAATATTCTATTGAAGGGTACAAGGAATCCAAGGAGAGAATCACAGTGCTAGTTTGTTCAAATGCTGCAGGAACTCACAAGTGTAAATTGATGATAATAGGAAAAAGTGCCCATCCAAGAGCATTAAAAAACGTTGAACACCTTCCTGTGATTTATAAATCTAATAAGAAAGCTTGGGTAACACAACAGCTATTTCTGGAGTGGTTTAATCAAAATTTTGTACCAGAAGCAAAGGAACATCAACGGCGCATCGGTCTCAAAAATAACTGTAAAATACTTTTACTATTAGACAGCTGTCCAGCACACCCAGATGTAAATGCTATGATATCTGAAAACGTTACAGTAAAATATCTCCCACCAAATTGTACGTCCTTGATTTAGCCTATGGATCAAGGAGTAATTCGGAGCTTCAAATGTCACTACCGTAAACTGATCGTTCAAAAACTTGTTGGTGCTAATGACAGACGTGAGTTAGTTAAATCTTTGAATATTAAGACAGCTTTGTGGGCAGCCGCAGCTTCGTGGGACTCTGTAACTCCACAAGTTTTAAAAAGAGTTTGGAATAACTTAGTATCTCATTATGAAGATGATCCAAATAGCCTTGTTGAGATACAAACAGATATAACCATACCGTCTGGATGTACGATTGATGCTGTCGAAAAGTGGATGGTGTGCGACTCTGATGTCGCTCCGTTTGCTATTATATCTGAAGACGAAATCGTAGACATGGTTACCCAAAGCCAAGAAGATGAGCTTGATTCAAATTCCGAGGAATCAGATGTAGGAAATGCGGACGAAACGCCTACATTGGCTCAGGCAATAGAGGTTAGTAGTATTTTGTTAGGGTTTTTAGAAAACTTTAATTGTCCAAGTATTTCAGAACCAGATAAAATACAAATATATCGCATACAAACTCATTTGTTGGAAGAACAATCAAAAGCTAAAAGCATAAGACAGACTTCCATAAAAGATTTTATTAAATAAATGTATGTATTTCTAGAGATATGATAAGTTATTTATAGACACAGATTTACATGTTTTTGTCAAAAATAAATAAAAATAATAAAATTTATACATGTAAAATTTTACCTCTTTTAACCGTGATTTTCGGTTATCCGTGATTAGCCCGGTCCAGAGCATCACGGTTAATCGAAGTTCAACTGTATTTACATTTTTAGTCAATTTCACCAATTTTTATACCCCCTTCTTAGGATGGGGGTATATTAATTTTATATAAAGTATATATATTTTCTGTATCCTGGCGAAATTCTGGGACGATTTAGACATGTCCGTCTATGGAAAGCATGGTATCTTGCGGTTAAAATTTTCCATATATGTATGGACAAAATCGGCAAAGAGGGGAAAAAATTTCCCTAACAAAGACTAATATTTAGAGTATTTAGGCAAATTTTTTAATTCCCCTCACATATTCAAGATTGAGCGTGTCCCCAGAACGAACAGACTACTGCATGAGGCATGCAACATTTTGTTGAGTAAATTTAAAATTTATATGAAATTCTTAAAGTGGAATTGTTATTTAGGAATCAATCCGATATTAAGAAACGTAATCAGAAATTAAAAAACCTTTCTTTAATATATCATGTATGATATAATAATGATAAGAAAATGGCAAATATTCAAGACCGCTTTTGTGTCTTAAAAAAAATATTTTTTGTTGTGTTTTTATTTACATTTTGATCCCCTGAAGATGTTCTTAGATTAATACGAAAAATTGTGAAAAACAAGTAGATAATTTTAAAAACTTGAGCCCCGATATTTAATCATAACCAGAAATTATAATTATATTTTTATAATTATATAATTATAAATTGATATATATGCGATAAAATTGACATCTATTTAGTAAATAAATAGTATAAACTTTTCTAAAAAATTTTCTTCCAGTTGAATATCTCATTTCTAATTCCTAATAAAAATTTTTACTTTACCATTAATTAAATTACCCTTATTGTGAATAAAAGGGGCATTTATTCGTTCCCCTGTAGGCGTAAGAAGATAACTCGGGAATAGTTTTGAATTATTTGCATTGGAACAGAAATAAAGTTATCAATTCGAAGTAGGAGAGCCGAAATAACTTAAAAATATTTAAAATCAATCAATCAATTTCATTCATTCCCTGGGAAATTTTATTTACGAATAATTCTCCAATGCTGTTAAATATTTAATGTTGACGTATTGTATCGTATTTTAAAGTCATCTTTAAGGTGATAATAAAAACATTTAAATATCAAAATACATATAAATATTTACTTTTACATATATATGCATCGGTGTAAAAAAGTATTGTTATGTATACCATAGTCCGGGCGATTTGTAAAGGGTGATTTTTTAAAAGCTATAGAAATGTTTAAAAAAAACATAAAATTCAGAAAAATGCATGAAATCTTTATTTGAATCGATAGTACGGTCCATATAATTTAATGTTTGAAGATTATTTCATGCAAATGTTGACCTTGACTGCGCTTCAAATGGTCAATCTGCTTAGTCCAATTTTGGCATTTCCACGTTTTTGAGTAACAGAGGCCCAATTGCTGCGAACGGCGACGAATCGATAATTGATGGTCATCATTAACACTGGCCGATACAGCTGCGATATTTTCTTCATTTCGCACTCTACGTAGGCTTGTTGGTGGTTTAATGTCCAACAATGTAAATTTGGTGCGAAATTTAGTCACAATAGCCCGAATAGCCGCTTAAGTGGGTCGATTAAACTGACCATAAAATGGAAGCGCGCGATGAACTTTCTTAAAAGAGCACGCATTTTGATAATAAAATTCAATAATTTGCAAGCGTTTTTCGTTTCATGGTTAAATTATAGACCAACTGAAGATGTTTGACAGTGAAACAAAACACGAAACGTGCGTCAGCTGTTTAAACCAGTGTTGCCAAAAAGATAATAGCTAAAAAATCACCCTTTACATGTTGTCTGCCGTTCATACTCATTAGTAAACAAATTATTTTCTTTCTCTAGTATTCTTTAGAAAATGTTTTCTCTATATTAATTTGGAATTAGTTTTCCCAATGATGTACCTTTAATTTTCCCATAAAAATTCGGATAAATTTCATAAATTTATATGTCAATACGTATTTTGTATTTAATCTTACAATAAAAAGTAAAAAACATTTACGTTGTTCATGTATACTTATTTCCATGGGTGCACATTCTTCTTTTTCCTAAAAATCTCCCTGTACGGCAAAAGCGAGAACTGGCAACACTATCAGCATGGCACCATAATAAATACAAACCAACAGTATGCTTTTAGGCGCAAACTGATGAAACTATTCACGAGGCAACAAAGAATCAATTAATTCTGTATTATTTGAGGTGGTTGAACTTCGACATAAAAATAGAACACATACAGCTAAAATGTATTGGAAATTTGTTGGTAGTTTCTATATTTATTAAGAATATTTTAAATTTATTTAAGATTTAAAAGGTCGTTCATTTTGGGCAGACCGATTCTTATATACACTCCGTAGTGGAGTTCATTCAACAGTATTTTCAAAAATTTATCCTAATAAGCAGGAGTAATTTCAGTCATCGTCATGATTCTAGCTAACAGTCGTTTGGTTGGTACCTACGAATTTAAAAAATGTTATAATAGTGGTGTTTTAATTGGTTTAAATAATATTATATTTATATTATAATATCATATAATAACTTCATGGGATTTTTGAAAATTTAAAAATTTATTTAAGTACATTGAACATTTGCATACCTTCTTTGAGACTTATAAGACTGTATAGATTTTCAGTTTCTCGACGGATTTCTAAAGAAGAAACTTAGACCCTTCGAACGATAAATACTCCATTTAAGAAAACTTTAGAAATCACTGTGAAATTATTCGACAAACACATTTTTTTACTTATTCACCATTTTGCAACATTAGCAATTGTTTAACATATTATTTTGTAAAGTAACCGTACTACTTGGAAATTTATTAAAATAACACTTTCTAATATAGTGACATATTCTTTTTAAAAATCCATCAAAACACTGTGCGACAGTCAAAAACTCTGGAAAGTGAACTTATTTTTCTGGTAGATATTGTCGAGCAGAAAACAGATGTTGGGGGTGTTTGGGAAATTTGTACAACTAAAGAGAAATAGTATCACTTTCCAGGTAATTCTGGACTATTGTACTGTGTAATTTACCGCTTCCATAACAATTTATCAAATTTATTATTCTTTGGCCTAATGTTCTGGAGTGTAAAGTAATGTTAATTCCTACGCGACACGTGCCTAAACTAGATCTACCGAAAGTGAGTTGCAAAATATACTCTTTTAAAAGAGAGGCCAGTCTTAAGAGAAGCACATTAAATGAAATTTTTTGAGAGATAGTAGTTGTTGTTCTATGTCGATTTGTGTGAGTGTAATATTTAAGAGAACTAGTTCTTTCAAATGTAAATACTCCAACCGGCCAGGGTTGCCAATTCGGCTATATATTTGTATATATATATATTTGTATATATTTTTATCAAATTTTAATTTTTATTATTTTTTGTACTAGGGTATCCAACCGATTAATATTTGTTCGAATAATGAAAAATATTATCATATATATACATTGCGTTGCATCAAAATATGATTTAGAATAATGCTGTGGCTACATTTAGCATTGTTATATAGTATAACAAAGGAAATTTGGACAGGTTTGAACAGGTCCATCAATGATCTAAGCAGTTAGCTGTATTAAATTATAAATGTCTATGACATCTAACAAACATATATAACATAAAACATGCACTATTATTATATTCGACTTTGAAATTATAATCTGTGAAGTAAATCAGTTAAAAATGTTTTTATATAACAAAAAATTTTTATGTATATACTATACATAATTTAAAGAATGCTCTTTATAAAAACTGTTCCCTCAACTTATTTTTAATTAAAAACTATATTGCTCTTTGAATAAAGTAGATACGACAGAATCGTTTGAGTGATTTTCTTGAGTGTCAACAAATTCTAAGACGATATAGCCGTCCGTCCGTCTGAAAGGAGCCAGGACGTCCAAATGATCCCAGAATACGTCTAATTGCTGTAGATCGGTTGGGATTGAAAGTGGGCGAAATCGGTCCAGAGCGAAAAAATGTCCCTAACAAGGACTAAAAATACCCTAATATTTCAAGTATTTAGGCAAAAACGTGGACCATACAGTGTTTTTATTTGTTGGGGGTGAAAGTGGAAAAAATAAAAAAATGATACCTACTACTACTTCAGCTTTATTTTGATAAAATTATTTATTTATTTATTTATTACAATATAAATTATAAAAAAAAACTATATATAATAAAACACAAGCAACTAAGGCTTTCGGCTCTGATAACGTTTTTATAATCACTTTGACAACACAAATCATTCTAAGCGCGTAAAATTGAAGCTTCCTAGTACTTTCCACACAATTGTCCCTATCCTATGTAGAATTAAATCCTTTATAACTTATACCGGTTTCTGAAATCCACCTCTTGCACAAATAGATAAGAGAACTTACAAATTACAAACAAATGCTCAGAATTTTTATTCTGAAAGTGAGGTTATATAGGGTGGGCCATTTAACATTTAACGGATATCAAAAAAGTACTGATTATTGCTGATTTAATTGGAGAGGTTGAAATTTGTCATTGAATAATGGAAGAGAATATTACTCATATGACTACCACGACTGGCTCTGCAGTACCTCATCCGATCAACCTAATTTTCAGCACACCCCAAAATCCATACCAAACAGTTATTCGTTGTGGATGATGATATTTTTTCAAAAGTCACGTGTGGGTTATCTGAACCCAATATGTGGCAATTTTACATAACCAGCGAGATCAAAATGAGCTTCATGAATGCTGAATTGGAAAATGATCTCTTCTCGAAAATTTTCTTCGTAAATTTCTTACAGTTTGCGTTAAAGACTCACTACTTTGGAAGTAAATTTTTAATATTTTCCAATTTTGTTCGAGCGTATAGCGTCACATTTTGCAAATGTCAAACATAAACCTGAAAATAAAAATTAAGTTATTCTACTTTCAAAGTCAAAGTAATTGACAGTTCAAATTGAAAATGGATTAACGGATTAACTTACTTCCTGTTCATATTCCATGTTCTTTTCGTGCCAACAAAAAAGTCGAAGAAAAAAATAAAAAATTGTATCTCATTTTTGGAGAGTGTTCCTAAACCATTGTTTCCATGAGAAACATTTAATTGAACAAATATGTGGATATTATCAAACTTATATTTCAAAATGAGAATACAAATATTAAAAGTACGTTTGGCGAAAATTTGAATTTTAGTAAACTATTAAAAAGTGTCATGTTAATACCGTTTTCGAGATAGTAGAACAAAATCAAAAAATGTGTTATTGAAGTGTTATCGTACTACATATTAAAATATCTCTTCGCTATTTTATTTATTTTGTTTTTTTGGTTTACCACTTTATAGAAATTTTAATTAAAAATTTCATTCGCATTCTTTTTAATTTTTTTAATGAATACTGGCAACCCTACCACACAACCATCATAAATTGATGAATGCGCAGATACATGGTAGTTTACGCTGGACAATCGTGTTGAACAGATTCCATCGCAAAACGTGTTCTTCGGTAAATAAAATTTTTAAATTTTATTGTAAAGTATTAATCAAAATCGTGTGCAATTGTGACCAGTTTTCAGTCAGTTTAAACCTCATAAAGCATAAGTAAAATATAACAACATACGACATAGTGTATTGATGATCTCTGACTGAAAAACTGAACATAATTGGAGTAAAAATACATTGTTAGTGAGTGGAACGCTTTGTGGTGATAATTGAACAATATGAGAACACAACTAAATGTTGATTAAGTGAAATTTAACTTCAATTGATAATGGACAGTGCGTGGTAGTTGTTGTTGGTCGTTAAGATTTGCTCTCGTTGCTGGCACATGCTAGAGGTGATGTACGACCGAGAACTGAAATCTGTTAGCAACGATATTGGAAAATTAGGGCTGTTTTTCTTTAAGCCTGGATAAGAAGCTGCGATAACAAAAACGCTAACAAAAAGTTGTTTCACATTGTCGGCAACTACAATTAAAACAGTTGTATCAAAAAAAATATTTTGTGTTGACTTTTTTGGAGGCTATGATAACCATAAATTTGACTTACATCGGATAATTATCCAGACAAAGTCCAATATTTTTAACATAAAAATATTTTTTTCAAAAATTGTTTTCACACACACATTGATATTGCTGTTGGCGAAAATATTGTTTAGGAGCATACAAATACAAGTGGGTTTTATCAACTAAACATATTAAGTATTTCACTTAACATCGCTGAGAGAGTTTTCACTTCTCAGTCATACATTTTCTATGTCACATACGTTGTTCTTTCTCGCCCTTGAAGAACGAGGTTGTGGCTTTATTTCGCATCTCGTTATTTTTTATTTTATAGTGCGACAAAAACGATTTGGTGAAATGGCGAGACTCTTAAAAATTCGTCAAAAAAAAACACAATGATTATGTACTGCTAACCGGCAGTATGCGTATTTTGCGCAAAAACCAAATTTTAATACATAATCTCCGTTCTATGTGTTGGGTTGATGTGAATTCTATTCTATTTTTTAAATTCTTAAGTTTCATAATTTAAATTATGAATTAATATTAACTAATTAATTAAAAAGACAACACCAACTAATACGGCGAGACTACAAAAATGCTTTTTATGGCGTGGTTGCCTTAACTATATATATCAAAATAATACTGCAAGTGTATTCAAAAAATATTAAAGAATAATTGTCAGTATTTTCATTCGTTGTTAAGGATGAAAATTTTCCCTCTGAACCGATTTCACCCATTTTCAACTCCAACCTTTCACACAGTCAGAGGAACATGCACAATTAAATTCGTTCCAGCTACAGACGATTGGTTGATTCCGTTTTTGTCCTATTTTTATACATTCTCGTTCACAGTAGAATGTATACAGCTAATTTTACGATTCTAGCTACAGCCATTTGCTTGGTACCATTTCGAGTCGAATTTAATGATTGTATTGTATAATTCGAATCCCTTTTCGTCCCTTTCTCCCCCTGAAAGTATGACTTTCACTTTATGATGTACGTTCATGCTATAAAAGGATTGAACTTACAAAACATCAAGGAAATACAAAATAGAAATCTTCAAATTCGTAAATACACCAAATATAGGGTTTTCCAACGAGAGGTGTTATTTTGGTATTCAAAGAAAAATTCCATTTTTTGAGATAAATGATCGGATGTTTATTTCATAATAAAGAGGAAGGTATGCCGTTAATAATGAAAAACAACATCAGTCAAATGGCCACCACGCCCACGCTTACAGGACCATATCCTTTTCATGAAATTTTCCATAACCAAATCGCAAAGTGACTGCCCTATGTCCTCGATAGCCTCACGAATTCTATATCTATCTTCTCAACAATAATTCTTTGGGTTTCCGAGCCCCAGATGCGAAATTTTACTTGTTGACGTAGCCAACGAGGCGGAAATGGGTCTCATCAGTCAATATTGTTTTTCGATGGAATTCCGCATCGTTTTCATTCATGAATTTTAATAATTTTAGTGCATTAAATTTTGCAATTTTCCTTGTTTGGGGAAAATGTTCCCTCTGGACCGATTTCGCCCATTTTCAATCTCAAACAATTAGACGTATGCGTGGAAATTTTGGAAGGACGGGCGTACATGGCTGCGTCACCTTAGAATTTTATGACGATCGAGAATATATATATGTACTTCATAGCGTCTCAAGTCGATATTTCAAGGAGTTACAAGCGGATAAGTTAGTATACACCTATCCTATGGTGGAGGGTATAACAACAATTATTTAAAAAGTTTTAAAATAAATAAAATTCAAATTCTCACTTAAAGAGATTTCACATCTCCGTAAGACATCCTCTCTGTACACATCACACGAGAATAAAATGTTCTGGAAAAATTTCGAATAATTTTCTAATTTGGTTGAAATGGCAAAGCATATTATATTTTACTAGATCAATTTATGACCAATTTCAACCTAAAAATGAAACTTCACTCAAAATATTTTTTTTAATTGTCGACAGAACTAATATCAATGTGTGTGTATGAAAACACATTTTGAAAAATTAATTTTATGTTTAAAAAAATATTGGACTTACCCGGATAATTATACAGTGTAAGTCAAATTTGTGGTTATCGAGGCTAAGTCCAAAAAAGTCTACAGAATATATATTATTTTAAATTTTGTTTTGATTTATATTGTATATTTATATTGTAGCCGGCGACAATGTGAAAAAAGATTTTTTTGTTGTGTAAGAAATTAACACTTTATTAACGTTTTTGTCATTGCAGCCTGTTATCTACGCTTAAACGAAAACAGACATATTATATTAGTTGAAACTCATGCATAAGTTTAATTTTGCAACAGATTTTCGTCAGATTTGCTATACATATTGGATAATTTTGGCCCAAGTTTTGTTACGAGCTATTAACCGATCAGTAGATTTCCTCAAAAAAGCTGTCCGAAATACAAGTGAACGAACAGCGTTTTTAATTTTTGCGACATTACAAAAACTCTATTAAATGGTATTATTTTTCTGGTAGGTCTTGTTGAGAAGAACAGGAATCTGAATTTGAAATTTTCCATACGCCCATAAAAACTAGAGTCAGGGGCAAACGCTGGGTTTTTGTTGTATCTTTGAATGAAATAGTTTTCTGACCCACTCTAACAAATATATATGTATGCATTTGTTAGTGTAGGAAAAGAGCTACTCGCAAGCGTAAAAAGTGAATGAACCGAACGAAGCTGAAACGATTGATTACAAACCAAATATACAAACATTTGCCCGGGACGCATTTTGCATTCCCTCTAGCGTTGACTACACTCCTTATCTCGCTGCGATAATAGACTATAACCCTCTTTATCTATCTGCAATGGCCTTTTGCAATGAAGCAAAAGATGAATGAGTATATGCCATGATTGTCACTATTAATTATATAAAGGGTGATTTTTTAAAAGCTATAGGAAAGTTTTTCAAAAAAAAACACATAAAATTTAGAAAAATTCATGAAATCTTTATTTGAATAGATAGTACGGTCCATATAATTTAATGTTTGAAGATTATTTCATGCAAATGTTGACCTTGACTGCGCCTCAAATGGTCCATCCGCTTAGTCCAATTTTGGCATTTCCACATTTTTGAGTAACAGAGGCCCAATTGCTGCGAACGGCGACGAATCGATAATTGATGGTCATCATTAACACTGGCCGATACAGTCACAAATTTAGTCACAATAGCCCGAATAGCCGCTTCAGTGGGTCGATTAAACTGACCATGAAATGGAAGCGCGCGATGAACTTTCTTAACAGAGCAAGCGTTGTTCGTTTGTAAGACGATTCATGGTTAAATTATAGACTAAACTGAAGATGTTTGATAGTGAAACAAAACACGATACGTGCGTCAGCTGTTTAAACCAGTGTTGCCAAAAAGATAATAGCTAAAAAAATCACCCTTTACATACATACATACAATTAAAGATGATCAACATAAGGAGATTTTTTCAAAATTTGTAGTTTGTACCAACCAAACTTCTGCTCCTAGAATAATGAAATTTGGTGTGTACGTCGCTCTGACTGCTTAGATGCGCTATTTAATGTAATTTATCAAAATTTAGAAAAAAGAGAAAAAGGGTTGAAACTGGCCAAATGACTATAATTAGAAGCATATGATTTTCTACGACTGTGAAGACTCGTAAAATAAAAGAATTTTATAAAATCGTACATTCTTTTAGAGTAAAAGTTGGGAAAGCCATTTTCAGATAGGATCATGAAAGCATGTATGTTTCTCTGACTTCGCGGACGCCCAAGATGAACGAAGTTTTCGAATTTTGTACTATTTGAGTGAAATGCAAACATTTCTTAAGTTCATATTGTTCTGACTCAAGTGTTTTTTACGGGACACCTTAATACAACACACAACGGACGCCTACCAAAAGCGTGCGAATAATTTATGCATATATGTACATACGTAACTGTCATTTCTTATCACCAACTTAAAAGTATTGTAAATTTTCGTAAATGAGAAATTGATTATACTTAAAGAGACTAAGAGTGTGTCTATGCAGTCAGAGGAATGTATACACCGAATTCCATGATTATCGCTGCGACCATTTTGTTGGTACTATTTTTAACCCCTTTTCAATTTTACTCCCTAAAGGTACGACTTTCGAAAAATCCCTTTAGTTTACGTGTCAACGTAATTAGAGAGAAGTATGTACCGATTATTCATTATTCTAGCTGTAGCCGTTTAGTGGGTACCATTTTATCCCTCCGTTCCCAGCGTATCCCTTGAAAGTACAAATTTGGAAAAAAAAAACATTTATTTTTCGTGTCTACACAGTCAGAAGAATGTATACTACGAGTTTCATGGCCCTAGCTGCCGTTATTTGGTTAGTACAATTTTTATCCCCTTTTTTATTTTAATACCAAAAAGTAAGAATTTCGAAAAATCCCTTTATTTTACGTGTCTACGTAATCAGAGGAATGTATACACCGAATTTCATTATTTTAGGTGCAGTCGTTTGATTGGTACCATTTTTATCCCTCTATTACCAGTTTACCCCTTAAAACTACGAATTTGAAAAAAAATACTTTTATATTATGTATGTACTCAATTAGAGGAATGTACACATCGAATTTCGAGTTCGTGGCTGTTGTAGTTTGATAGGTACCATTTTTAACCCTTTTTGCCCCATTTCACCCCCTACGAATAGAAATCACTTTATGGTGCCCTTTTTGTTATAGGAAAAATGCGCATACTCAATATAAAGTAAGTAAAGGGTGATTTTTAAAAGCTATAATAAAGTTTTCAAAAAAACACATAAAATACATGAAATCTTTATTTGAATCGATAGTACGGTCCATATAATTTAATGTTTGAAGATTATTTCATGCAAATGTTGACCTTGACTGCGCCTCAAATGGTCCATCCGCTTAGTCCAATTTTGGAATTTCCACGTTTTTGAGTAACAGAGGCCCAATTGCTGCGAACGGCGACGAATCGATAATTGATGGTCAACACTGCCCGATACAGCTGCGATATTTTCTTCAGTTCGCACTCTACGTAAGCGTGTTGGTGGTTTAATGTCCAACACTATAAATTTGGTTCGAAATTTAGTCATAATAGCCCGAATAGCCGCTTCCATAAAATGGAAGAGCTCGATGAACTTTCTTAACAGAGCACACATTTTGACAATAAAATTCAATAATTTGCAAGCGTTGTTCGTTTATAAGACGATTCATGGTTAAATTATAGACCAAACTGAAGATGTTTGACAGTGAAAGAAAACACGAAACGTGCGTCAGCTTTTTAAACCGGTGTTGCCAAAAAGATAATAGCTAAAAAATCACCCTTTAAAATCAGACATATTGAAAAAAAACGCTTAAATACTCTAAAATATTAGGGGTTATTATGGGTATTTTTAGTCCTTTGGACCGATTTCGCTCAGTTGCAATCCCAACTTATCTACGACTATAAGACGAATTAGAAATAGAAAATTTGGATGTCCTAGCTCCTTTCGGATGTCCGTGCTTTCAACAGACAAGGCAAGATCGTCTTAGAATTTTATGATGATCAAGAATATATATACTTTGAAATGTCGACCTGAGACGCTAGGTCGATATTTCAAGGTGTTACAAGTTGTTACTGAATGACAAAGTTAGTATACCCCCATCCTGGAGGTGGAGGGTATACAAATTGTTTTTTTTTTTGCATGCAATAATGTAAACTAGATAGCAGCTTTGGGACGAAATGTGTGTAAACTACATAGTCTTATAAAACTATCACATTTACTTTCCTGATAATTTGTTACTTT
Organism: Polietes domitor; assembly: GCA_947397865.1. NCBI lineage: Eukaryota > Metazoa > Arthropoda > Insecta > Diptera > Muscidae > Polietes > Polietes domitor. The sequence continues at coordinate 203,907,837 of OX377618.1, forward strand.
TCGCCTGTTGTCCCCCATCATAACTTTGAGCCACTGTATATTTTGTATTGCCAGTACTATATTTTAATTAGTGTTTGTGTCACTTGTCTTTATACGGATTCCCAACGTCCCTTTCATAGTGAGTTTACCTTATACATAACTAGAAACTGCACTTCAATATGGATTCGATGTGAATGCAAATATTTTTAATTAAATTTGAAGACATTCACGAAACTACTATAGTTACGTTCGTTGACGTTGATGAATAGTTTTATTTTTCCTCATAATTAATTCATAATTTGTGTTTTGTTCTTTATTTTGCCTTTCAACAACACAACACAGCACCTACATAAATATGTCGCCGTCAAAGTCAACACCTGCTAATTACACAATTGACATACGCTCGGACACGGTGAGTCTGCCCACTGCGGAGATGCGTCAAGCTATGTTTGAGGCCGCTGTCGGCGATGATGTCTATGGCGAAGATCCAACGATCTTGCAGTTGGAACAAAAATCCGCTGAGCTTTTTGGAAAAGATTCTGCATTGTTTGTTCCCAGTGGTACAATGGCAAATCTGTTGGCAAGTAAGTACAGGCAATGTTATGCATTTTAATTTTATATAGACTTTCATATATTGGTAATTTAAAAAATACGAGAATTAATTTAAAACTATATTAAATTCATCGGTGGATTGATTTAACATTTAACATTGTCTCTTGGAACTATGACATCCAATCGGTAACATTTTATTCGATTAATAATAATAAACAAGTAATGAAAGGCTAAAGTCGGTCGGGGCCGACTATATAATACCCTACACCACTCCTTGCGTATATACCTCGCTTTTATTACTAAACCCAGGTGTTTCATGGGATCAACTTTATGTAGTTCATATAAATTATACAGTTTACCATAAATTCATCTTTAGTCATATTTAATGAATATGTTAAAAAAAATGATAATTGTTCCAATTTTCCGGCAGACAAATAAAAATTATACAGTAGTAATAGGATGAATCGGGCCGACATTTGAAAGGAGGCCTATAACCACACTTGGAGCCTGGTCCAAAACATGGGCCTATGTATTCCTCATTCACGGTAGGTATTCATAGTTGAAATATATCATGATCCGATGAAAGACGTAGTAGTCTAGAGCTGTATTAGAGTATAATGGGGCCCAATTTGGGTTATTCCAAAGAATGGACACATATATTTGACTTTGTATTTTTAGTTGAAGTATAATATAATCTGCAGAATTTGAAAAGAAAACGATTTAAAATTTGCGTTCTTGAGGGGTAAAAATTAAAATGGGGCCATTTGTAAGGGCTCCACATTAAAATGTGGTTTCATATATATCACTTTCAAAGTAGCTATTCTTAGTTGAAATGTGGCATGATATGCAAAATTATATCGAGGTCTAATGCACGATGTGGGTTCTAGAGATGTAATAGAGTAGAATGGGGCCCAATTTGTATTGGGGTTATACCAAAATATGGACCCATATATTAGACTTTCATAATATGTTTTCTTAGATGAAATATAATACAAAATTCAAAATTCGATAAACTTCCGATGTAAATTGAGGGTCCTAGAGGAGTAATAATAAAAATGGGGCCATTTGTGATGGCGCTACATTAAAAAGTGGGTCTTTATAGATCACTTTCAAAGTAGCAATTCTTTATTGAAATGTAACATGATCTGCAAAATGTTATCAAGATCCAATGTAAGATGTGGGTTCTACAGCGATAATAGTGTAAACCGGGGGCCCATTTGTATGGGGACTATTCCAAAACATTTACCTATATAGCTGGCTTTCAAAGTACGTGTTTCTAGTATAAATGTAGTATTGTGTGGAAAATTTGATCCAGATCCGATGTAAAATGTGCATTTTGGAGCAGTAATATTGTAAATCAGATGTACATTTGTATGGGGGCTATATACATAACATAGACCATGTGGTCCACTTTCCCGTGAGCTGTTTTTAGTTCAAATATAACACGATCCTGAAAATTTGGTCATGATCCCATGTAAAATGTGTATTCTAGAGCAGTAATAGTGTAAATTATATGGATATTTATATGGAGGCTATATCTAAATCTGATCCGATTTTCTCCAAATTCAACACCTATCGTCCTTGGCCAAAAAAGTAACCTCTGCCAAATTTCATGACAATAGGACCACAATTGCGACCTGTAGAGTGCAAACAAGCTTAGGTGGACAGCAGACGGACGGATGGACAGACAGACATCCGTATACTTAAAGGTGGGTCTAGCTCAATTATTTCTTATAATACCCTAGCCCACGAAGTGGTGTAGGGTATAAAAAGTTCTCAAATAAAGAATAATTCGAATAAATTGTACTAAAAAAGCGATTAATCGATATTATAAGATGTGCAATAAAAATACAAAAAGTCTACATTTGTATGAAAAATTCATTCAGAATAACACGTTGTCTTCATTCGGCGGTGTTATATAACTAATGAACGTCCATCCATGATCAAATTATAACTTTTTAGTGAAAACTGAACAACAGCATCAAAAATAAAAAAAAAATTGTTCGAGACCTAAAAATTTACATTTAGTTTGCATTGATGTCTACTTATTATACCCTCCACCTAAGGATGGTTCCGTTTTTAAGACATTGAAATATTCATCGGAGACTCCATAAAGTATATATTTATAATCTGGGTCGTTGTAAAACTCTAAGACGATCTAGCCATGTCCGTCTATCTGTTGTAAGCACGAACGAAATATTCCCTAAACGTGTCTTATGGTTACAGATCGATTGGGATTGAAAGTGGGCTAAATGGGTCCAGAGGGGAATTTTTTTCCCTAACAAGGACTGAAAATAACCCTAATATTTCGAACATTTACGCATTTAGCATTTTTTTTAATTTCTGCTTTATATGTACTTGAAATTTCTTGAATACATTTCTCTTGTAGCGTAAAGATAATTGCGTAGATATGTGAAATAGAAGGATTTTTCAAAATGTTTACGTTTAAGGGATAAAATTGGAAAAGAAGGATAAAAATGGTGTTGAAATCATGAAATTCGGTGTAACATTCATTTGACTGTGAAGATGCGAAACAAAAAAGATTTTTTCGAAACTTGTACTTTTATGCGGAAAATGGAGCTAATGGGGATAAAAATAGTACAAAGGGCAGTAGTTGTAATAATGAAATTCGGTGTGCACATTTCTTTGACTGAGTAGACGCGAAAAATAAAGAGGTATTCGATATTTGTGCCTTCATGATCTAAATGGGATCAAATTTGCTCACAATCAAGCGCCTGTATCTAGATTCATGATTTTCAATATTTGCACTAGCCTGAATTCGTTCCTTTAGAGTCAACATGGAAAAAGGAGTGAAACTGATACCAAACAAACGGCTGTAGCTAAAATCATGAAATGTATATGATATATATGCCATTCCATGTCAAGCGGTACGGTTTTTGACCTCGATAGCTGTGATTGTTTTGAATGTTTGTGTATGTATTCTTCTCATAAAAATATTGTATATGTCTTTTTGAGAAAAAATGGAATTTTTTTCACGAATTATGAACAATTTAAGATTTAAAAAATATCATTTTTTCAAAGAGGTGAAATGTATATGATATATATGTCATTCCATGTCAAGCGGTATGGTTTTTGACCTCGATAGCTGCGATTGTTTTGAAAGTTTGTGTATGTATTCTTCTCATAAAAATATTGTATAAGTCTTTTTGGAAAAAATGGAATTTCTTTCACGAATTATGAACAATTTAAGATTTGAAAAAAATGCATTTTTTCAAAGAGGTGTGTTCATTCAATCGCCTGTAACTCCTGAAATACTTAACCGATTTATATGTACTATACCTTGTTTTGAAGGCAATTTCAATTACTTTTACGATATTGGCGTGGGATATATATTATATCCGCGTTATATATTTTCAAGTTTTTACAATTTTATTTCTGTAATTTCTATTAATCCATATTTTTGAAACTTTAAAGTAGTGTTCCTAGATATCTAGTTCAGTGACTGTGCCAGTATGGAAGTGATGAAATTATGGCTTCTATTTTTTAAGAATTTTTTTCTTGCAAAATCAACCAGAATTTAATTGAAAAATCTTCAGAATGATTACTTTTTCAGTAGTTTTTAACACAATGTTTAAAAACAATGAAAAATATAAGAAAATAGCCGATATTGAATAAATAAAACAATATAAAAATTCAATCGATGTATGGAGCATACCCATATGGTGTACAGTGATGGCAGGTGTTCTTAGTTGAAATTTTACATTTAAATTATTAATTAATAAAAAAATATTATCTAAAGATTGTACTTAATAATCTGTTTTTTTTTTTAACCTCATCATCGCTCGCACAAGTTTAGTGGCAATGAATGAATGTCTTCGTTTCCTTTTGTCTTGTTCTGGTGGACGGGTTTTAATAATATACTATTTATAAACGTTTTCGCTAACAAATATTCTTTGGTTCATATACCACCTGGAGTACACGGAAGAAGCAAAACTATACAAATTTCCTTTCGGGGAACGATTTTGAACGGAAAATTAAATTTCATAGAAAGGAAAATTGAATAGAATTCTTGTTAAGAAATGATTTATATGTGTAATATAAATTTTGCAGTGTGCTGCACATTAGGTTGGCCCCTACTATGAATATAAAACTATGATGTGCAGCCGCTATAGCATTGCATGCTGGCACCATATATTACATTTTCATTAAATAATAGGAAAAATTCGTCTTTTTCCGATTAACCATTTTGGTACCACGAACGGTCACGTCAGTTCGAGGTTTTAAGAAAATCGAAAATCTGTTTTGTTTTTTTTTATTATTATTTGATCTTTTCTTTTCATAGTTTTTGTTGTAACTCTTACTCAGGTTCGAGACCATTTGTTTTTGTTTTCTTATATAGAAAACAAAGTATTTTAAAAATAAGTGTGTGACATTTGTTTGGTTCGGTTGCTAGCAGGGCAGACGATCGTTTCAAGGGACGCTACTCCCCCTTATCAATGCCCAGTGCTATACAACAACATCTCCAGTTATTATTGGTTCTGTATATCTGCCTCGCAAACTCAATTGAATGAAAACTGCTACGGACGTAAATATAAACCCAAAAATCCCAGTCAGTAGTTATTGAAAACACCTTGTTTTCTGTTTAAGAAAACAAAAACAAATGATCTCGAACCTGGGTAAGAGTTACAACAAAAACTATGAAAATCGAAAATAATAATAAAAATAGTATTAAAAAAGTATAAGTTACTTAATTGTGTTTGAAGTAAATAAATATTAAAATATATAAAACTTCATGGTCGAATCAAGCCGGCTTGCTGTTGTACAATTGAAAAACTTGCCAAATATGTGCCACCCTACTATGCATTCAGGCTGTTGAGAAAATCATATTTTAACTATTACTACATATTTCAAGAATTTCATTAAATTATAACCCTGAATGAATACCTACATTAAATTACTTTGAAATATTGCAGTGTCAACTTAATAGAATTGGTAGCTGGCTCAGCACGTTGTATAATTGAAATTTAAATTAAATAATTGAATAAATAGGCTTGGTTTTTGCTTGGTACTTTTACAGTAGTGATGTATAACATTAATGCGGGAATGAGTGAAAACAATTTCTATACGCTATGTCCAATGATTTTACAGATTCGGACGACTATAATTGCAATTAGGTACCATTCTTATGATCATAAATTACTTTGATGTTGCAAAAGAATCGATTTTTTCTATAAGCGAAGTAAAAATCACAAAAACCTTTTTGAAGAGAAATTGCAAGACTAGCATTTTTTGATTTTTGGACTGCTTTAGTAATTTATGTAAAAACTAAATTATAGATTATAGTGTTATGATCAATGTTCGATTATTTTTAAATTTGAGACGTCACATCCGAAAACCGGTGTTATCCACCACTCACAGTTTTTTATTAACAATAAATTTAAATGTTGAATATGAGAATATGTAATAGTGATGTTTGGTTTACTAGCTGTGAAGATAAACTTGATGAAATCGTGGAGAAGGCATTATATGCAAGATCATAAGTTTAGTTCGCCAAAAAGGGGAAAGTTTGAATTGAATTCTTTAATATTCCTTGAAATTTCTGGACACAATACCAAACCCATATCTCAGAAACTAATAATAGCCCATAATAAAAAACTAACTTAAATGTGAAAAAATCAATTTTACTATTTCTCAATTTGGCAATTGAAATCTGATACCATCGGCTATTAAGACCTAATAAATATTATTATGGATATTGATGGCACAACATATTTACATGAAAATAGCACCCATAATCCAAAACATTCGATTTTTATTATTTCCAGAAATTAATATTATTCGGACCATAACTCCAGCATCAACTTACTGTCAACTTCTATTTTCTTCTACTAATTTCAGCAAAAATAAGGACGATGTCATTTAAACTGTTTGATTGGTTTTATCAATCTACAATCGAGATTTTTCAATATCTATTTTAAATTTGGCTATTAGACATCGATTCTGAAACACCATGTGTCATTCTATGATGTTAAAATATGAATATAGTTAAAATCGGCAAATCGTGTGTTTTGTTTATTAAAAATATAGGTTTCTAAAAATATAGGCTGTTTTAGGACAAAACAAGTATCACAAGAAATTCGTCAATAACGTCAATATAAACAATTCATACTAGTTCATTTGTATCCCCTTTTTCCTATTTAATCCTCTTAAAATACGACTTTCGAAAATCTCTTTATTTTAGGTGTCTACGCAATTAGAGGAATGAGACATCAAATTTCATCATTCTAGCTGCAGCCGTTTAGTTGGTACCATTTTTATCCCTCTGTTCCTATTGTATCCCTTGAAAGCATGATTTTGGAAAAACCTTTTTACTTTTCGTGTCTACGCAGTCAGAGGAATGTATACTTCGAGTTTCATGACTCTAGCTGTGGCCATTTGGTTGGTACAATTTGTATCCCCTTCTTCCATTTTGCCCTCTTTATGTTACGTGTATACGCAATCAGGTGAATTTTTACACCGAATTTCATTATTCTATGTGCAGTCGTATGATTGGTACCATTTTTATGCAAATATTCCCATTTTACCCCCTAAAAGCAAAATGTGGACCTCCTTGATCACTTCGTTTAGATGCTAGCGTGCTTTCAACAGACGCACGGACGGACATGGCTAGATTGTCTTAGAATTTTATGATCAGGAATATATACTTTATAGGGTCCCAGGACGATATTTCAAGGTTTTAGAAACGGAATGACAATGTTAGTATACCCCAATCCTATGGTGGAGGGTATAAAAATGTTTATCCATTAAAGAATAAATTTCATAAAAATTGTAGTATTAAACGATCATAAATTGATCGGATTTGGCAACGCTATTTATAATTTCCTTGCACTTATCTCGATTTGTTTGCCACTTCATCATGAATTAAAAAAATCTAAAATCTCTAAATAATTTTCAGTTCAGTGAGAAGGGATATTTTTGGTCCAATGGATATGTCAATATCCAAATTTTTGCATTTAGAGTGAAGAGAATCCACTAATTATTCTCGATCGATCCTTACATCCACAAAAACTCAGTGCTTTATGATGCCATCAACAGCGAGCGCTCTATAACCATCATGCCCACTATTTCATTCCACAATTGAATATAATGTTGATTGAAGAGATGTTTTTGTAACAGTACTGCTACATATCTCCTACAGTCGTATCGAAGGGATCATTTTTCTATCTCGAAATGGGCAAGTCAATTTTCTTCAAAAAAAGGCTTTGCAGCAATTTTTCGACAAAATATCCCAACTTTCTGAATATCAGTCAAAAACAAACGCTCCAAGGAACAAGGCATTTGCGTTCTATAAAATATATCTATCTTGATCAACTATTTTCTTTCATTGCACACTGGTCCCAAATCCATTTTTATGGCATAAAGTCGAAAAAAACATACAGTCTTGTAATTTTGCACATTTACTAGACATATCATACGCAAAAAATAAAAATAAAATTGGGCCGATCGGACCACGCCCACTACCACCTCCCATATAAACTCAATATATAAAAACCAAAATGATCACCCTGTATTGGTACAGGGTGACCAAAAACAAAATTTTATGAAAGTTGAAAAGAATGAAGATTTGTTTACTTGGACGAAATGTGTTTTTCTGAACATTATTAACAAAGCAAAATATGGCATACGAATATTATACTTGTCACTGCAATTTAAATAATTATTTCAAAATATTAAATAGAATGTCTACATATGTACAAAAAGGTGAATGATGTTGTATACCATTTTAAATGTACTTTCAATACCTTTTAAATAAAATATTGATGCGTTTCGTACACAAAACTGATTCAGAGATGAAATCATATATATATGTATGGCTAATCAAAAGCTGTGCTAAAATAAAAAGACAATTGTTGGAGTTTGCCGAAAAATGCTGACGAGTTATTAATTCCACCATAAACAACGACCTCAGACGAACACTTTCACATTTACACTTTGAGTCAAGTTGAGTCCTACATATAACTTTTAGACCATGACATTTATAGATTATGTTCTCTACAAATCACAAAATAGCAATACCTATGAATACTGACAAGACCACAATAATCATAAAATGTTAAATATAATTTTTCAACTACTAACTCTTGCCGTTAATTTTCATAATATAGTCGCTTTATAAAGATTTGTCTTTCTCTTTTATGTCTTGATTTTAATTAATTTGTAAAACTGCTTTATATCAAAATTAATCCCACTTTTTTTTTAATCGCAAAGGCTTGTGGTGTTGCCACCTAATTTTCTCCAGTACATTTTCTTGATTGCTTGGAGTGTTGGCATAAAGAAAATATATGCACATTTAACACTTTCCAATTTTAATTTTTTTGAATTTCTGCCAAAAAAATTGAATTTGGGACCATAGTGCATTGATTGATGAGTGAGTGAGCGGCCACGCAAATGACATGAAATTATCTTTCAAATAAAGTAAATTTTCAGTGTGAAATTACAAAATCGCTTTACTTTATTTAATTCTAAAGTTCTACACGTCTAAAATAAACACCCTTTAATATTTTTATTTCACATTTCAGTCATGGTCCATTGTCATCGCCGCGGAACTGAAGCTATTGTTGGTGATCTCTCCCACACATTCCTCTATGAACAAGGTAAGCAGCCCGACTAACGTTCATCCCAAGAACCCTCTAACAAATTAACCCTCATCCTACTCTCGAACGATTTAAACTCTTTCAGCCGGTGCTGCACAAATTGCCGGAGTGCAATTAGCTACAGTTAAAAACAAAACAGACGGTACATTTTGTCTCAAGGAGATGCAAGGAAAACTCCGTCTATACGATGACAGTCACGAGCCCGTTACCACATTGGTGATTGTGGAAAACACCCATAACATGTGCGGTGGCAAAGTCTTGCCCATGGAGTGGTTGAATGAACTGGCTGCGATTTGCAAGAATACGGATAAGACAAATGGCAAACGTATTGCCCTGCACATGGATGGTGCCAGAGTTTTCAATGCTGCCGCATATCTGAAGGAGCCAGTTGCGCGTATCACCAAAGATTTTGATTCCGTGTGCTTTTGTCTGAGCAAAGGACTGTCGGCACCAGTGGGATCAGTTTTGGTGGGCAATAAAGCATTCATTAATGAGTACGTATACTTGTATAGACTACGGTGCAAGACACAAGACGCAAGACGAAGTAGAAGAATACAAGTCAGGATACCAAAAAGTAGAGTAATTACTTTAAAGGCAACGATTAAAAAGAGTAATCCTGAAGGTGTCGTTTTCCATGTGACTAATGATTATTTGTTAACTCCTTCCAAACACTTTTATTTATTTCCTTGTATAGCATAAGGATACTTTTTGCGTCGTACATCGTATGGGACATGGCGTACGAAATTTAACTGGTGGAAAGTAAGCTTGGAATTTTATATTCACACACTTATGTATATTTTCTTATTCAGGATACACTTGGAATTCAATGAAGGTCTAGACTGGATCGGTTGACTGCCTATCCAATAGTGTAGACCAAAAACAAAAATATTCAAATCTTCTCTATTTCATATTATGATAAGAAGTTTCCTTCCTAGTACACTTGAAAATTGTTTGCGCTTCATAATTGTGGGAGAACCCAGTGCATATTTGAAAGTTTTCCTGAATCATATGGCGACTATAATTATATATTAATCTACCTCAAGATATTTCATGATTTATAATAATTTCCTAAGGCTTGTAAAGGGTGATTTTTTAAAAGCTATAGGAAAGTTAAAAAAAAAACAAATAAAATTCAGAAAAATTCATGAAATCTTTATTTGAATCGATAGTACGGTCCATATAATTTAATGTTTGAAGATTATTTCATGCAAATGTTGACCTTGACTGTGCCTCAAATGGTCCATCCGCTTAGTCCAATTTTGGCATTTCCACGTTTTTGAGTAACAGAGGCCCAATTGCTGCGAACGGCGACGAATCGATAATTGATGGTCATCATTAACACTGGCCGATACAGCTGCGATATTTTCTTCAGTTCGCACTCTACGTAAGCGTGTTGGTGGTTTAATGTCCAACAATGTAAATTTGGTGCGAAATTAAGTCACAATATCCCGAATAGCCGCTTCAGTGGGTCGATTAAACTGACCATAAAAAGGATGAGGATAGACCAAACTGAAGATGTTTGACAGTGAAACAAAACACGAAACGTGCGTCAGCTGTTTAAACCAGTGTTGCCAAAAAGATAATAGCTAAAAAATCACCCTTTATATAGTTGTCAAATGGGCATTTAAATTTCAAAAAATACTATTTTCTTTCTGTAAAGTTTCAGGTTAAAGCCACTGAAATTGGATTTAACTCTTAACTGTAGTGGTGGTGGTAAATTTTAACCTCTCATGACAATTTTTCAAATAATTTCATCTGTTGCCCTCTTTTAGTATCTTCTCATATCACACTGTCCAACAGCATTTTTTGAAAAGAGTAGCGAAATAGGATAAATGTTGGCAGTAGTCATAAATTATGAAATGTGTCTGTAGAAAACCCAGCGAAACTTTGTATTACATAGAAAATAACAAAATATTTTTCTGGCATATGATTGTTGACTAAATAGGGAATATTTGTAAAAGAATTGTTTCAGAGACCCTGAGAAAGTTTAAACAAATGCAATTGCAATATCAAATTGTGTTTTTTTGCCACATTTACAGCTTTTTTCGCTACTGACTACACATATCTTAGAAGCGAAGTTGATTCTTAATAGAGCAAAAATCAGAAATACTCACATTTTTGGTCGAAGAAGATCGATCTTGATATTTAAGCGTGAAAAGCTTTATTTACAACTTTGGTGTCTTTTTTTCCGCCATTTTTTTTCGTTGAACATTTTAATCTTTAAATGTCTTTTTTGAAAGGACTATATTTGATTTTCGAAAAAGGGTCATTGTGACCCATAAATTCCACAATATGGTCCTGACTATAAGAATTCTCTCAGACATTAACATACAATATTTGTATACCCTCCACAGGGGCATTATGTTTTTGTGCATTTGTTTGTAAGACCAAAAAGGAAACGAATTAGACCCATCGTTTATTACAGAGATGGGCTTAGAATCGCTTCCTGAGTCGATTTAGTAATGTCCGTCTGTTTGTCCATTTATTGTTGAAATCAGATTACAAGTCGCAATTATAGTCCGATCTTAAAAATTGGCACAAGTAAGTCAAGGACGAACGCTATTTAATTTGGAGCAAATCGTTTCAGATTTAGATATAGCCCCCATACGAATATCGTTCCCGTTTTGACTTTTTCCGCTCTAGAAACCACATATTGTACCCGATTTTATTTAAATTTGGCACATCATCTCATTATCCATCTAAAAACACCAGAAAATGGGTAAGATCGGTTCAGATTTAGATAAAGCCCCCACAAATGTTTCTCTCAAATGTTTAGTCGATTTAAGCTAAACTGTACAAATTATATTTCACCTATAAACAGACATCTTGAAAGCGGGTCACACCGTTCCAGGTTTTAATATAATATACAAATGTCCTTTCCGACATAAAATTTTTTGTCAAACACACACATTTACAGATTTTTAAATATTTGGCAGAACGCGTTATATTTTAACTTGAAACATACATTATGAGAGTGACTCATATACAAAAATCCTACCCAATTTCACTTTTTTACCGAATTGAATTGTAATGGAGTAGAAAGTGGAGGGTATCGTATAGTCGTCCCCGTCCGACTTAGCCTTTCTTTACTTGTTTCACTTTGACCCACTGTAAAAAGGAACTCAGACCAGCTAGACTATAAGTTTATTCTGAAAGAATGTTCTACTCAGAATTGTAGGGTCGCTATTCTATTCCAATCATCCGATCACACTCGCTTATACGCTGGATTAAAGGTAATTATATTATCTAAAAATGTTGCGAATTTTACTTTCACATATAAACAGTGGTTTAACAGTTTCCAAAGAATTGCAATTTTTTTCGAAAACAAAAACCTTTTTTGCTGGTAGTAAAATGGATAAATATTTTGTTTTATTTTGTAATAGCTCTAACATTCTATTGTAGAAAACAATGGCTATATCGTTCATTCCATATCAAACCAAACGATTTTCGTAAAAAAATACGACCACGACTCCGATTTTAACCATTTTTCGCCGACATATTCTACTATTAAAAATATAAAAAAAAAAAACAATTTTTTTTATTTTAGTTTTTTCGTTTGCATTTTTTTGGTCTGTAATCAATATTTGATTTGAACTGGGATATTGTCCTGGCTCAAGACCATTTTGCTTCTATATTTAATAGAATGCAAATTTATTTACAAATGGCATGGTGACATTTATTACTTGGCTGCAAACTACCACGATCATGATTTCGACCATGTCAAAAGTCTTTTCAATTTTTTATATTTTTAAATTTTAAAGAAGAATATTTGAAAAAGTGCCAATTTTTGATGGTCAAGAAAAAATGCATATAGTTACCCAGCAATACTTCTGCCGTGCCAACGCTCATTTGTTTTAGTTTTTTCGTTTGCATTTTTTTTTGGTCTGTAATCAATATTTGATTTGAACTGTAAATAAATTTGCATTCTATTAAATATAGAAGCAAAATGGTCTTGAGCCAGGACAATATCCCAGTTACTACAACTACAATTTAATGTATTTCTGATTTTTCTTTTTGTTTTGTATTTTTCACTATGAAAACACCAACCTAAAAATTCGGAAAAAATATAGGCATATTCCCTGATCGATTCTAATCAAACCCTGAAAATTTCAGCTTGGAGAAATAACGGGTTATATTAAAAAAAATATTTACTAAATGTAGTTACCCGAAAAGAATCAAATATTTTATAAAGTTTAGTTATCGTTCAAAGTTTCAACCAAATCGGAAATGGTGATGTAAAAAAGGTGTTCGCCTTGACATGGAATGATCGATATGTAGAAAATCTTAATTAATAATTAATCACGATTTTTTAAATTTTTTCGGTTAAATAGCGGAAAGGCCGCTCTACAAATTAGATACCTAAATAAAACGTTGCTATTAGATGCAAATGTATGGATAAATGTAGATATTTTATTTAAAAAAAATTAAAAAAACATATTTTTTTAATTTTGCGTCTACAAAGAGTGCAATAACTTTCAAATTTCTCCATAGATCTTTTACTTAGTTAGAATGATAGCTATTAAAAAAAAAACAAAATTTAAATTCGCAACATTTGTAACCATCATAAATACCTTTAAGTGAGATCGGTCCTATATTTCCACAATGAGAGTACAAATATCAAATATCGTTTTCGAGTTGATAAAGACAAAATATATCAAATGTTATAAATAACATAATAATATTGTAATTGTCCATTAAAGGAAGTGTTCATTATTTGGAGGTTTCACTGTACATATCAGTTGTCCACTAAATGTAAACCTGACAAAAATTAATATAGCACATAGTGGTTCCTAATTAACTTTTTCGAAACAATTCTGTGACTTTTGAACATTAAAAGCTATTATGACGAAATTTCATATGGTTAGAGAAGAGGTGTTTCCAAGATAATTAACCAAATTTTGTATACCTAGTTGATACCTAAGTGCTACTGGGCGAACCCTCAAAGTTGGTTACCTCGGAAATTTGAAATGATTGTCAGAAATTCAATTTTGAACCATTAACCAAAAATCTCTTTTCGTTTTACAGTCATAATATATTTTAGTAAAAAATAAAAAAAACGGTATTTTATCTCGATTCAGGAAATAATTATTCAACCAGTTAAATATCGTGCGAAATGTTCCTTATGTATGTATCTTAATATTTGCTATGTTGTGTATTTGTTCTCTAGAGCTCGACGTCTACGTAAAGTTTTGGGTGGTGGCATGCGTCAGTGTGGCATACTAGCTGCTGCCGGCTTAGTGGCTCTCGAGACAATTGTGCCACGCTTGAATGGGGATCATCAAAGAACAAAGCGTATTGCAGAAGGTAATTTATAAAAAGACATACTCCTTATACCAACCAGTACACCTTAGAGCGGCGCCCAGCTCTATTTCGTTCATTCGTTCGGCCGTCCGTCCATTTATCCATCCACCCATTTCATCTTCATGGCAGCAATTTTGTGCTGTGTGCATGCTGCACAGGCTCATAAACTGCCTAAAGTGCCACTTTGTACCATAACACAGAGCACACAGAATACAGCTACCCTAAACATCATTCACCATTTTGTTGTTGCACATCCTCCTGTTTCTGCTCTAGAGCCGGAACAAAGCAGAGCAAAATGCCTCCATCATTTAATAGGTGCACGAGTGTGTACGAGGGTGGTGTGAAAGTCATAATTACAGAATGGGTATGAATATTTTTTCGAGCAATGAAGGAACCAAACACAAATGACAATGTTATATAAATATGTATTTTTTAAAATCCTATTTTAAAATGTTTATTATTTGATTAGATCTGGGATATTGTCCTGGCACAAGACCATTTTGCATCTATATTTAATAGAATGCAAATTTATTTACGAATGGCATGGTGACATTTATTACTTGGCTGCAGACTACCACGATCATGATTTCGACCATGTCAAAAGTCTTTTCAAGTGGCTTCGCAGCGATTTTTCAACATCAAACCCGGCCTCTATTATTTTGTAAATATAATTGGTAGTGGGAATCTTTATCATGATGCGAAAAGACAATCTCTGACATTTACTTTATAAAACCAATTTCATTTAAATGTTGATTGCGACATAGGCGGTCTATTGGGAAGGAACAACTTTTAATCACTATTACGAAGCCTTTAATCGAGCTAGATTATCGGGGAAGACTTTTGACAGTTGACAGTTAATGAAAGTTTGCAAATTAGATCTCAATAAGGTAAATAAAACTGCATTTCTGATTTTTACAAAATATAAGTTTGTAGACAATAGGCTGGGTGGATCGAAACTCAGGAATTTTGTCATAAGTTAATTTTAAAAAAATATTTTAGGATATAGAAATATATATTTTTTGGGAATTTAAAGCAAATGGCTGCTAATTTAATATAAAATTATAAAATCTTAAAAATATATATTTTTAATTTTTTGTAAATTATTATTTATAAAATGTACATCTTCGATTTTTATTTTTTTTTTAACAGATAATAGTGTCAGTAAGGCATGTCATGATGGAGTTTTTGGTACTTACTTTACAACAATTATAAACGTGATTGCAGTCGAATATTTCGGCTTTACCGCTGTCCATTCTAAATCAGGCAGTTTTTACGATGGATTTTTTTATAAAATCCTCTATAACTTCCACATTTGTGGTTCGATTTGTGTTTTTTTTTTGAATTTCTTAATTCGTATCACTGACATTTGCCCATTTTATTCTGTTGCTTTTCACACCACCATCGTCGTTGTAAATACTCTGCAGTAAATGATGTCTTTTTTGCACTTGAATTGCAATTCGTTATGCCGACGAGTCGTTTTATTATTTCTTTTTGTTTTCAACTTTTTCATTCATTTTTCGTTCTGTTCTGTTCTTTTTTGCATTGTACTGCCGTCGTCGTTATCGTCTAGCTTTACATAATCTGGGCAGCCCCAACGTCTCTGTTGACCTACCTAATGTTCAGTCTAATATACTGTTGATTCATATGGTTAATCCTAAAGTAACTGCCGATGACTTGGCAAAGCGTTTGGGTAGTGTAACTGCACAAGAACTGTCGGATGGCGTAACTACAGCCGAGGAGGATGGCAACTGTGGTATTGTGCTGAAGGTCAGTGCCCGTGACTGGGCATATGCACGTATAGTGCTGTATCACCAGATTACGGATAAGGATGTGGAGTATACCATTAAAAAGTTTGAATATGTAGTCAAAGAATTTGATCGTCAGTTGGCATGAATTGACTTTAAAAGTCATAAATGTCTGTCTGTCTGTCTGTACGTACGTATGTATGTAGATGCAAATGCAGAAGTCAAGTAAATAAAGATTTGTGATGGCCCACAAAAAATTAAATGATTATTGTCTTTAAGAATTTGTAGAAATAGTAGAGCAAACGGATATTGAAGAGATGGTAAGTAGTAGTAAGTCTTGGAGTGATTGAATCTAAGCAAAATTTTTAAATTCTTCGCCATAGGATGGAATGAAAATTCGAATTTTCGTGAAGCTTTCAAAAATATTAACGAACATACATGATAATTGATTGATGATTTGTATTAACTTTATTTATTTATTTTATTATTACATTTTTATAACATTCAAGATTTGTCACACCAGTAATTGTGGTGTGAGTGAGTGAGTTGAGTGTCCGTGGCAACATGTTACGGGCCGCAAGGATTGATTTAAAAGAATAATCGAATGTGGACCAACATATATATTTAAGACTTTTTGAATAATGGTAATATATGTACATTAGGATGGATCAAAATAAATTGCTGCGGTCACCCCACAGAAAAGAAGATTGGATCGTTTAATGATGGTCTGCAAAATATTTCGTCACTGGGTCGAGCCATCTGCTCCTGTTGCATTTTTGTCCAATTTTTTTTTCTGAATTGATAGACCCTTGGAAGCACTTTAAATTAAAATTTTTATTCTTGTCTTATAATACCTCATTGGTCATATTATTGGACGTTTATATTGATTTTTTGTAGTTTTTCAAGGTGACAGCTAAAAACTCATATTTTTTGGAAACATTTTCAAATAATTGTAGTGAAATATATAGAAGGAATCAATACTTTTCGAATGATGCCTAAATGATAATAATTAATATCGGACGAAAAATGACGTCACTGACGCCAATTTTCTGAAATAATTTAATGCAGGCAATGGTTTTCAGAGCGAAAGTGTTCAAACTCTTTTTACAAAAATGAACGCTGCGGCTTCAATTTCATTCCGATGTTCATTATTTAGACCTCCTTCGAAAAGTATTGACTGCAGCTATTTATTTTTTATAAAATACTATCATTTAGGCATCATTCGGAAGGTATTGACTACAGCTATTTATTTTTTATAAAATACTTCCACCAAATATGAAAATGTTTTCAGCTGTCACTGTAAGTATCCACAAAAAAATACTATAAAAGTCCAATAATTCGGCCAGTAATTTACTCTAAGACAAGAATCGAAATTTATATTTAAAGTGCTTGTTGCACGTCCACGTAATCAGTGCACAGTGAATTTCAGGATTCCATCTGAAACCCTATGGTTAGTATCTATTTTATTCCATTTTATCCCAGCTACTTTACTGTAGTTGGCACACATTTTATCCCCTCTCTGTTCCGCTTGCTCATCTAAAAGTATAAATGTTAATAAATGTTGCGTGGTTACGTAGTTAGGCGAATGTGCACATAAAATTTTACGATTTAGCTGCAATAATTTGATTGAAACTATTTTTATCCCGCTTCCTCCTTAAAGGTACAAATTTCGAAAAATTTACGCCGACGTAGTCTAAACATCGAATTTCACGATTCTACCTACAAGAAAATTCTACCTAAAATAAATTCATTTATACTGACATAGACGCTACTTGTTACTTTCGTTTGTCCAATTCTTCCCCCTAAAATTCTGATATTCTGTAGTTCAGCCATATGTAAATATAAATTAGTAAAAACGGTGTCAAGTTCGGCCGGACCGAACCTACTACTGTGGATTGCATTCCACAGAAGTTGTCGATTTTATGTAGAAGTGCACCAACACTACAGGAAAAAGTTAATTTTTTAATAAAAAACCAATCAAATAATAACAAGTAAGGAAAGGCTAAAGTCGGGCGGGGCCAACTATGTACAGTGGTGGTCACGAGTTTAGCACACTTCACATGTGTTATTTATAATAGCAAATAATTTGTTCTGATAATGAACTCTGCGCAAAATATTTGTTTTTTAGTGTTGCTTATGGTGTGATCAGTAAGCCCAATAATTTTTTTCGAATTCTTTTGTGCCTTTTCTTCGTACTCTCATGTTTTTGCAAGTAATTCGTAATCTGGGCTGGACACAAGTTTAGCACATTTGATAAAAGTTGTTATTTTCTATTTATTTTTGCGTTTAAATTAATTAATTGGTATGTTTGGGTAATTTTTACTCAAATGGAAGTTATTATTGAACAAAAATTATAATTAGACATTGCTGAAGGAAAATGGTGCATTGAGGCGCAGCGTCAGGTTATTATGCAATTGAACGACAGTGGAAGTACCGCTGGGGATATTGCAAACATTATAAATTGATCCAGACAGATTGTGTGCAGTATACTAAGCAATATTGGCACTTATAGGAGCTTCAAAAATATTGCAAAATGTCCTACGCCGAGAAAAACAAGCAATAAATCGGATTTTTTGATTTATAGGACCTGCGTAGCAGATCCATTTAAAAGCTCAACTGTGATTCAGAGAGATTTTTCGGCAAAAATTGACATTAGCATTTCCTCAACAACCATAAGAAGAAGAACCAATGGAAAAAAATTACTTGGTTGCATTGTTCAACATAAGCCAGACGTATCAAAATATGGCTACAGTGTCAAATTTAATCTGCTCAGGATCATTTAGAAAAATCCAAGATTTTTGGGAAATTATCGCCTGGATTGTCGAATCGAACATTTGTCGGTGCGGATCTAATAGGAAACAATACGAATTGTGCCCTCCAAACATGCAGCACAACCCAAAGTACAGATCTGAGACGGTAAAGCTTGTTGGCGAAAATCTGATGGTGTATACTGCGTTTTCTGGACACGGCGTTTGTCCGATACACAAAATCGATGCACTAATGGATCAGTATATTTACAAAAATCTATTTGGTGATACTGATAACATATTCAGATAAAGACATGCCAATTAAGTGGCGTTTTATACACGACAACCTACCAAAACACACTTAACGCCAGTGAAGACTGTTTGGGGCTGAACAAAATAGATTTTTAAAAATGGTGCAGCACAGTCACCGGATCTCAATCCTATTGAGAATCTATGGAATGGACTTTAACAACATATTATAGCAATAAAACACAAAAATTTGCCCGATTTCTTGAATTAAACTCAAAATTCCTGATATGCTACTCCAATGGAGTCTTTTATGTCTCTAGTGGAGAGTATGTCCAGAAGATGTACAGCTATTGCTAAAAATAGCGATTATCCAACCAAATATTAAGTTTATAATAAAATGTATTGGTTAGTTCAGTTTTTTCCGATTTGATTAAAGTTTTTTAAATTTGTGCTAAATTACTGTCCAATCAATTTTCGTATTATTTGTACTTTAAATTACATAAAACTAAAATGCAGCCTAAGAACAGAACAAAAACCACGTTAAATGGTCATCTTATCGTACGTAATATTTTAGAAAAATACCGGTCAAAAAACATAAAGTTGAAGTTGAAGTTGACTGTGCTAAATTCGTGTCCACCACTGTATATGATACACTCCACTTTCTATCCGAATACAATTTAATTCGGTCAAAAAATGAAAACGGGAGGGATTTTTGTATGTTTCCTAATCATAGGCTGATATGACCTGACCCAATTTGTCAAATCGAGAAGAATATTTATATCGGGGCTATATCCAAACATGGAATGAAGTGCTCCTAGTTTAAATATAAGATGTTTTACCAAATTTGAAGGCAATCTGATAAAATATGGGAGCTATATACATATAAATCTGAACCGATCTAAGACATTTTCACCACAGGTGTTTCCAGTTCAAATATAAGATGTTTTGATAATTTTGTAAAAAATCTTTAAAAACATTTGGTATCTAGAGTGAAAAAAGTCAAATCGGGAGTGAAATTCGTATGGGGGCTATATGTAAATCTGAACCGATTTTCTTCAAACTATTTAGTTTAGCGTTCGTCCTTATACCGAAATGCTTCGTTGTGCAAAGTTTCATTTGGTTCTGGTTACAATTGCGACATGCACTCTGATTACAAGAATAGATGGACAGACAGACAAACAAACAGACGGACATTGCTAAATCGATTCAAAAAGTGATTCTAAGTCGATCGGTATAATTAACAATGGGTCTATCTCTCTTCCTTTTGGATGTTACAAACAAATGCAAAAAAACATAATACTCTCGTGGAGTGCATATATATTGAAACAATAATTTTATAAATAAATATACAATTTTAATTATTTTAAACCACGCTTATAAGGCAAGACCAGGCCCGTGCGCAGGATTTTCCCCTGGGGGGATTTTCATCTACACTCATAAAAAAGTTAACCCTATAATGAGTTAAAAATACCTAAAATTTAGGAAACCAAGTACATTTTTACTAAACATAAGTAGAATTTTGCTGAAATCTTCCTAGATCTAAGTAAATTTTTCCTAATACCAAATAATTTTTTACTAAATTTAAGCAAAATTTTCCTAAAACTAAGTACATTTTTACTAAATCTTAGTAAAATGTTTTTGAAAATTTCCTAAAACTATGTAAATGTTTACTCAAATCAAGTAAATATTTACTCAAACTGAGGACAATTTTGCCGATTAAGTAATTTTTTACTTAAACTGAGGAAAATTTTATTTTATACGAGGAAAAAAGGTGAAATTAAAATAAGTTAAATTTAACTAAAAAAATCAAACAAATAGTTTTGCTTCAGAGTAAGCAAAACTGATACAAAAAATGACAACATGAAATATTTCTCAAAAGTTTCATGATAATCTGCCATTTTGAAATATTATGAAATATTTTGATACATTTGTCCGACAGACATTGTCTGCAAAATTGCATTTCAGTAATCCATCTATCGGTACACTCAGAGGAATATGTCAGTAAAAGAAAGCAGAAAGTCTACTGAAAGAGCAGATTTTCAGCTGATAAAAAAGAGACAGCAGATTTGTATCTGCTGAGATGGTAAACAGCTGTTTGTTTTTTAGCAATATATATGATATGCATATTGTCCCAAGCTAATATAATAGAAAATTCGAGCTAAACTCGCTTATGAACGCTTATCTATTTTTATATTTTAATTAACAATAGCCAATTTAAGCAGACTGCTAACTCTTTAGCAGTGTGAATGGTGATGTAAGATTGGAGAAAACTGTTGTTATGCCAAAGCTGTAATAGCAGAAAAGTGTCTGCTGATAGGTAGCAGACAATCGCTGCTTTTGTTAACAGACTTGTTCTCTAAGTGTAGAACTTTTTTTAAATAGTTGCTTGAAATTACATACATACATATCGAGGACGTATATCCATAAGTGGCTATAAACAAAAACATAACTTTTCACGAGAGCGAAAAAACTGATTTTCTCCTTAATTTGAAGAGAAATTATTAATCATTCTTCAGTTAAAAAAATTCTACAGTTTAATCTAAAAAGGATTATTAATTGCTACGATTAAAAAGTTTTCGAAATTTCCTATTATTCGCGGTTTCATGGTTCTTAGCCACTGTTGTATGTTTAAAAGTGAGCTTATTCATCCGTCAGATTGGTCGCTTGTAACATATATGTAGCCAGTCGCGAAAATCGCTTCCTTATATTTTAACTTTCTTCATTCATAATTCTGAAACTTTATTCCCCATGAAGTCAGCAATCACATGCCAAAGAAATATTTTGGTATTATCAATATAATAAAAAAGTTACGCCTGTTTTTCTAAATATACTTTTCACAATTTTGACTTTACAGCCACCATTTTTTCATTGTTGAACTATTTTATTTCTATTATTTTTATGTTCATAGCCACTTATGGAGTCACAAACTAACGTGCGAGGGGATACCCAAATCGGAAAATTAAAAAAAAATAGCTTTAGAAAAAAATCATTTCCAAATTTATACTACAGATGACATCCAAATCTGAGAATAGTTTTGCAGCACAAAACTCATTTTCGAGAAAATCGTTCATAGCCACTTTTGAATATAAGCCCTCGATATATATTTTGAAGAAATATTACACAAAAAATGATCAAATTCCTCGGCGATAAACCCTTCAGTACCGCATTTTTTTATGATAAATGCAGAAAATTGGATATGCTTTTTGACAAAGTATGGGTCTAAATAGGATGGTTAAAGAGTTTTTGGTTTTTTAATTTATATAGGACATGAGTAACAGGATGTTTAGTCAAGATCTTTATACTCATATTCCGATTAAATAAAAAATATTTGTAAATGTTTCTTCATTTTTATAATATGAATAAATTCGAATAACAAATACTTTTTTTTTTTGTATTCGATGAAATGCAAGAAGAAACAACTAGAAATTTTTATTCAAAAAAACCAAATAATTGGTATTTTAGAGTTTCCTACGTAGATCCAAGTTACTGAATTTGTTGTTTCTCTTTTGAATAATACTTGTTACATATGTACAAAAAAAATACTAACTCTGAAAAATATTTGACATAAGTGATAAATATAACAAAAATTTTAGTAAGTTGAAACTCATTTCTTATTGTTTCGCAACTTTAAAGTAGATTTTAAAATAGAGATATACACGCAGAGAAAAAATGCATTTCGTAGAAACGAAATTTTAAACACGTGAACATCGTTTTTGAGTTTCTTTTGTGGGAAAAATTTGTTTGTTTTCGGTAAACATGTCATCAGTTGTTGTAAATGAACAAAGAGAAATAAGTTTGTTTTCTTCGTTTGTCGAAATGGATTTGTATTATAATTGCAAACTCCCAAAACATTGGAAGTAACAGAAACTGTTGTTGTTGCATCTATGATGAAAATAGGTCACATCGGTTCAGATTTAGATACAACTCCATAAAAATATCGAAATCACTCATTGCAAACGGAATATACGAATAGCCAGGTTACTCCAATACTTTTTCGCATAAAGAAGAATTTCGTCTCGCCAATAGATTTTTACATAATTATTAATTTAGATTCCAATTAGATATACTACAAATTTGTCCAAAGTTTGGCACTCATAGTTAAGCTACGGGTTGGTTTGGTTACCATCAAGCAAATTATTTGCTTTTATTAAGAATGCTTTTAGATTTCATTATGATATCATAGTGATTCTTATCTACACTTTTTTATAATTACTAAACGATTTTGTTATTAAATTTCCAAACTTTTATTGCAGTACACAATTAAAAGTTCATAAGATATAGCTCTAGTCGAGAAGTGGTATCGGTTAATAAAAATGAAAATTTTCCGAACAATTTGGTGTCCATTAGCGAAATTAGCACTACACAATCTTGAAATTGGCACAATTCGTTTAGTTTGTTTGTAGTTTTCATAACCTTTGTCCGAAATTCAGGAAAGTGTCCACGTGTCCAGACGAGTTATTTTAAAAAGACTTTAAAAATTCTATATTTTATTGCTTCAGAAAGTCTAAAAGGTTTTTAAAAGTATATGTTCGAAACCTCTCTGGGGGGGGTTTGAACCCCCAACCCCCCCCCCCCCCCCCTGCGCACGGCCCTGGGCAAGACTATCAATATCAATTCAAAAAGCAAATATAAGGCACCAATCTTCAAAAAAGCTTGAATACCCTAAATATTAGGGAAAGTTACAGCCGTTAGATTGGTTGTATTTTCATCCTATTTAAATTCCAAAACTACGAATTTTGAAAATCCATTATATTTTACGTACACAGTGCAAGATAACCTAACTTCATGATTCTAGCCATTTGCTCGCTACCAGTTTCATCAATTTTCCCCATTGTTTAAATATTTTTATTTTGCGCGTCTATGTAATCAGAGGAATGTACGCACCGAATTTTATGATTCTATCTGCAGCCATTTGATTGGTACCAGTTTTATGCCTTTTTCTTATTTTAGCCCCTTAAGTCGACGCGACGCAGAAACCTAATTTCATCGTTCTAGCTGTAGGCGATTGGTTGGTAGCATTTTTATTCCTATGTTCCCGATTTCCATTTTACCCCTTAAAAGTACGAATTTGGAAAAATTCTATTATATTTTGTATCTAGCTGTTGTCGTTCGATAGGTACCATTTGTATCCCTTTTTGTCCTATTTCACCCCCCAAAAATAAGAATCACTTTATGATGAACGTTTATGTCATCAGGGGAATAAGCAGACATATTCAAAAACACATGCTTAAATACTCTAAATATTATGATTTATTGGGGGAATTTTCAGTCCTTATTGTAGATTTTTTGAAATGTTTACTTTTAATATTGATGCTGGATAAAAGGGATAGAAGTTGTATAAACCATGGTGAGATAGTGGCAAAAATGGATGAAAATGGCACCAGCCATATTGTTGCAGCAAGAATCGTGAAATTCTGTGTGTAAGTTCCTCTGACCACTTTGTCGCGCTGTATAAATGTCTAAGTGGAAGCGGGAAAACATTATAAAAATGGTACATTGCAGCTGGAATCGCGAAATGTGATGCGCACTTTTAACTGCATAGACAGGATGACAGGATGTACATTCGTTAGACCTGAAGAAAAATTCCGAATTACCTTTCTTTATGGGAAAAGGGAAAAATAAATGAAGTTTTTAAATTTTGTACTTTTGGGGAGGTGCAGCTCCATCCAGAATCATAAAATTTTACGTATCCATTTCTACAACTCGTGGCGTTCAGCATAGAACGATTAACCATAAAAAGGGATACCAGTAAACTGGACCATTTTCGGAACATTAAATTACAAATGTTTATAGACACGATACCACAAGCACTCGTAATTTGTGTAGAAACTGAAATTTTCCGAACTTTAATGTCTATATTTCTTTAGAATGCAATACGGGACAAACAAAAAAGGAAACAATTAAACACGTCATTCAAATATTTGAATTTAACTTTTTTCCAATTAAAGGTGATTTAAACTATTGGCTGGATAAAATATATAAATTTTTAGATTTTTAATTTTTTAAAACTTTTTTTTTGTATTTAAAACTTAAATTTGAATTAAGGCATATATTTTTGCTCCTGTAACCTCTAGTCTCGCCGTTCAACTATTTATAAATATAAATACTGAATTTAATAAATTATTTTTCCATTTTTCTTGATTTTATCCTAATGTAGGTTTTCATTTCTTTGTAATCTTAAAGAAAACTAACAAGCAAAGTCTGTTGAAAACAAAGTCAGACATGAATCTGGTCATTAATTAAATCATTTCCCGGATATACACCGAACAACACAAATTTGGCATTCAATTTATAACAAAAACAACCAGACCAAGGAACAAACGGTATCGGGAATAACTTCAAGTGTGGTCATTAAATACCGAAACAATATCAAAAGGAAAACAAGCAAAACAAAAGGACGACATTTTAATGTCAACAAATTTATGGCTGTTTATTTAGTAAAACTTCTACAAATCACCACCTCGATAACAGCAACACGAACACAAGCAACAACCCCAGTACCAGCAATTGTCCTTTGGATCTGTGTATGTGTATGTGGCTGTGTGTGTTTGTGCCTTTGTAAGAGTCAAAACTCTCATTCATTAATACCAAAAGTCTGAGCCCAGACTCACACAAAGACATGTCATTATAATGGAATATTTATAAGCAGACATTTTGTTGTTGGCCAGGCCAGCATTACCATGCGACAAAGCTGGCTGTATTCAATGTAAATGGGATCAGATGTAGATGAAAACATTATTGTATGTGCGCAAGTATTCTGAACAAAACATTATTAGGAGGAGTGGTGGATGGGTTGCGATGGGATGCACTATGGGAGAAAATTGAGAAACGGCTAAAAGTCATTAATTGAGAAGAATGTGGTTTCTGCCAAAAGTGTGTTATTGCATATATGGGTCAAGACCAAAGTAAATTCGAATTAAGAAAAATCGGACCAGATTTGAAGATTATCACAATCTGATCCGAGTCTCTAGCAACTTTACGGAATCCCCTAGTCTTCAGTTTTTTATTAATGTTGTTCAAATATGTCGTTTTTTCTGCAAAGTGCGAGTAAATTGAAAATGTTAAACGTGTTTTCTGCAATATAGGTTTTTTGACTTATGCCTATCTTGAAGTAAGCGAGTCAATCAGTCCACCAATTCCCATAAGATAAATATCATAGCACCCTAGAATTCTCTGTTTGGACCTAATTATTCCTATGACCTTGTACATCAAGTTGAGCATTAATCTGTACATCACTTGGTTTAGCTTTAAAAATGTACCAGATTGCCTCACTTCCTCTGATGCCATCCAAATAATAATGGCCAAAATCCTAGGTTTTATTATTATTATATTACTATTATGTTCCTTTAAGCAACAAAGGTCCAAAAAATGGGTTAAACTAGCAAAAAACGAGTAAGAACGGCGTTACATTACAGGAAAATGTATTTTTTTTTAATATAGCCAAACCAAAAAAAAATTGAAAAATAATTTTATAAATAAATTTATTATTTCAAACCACGCTTATAAGGCAAGGCTACCAATATGTTTATACTATATATATATCGAAATAATACTTCAAGTTAATTAAAAAAGTAAATATAAGACAGAAATATTCTAGCGCTAAGATTGGTTGTATTTCCATTCTGTTTTAATTCTAAAAGTACAAATTTTGAAAATCCATTATCTGACGTACACAGGTCAAAATGCCCAATTTTTGCCGTAAAAGTAAAAAAGTACGAATTTGGAAAAATCTTTTTTTTTATTTTTATGCAATCATAAAAATTCCATGAATTCCTTGAAAATACGAATTTGGAAAAATCTTTTTATTTTTTTATTTTTATGCAATCAAAGAATGAAGAATTCCATAATTCTAGCCATTTGGTTGGTACTATTTTTATCCTTTTTTTCCTTAAGAGTACGACTTTCAAAAATCGTTTCATTTTAGCAATTATTCACACCGAAATGCATCATTCTGGCTGTATACGTTTAGTTAGTACCATTTTTACCCCTCTATTCCCAGTGTATCCCTTGAAAGTACAAATTTGGAAAAATCATTTATTTTTCGTGTCTACGGAGTCATAGGAATGTATACTCCGAATTTCATGACTTTAGTTGCGGTCATTTGGTTGGTAAAATTTTTATACCCTTTTTCCCAGTTTAACCCCAAAAAGTACGAATTTCGAAAAATCCCTTTATTTTACGTGTCTACGAAATTAGGGGAATGTATACACCGAATTTCATTATTGTAGGTGAAGCCGTTTGGTTGATACCATTTTTATCCCTCTATACCCATTTTACCCCTTAAAAGTACGAATTTAGGAAAAAACACTTTTACACACCGAATTTTGAGTTTCTAGCTGTTTTCGTTTGATATGTACCATTTGTATCCCTTTTTGCACGTTTTTGTTATAGGGGGAAAGCGCATACCAAATATCAAGTAAGTACAAGCAGACATATTGAAAAAACATGCTTAAATACTGTAAAATATTAGGGGTTATTATGGGTATTTTCAGTCCTTGTGAGAGAATAAGATCCGATTCGGACCGATTTCGTCCAGTTACAATCCCAACCGACCTACGACTATAAGACGTATTTATGGAAAATTTGGAATTCCCACAGTGGTTCAGAATTAGAATCCATCGGCCAAAATTCAATAACTTTTGTTCTAATAGACATTTCTGAGTTCTGTAAAGAACAGAAATTAGACAAGGACCCAAGGATTATTTTGAAATCGGCCCAAAGTTGACTACTTTTCGTATTTTCCGATTTTAAAGAAAAATATTTTTTTTGTGATTATGTTTTTTTAACATATTTTTACGTATTTGTTCATAATGCGAAGAAAAAATTTTAAATTTTTTGTATTACAGACTCACTTTTTTTAGATTTTGAAAATTGAGAAAACGTAATTTCTTTTCTTTTACTTTTCGAACAGTTTCACACACATTTTAAGAGATTTTGCACTTAATTTTTATTAGAAGTTGCGGTTCTTAGCTTTAATATGACGTGAAAACTATGTTTGTGCCAAATATAGTTTGGTTGTTATGAATATTGCAAAATATATCCTTTTTGAACAAATATTTGACTTTGGAATAACACAACTTTAACAACAAAGCCTTTAACAAACTGTATACATATTTATTTAAAGGGTTTCCCGCTTTTGTAGGGTAACTTTTGCCTGCACGAAATTGCACTCTTGGAAGATAGGATACATGTAGTGCAAAATGTCAGATTTTTTAGTTCCAAAACGCAATATAGTCATTTTCGTCTCATTAAATTCTGCAAAGTACGTACGCAGATAAAAATGTGAGTAAATTTCCTTTATCCCCATGCTAAATTTGATAACAATCAGAGTTAATTTGCCGGAAAAACATAAAACATTTGAACTGGGACAATATTCCAGTTCAAATCAAATATTGATTACAGACCAAAAAAATGTAAACGAAAAAACTAAAACAAATGAGCGTTGGCACGGCAGAAGTATTGCTGGGTAACTATACCTGCATATACACATACTTACATATGCAACTCAATGAGATGCTTGTAAGATGGCATGTGTGCTTTATTACTTGGTGCGATTTTTTAAACGCAAATTCGGCAAGTGAGTTGTGATTCTCGTTCGTTTGTGAGAATCATCTCCTTATGATGTTGAAAAGTCGCTGCGAAGCCACTTGAAAAGACTTTTGACATGGTCGAAATCATGATCGTGGTAGTCTGCAGCCAAGTAATAAATGTCACCATGCCATTTGTAAATAAATTTGCATTCTATTAAATATAGAAGCAAAATGGTCTTGAGCCAGGACAATATCCCAGTTCAAAAAATAAAAATGTTAATTTTAATTTTCTTTAAGATCGAAAATTACGAAAAGTAGTCAACTTTGGGCCGATTTCTAAAATATATCCGAATTCCCGATTTTTAATGTTAATATCTCAAAATAATCCTTGGGTCCTTGTCTAATTTCGGTTTTTACAGAACTCAAAAATGTCTACTAGAACAAAAGTTATTGAATTTTGGCCGATGGATTTTGATTCTGGACCACTGTACGTCCTAGATGCTAGCGTGCTTTCAACAGACGGACGGACATTGCTAGATCGTCTTAGAATTTTATGACGATCACGAATATATATACTTTATAGGGTCTCAGGTCGATATTGCAAGGTGTTACAAACGGAATGACAAAGTTAGTATACGCCCATCCTGGACGTGGAGGGTATAATGAGAGCAACACTGATTAAATCTTAAAAAAGCATGCACTATATATATATATATATATTAGACTGGACCGCGTCCATGCAAAAAGAAATAATTTGCAGCATTAAATTGAAAATTAAATTTAAATAGTTTAATAATGGTGTGAAAAATACTTCGTTCCTGTGTCAAGCCGCCTTTGTGCTAAATGCTCTTGAAAATATGCCTAAGAGGCATGTTGTTATAACATCAAGTCTATGGACATTTGTTTGTAACACCCAAAATGATGGTTCTATCGTTTATTACATCATCACTTTCTGAATCGATTTAGCCATTTCTGTCTATCCATATATATTATTGCTATACGGGTGATGTCTAATGAGAATACATATATGTATCCGAAATCATTTTTTGAAAATTCTACAATCTTAACATTTTATCTAAGAAATACTTTTATGCGGTAAATCTGTTTTTGGCAAAAAAAACACGCCAAATATACCACTTTGACGTTTTATTTGCCCCATGGTGCAGCTGAAAAGTTGCAGTTGCCGACAGACTATAATTTAATGGTGGTTGGAGAATGTTTAAAGTTTAACAAATTTTAATGGCACAAAAACCTGTAACAATGACTTTGTCCACCACTTCAAGGTTTCTAATATCATCAGAGACATAAATTTATGGTATATCGTCATAAATTCAGGGTTTGATTTGAGGAAGGCAACTCATTTGATGTTCGGGGGACTAATAATAAAATGAAAATGTTCGTATATTTATCACATTTACTTATGTAAATTATGGGGATTATATTTAATGGCCAGAAATGGACAAAATGGCAGCAAATTAAATTGGCGGGAAAAAGGGGATTCTTAAGTCCATACCATGTAATTATCTTTTCTAAGGAATTTTCTTCAGCTGCCATAGAAATGTACACCTTAAATTAAATCAACAACAATGGTGAACAATGGTTTGAAACATAACAAGTACCCGGCAAAAAAAATGGAAGTACTTCCATCGGAAGCACATTTTAATCGCTTCTCAAAGTCCAAATGTGCATCTTTCCCGCTTTTGAGGAAGTTCTTTTAAACAACTTCCAAAAAAATCGATAATATGTTAATATCCCGTAACATTATACGAATAGCATTTTCACAAACGAATGGGAACGACAGAGGATAACTGAAATGGTTAGAGCGCCGTAGTATCAATCATAAGGTCCGCTGATATACCCCCGGTAGCGGTGGATTTTTCAAAACAGAAATGGAAACTAGTGAAAAAGTGGTTCCTTTGCAACACTTTAAAGTAACTTTTAGTTCTTTCAAAATAAAGGACATATCCCCCCTATGACAACTCCATGTTAAATTCATTGCTGAAGATCCCAATTTTCACTGCTTCCGAACCACAAGATGAGCATCTTTTTCACTTCTTTGGGTGCTCTCTTTTTGCTGGGTAATAATGGAGTTATATACCCTCCACTCGTAGAAGTGCAGTAATTTTACAGGAAAATATATATTTTTTTAATATAGACAAACCAAAATAAATACAAATATTGAAAAAATAATTTTTTAAATCAATGTAATATTTTTATTATTTCAAACCATGCTTATAAGGCAAGGCTACCAATACGTTTATACTATATATATCGAAATTATACTTCAAGCCAATTCAAAAACTAAATTCTTATATTTATATTCTCAAAAAAGCTCAAAAATACCAAAATATTGGTAAATTGTCTCATGCAGTCAGAGCAACGTATACACCGAATTGCATGATTCTAGCTGCGGCTATTTAGTTGTTACCATTTTTATCCCCTTTTTCCTATTTTACCCCCTTAAGAGTATGACTTTATTAGAGGGACGTACACATCGAATTACATCATTTTCGCTGTAGCCGTTTGCTTTGTACTATTTTAACCCTCTGTACCCATTGTATCTCTTGAAAGTTTAGCTGCTCTGAATTTTCCTGAGTGTCGTTGACAGTAGGCATAGGAAAACGTTTGAAATAATCTGAATAGAAACGAGATTTCGAAAAAATATCATACGTTTATGGCTCATTAAATTCCAAGAAGTTGTGTCCAGGTCGGTCTATGCAGCGATAATTTAAAAATCAAAAGTTCTTGAAAAATAGGATTGACTCACGAAAATAGAAGTAAGTTTGTAATAAATTGGAACGCTAATCTGATTCCCTATAAAATATATACATTAGAGTGGCTTCTTTTGTGAGGAAGGAAAAAATTTTGTTGATGTTCCCGACTAAAATGAAAGATTGGTTTTTTTATGTGTTCTCCCAAAATATTTCACGTTTATCATTGTCCATTCGTGAGCTGGAATAAAATTCACGATGAGAATGGTATTGAGAAAAAAAAACCGCTAGAAATTAAAATCCGATCAGAGCCTTATCAAATCTTATTAAAAACTTGCAATATGACCCAGTATAAAGAACAGATTTATACTACTTTAGTGCAATTTTTGATGCATTTTTTTATAAAAACCGCAATAACTTCCACATTTTTAGTTCGATTTATGTTTTTAGGGGCTCGTTGGAGAGGTATTGATAACCAATTGCATTTTTTAGAATTTGCTAACCCATTAAGGGCCGCAATTTTTTTCTAACTGTTAATACTCAGTGGGTTAAATGTGAAGTAAAAACTGAAATATGGGGTTATTTTCATCGTAAACACATTCTAGTCTTATACAAAGCTAATTTTTGGAAAGAAATTCAACCTTAAAAAATACAACATGAATAATCTGCATATACTTTATAAACTTTATAAAGGGGAAAAATTGAAATGGTTATTAATGCTAAATTAATAACTGCAGATTTTCTTCTCTTTCATTCGATACCCATCGCAACGTACGAAACTAAACTATTGAAACAGTTACATCCTTTGGAAATTAAAAGTCCTGTAAAATAGACAAACGACCACGAATAATATGAGTTTTAGTATTAGTGACCTATAGTTTCACTTCTATATAATCTCGTTCTTGGGAAGGAAATCATGTCGCACGGTTTATTTGTAACATCCCAATTTATGCATTGAAAGACCAAAATTTCAGATGTTATTTTGAAAAATTAGCTTTTTGTAAGACTAGAATGTGTTTACGATGCAAATAACCCCATATATCAGTTTTTACATCACATTTAACCCACTGAGAACCAACAGTAAGAAAAATATTGTCGGTTAGGAAGTTCTAAAAATTGGAATTGGTCCAACGGACAATGATAAAAGCGAAATATTTTGGGAGAACACATAAAACAAACTAATCTTTCAGCTTAGTCGGGAACATCCACTACTTTTATTTTGAAGTCACTCTAATATACATATCGTCACCCTAAATCTAAAAGAGCATTAATGACAATTTTTTCGAAATCGCATTTAATTACATTTTTCGATGTATTCATCGTTTTCTATCAGAATATGTAACATAAGAGATATCGGCAAAAAAATCTCTGTTACGTCCTTTTAGAATTACGGTGACGATATGTGTAAAAATAAAATTCCAAAAAACTCTGTCCAGGTCCGTCTGTATAATGATTTTTTTTTTAAATTCAAGGTTCTCGAAACGACAAACAGGATGAGAAATGACAAACCGAATAACCGGATAATACTACTAGTACTTGTGTATTTACCCGAGCATAGCAAACACACCAACGAAAATCAGTCCATTTGCCGTTGGCCAAATTGTCAACAATTTCAGTGTTGACCAAATGAATTTGCATTTAAGTGTATGCAAATTGTATTAAACTTTTACGATTTGTTCATGCCATCAACATCTCCAACCCACCACCATCATCACCAGTGACTGGCCCGTGGAGGACTACCAACAACATCATGCACTGGGACCAGAGAGAAAGCCAGAGACCCATTGTAATCGGAATTATTTGGGAATACACTTTATAACTGTTAACGCTTGATTGCATTCCAAGAGGAATTATTGCAATTGTTGATGTCGTTAGAATGCGAGTAGAACTCCTGCCAAGCATTCACAATCGCAATAAATGTACGTTTCGTTTTATTGACAAAAATTGACAATGGCAGCACAACGCTAGAGATGAAGAGGAAACAAAGAATAACCAGCCAATCAGAAAAAAATAGTATGAAACAATGACAAAGTATGGAAAATTGTTAAAAAGAATAAAGGAAAACGGATACAAATCAAGATGCCATTAGTTGTGCTTGTGTACTTACATTTGCGGAGAATTTCCTCCGCTCCGAAGGATGGTGGTGTCCTGGCTGCCTGCCCTTGTTGTAGTCCTGCTAGTTGAAAACGTGACTGTGCATTGATTGTTGCACAAGGAATATTGGTAATAATATTATCATTATGCGAGAATTTCGGACATTCTTTTGTTCCTTAATGCCAGAGCGTTCTTTTGTACGTTTCGGCACAATGAAATGTAATTGTGCGAAGTTCGTCTTTGTCTATGGTGACCTTTTAGTTATTGTCTTCAGATTTAAAGTTATTGCTTACTGCATTGTACTGAGGCCATTTCAATTACTTACATTGATTACAATTTCATTAGTTGGATTGTGTTTGGTCATATACACATACATATTAAAAAGAATTATTTTGTGTGGAGAAAAAGAGAAAGAAAGTAAAAAAGTTACCCCCTGAAAATTACGGATATCTTTTATTATTATTCCTAAAATATTTAAGCTTTAGTAACATCCGCTGTCGAGCTATAAATAAAACAAATAAATAAGTATATTTTATTTACTCAATAATTTCTCTAAGGTTACAGTGTTAATAAAAGACACATTTGTCGGGAAATTTAAGCGGGGCCGAAGACACCAAAGTTATAAACAATGCTCTTCCCGCGCTAAAGCAAAGCTTTGAACTTGATTCGAGTTAAATTTTCCTTAAACCATGTAAA
The DNA here is from genome assembly GCA_947397865.1 of Polietes domitor. Lineage (NCBI taxonomy): Eukaryota > Metazoa > Arthropoda > Insecta > Diptera > Muscidae > Polietes > Polietes domitor. Next base: position 203,942,056 of record OX377618.1, read on the forward strand.
TATTTACTCAAACTGAGGAAAATTGCAGTAAGTTTTTCCTCAAACCAAGTGCATTTTTACTAAATCTAAGTAAAATTTTGCTGAAGTTTTCCCGAATCTAAGTAAATTTTTCCTCAAACCAAGTAAATTTTTACTAAATTTAAGTAAAATTGTCTTGTCATTTATTTTGGTTTAAGACCATAGGTTGTGCTGAAGTCTTCAGCAGAACCCAAAAATTAGCAAAAAAAGGCAAAGTGAGACCTTTATTGTTGCAGCTAAAAGTTGACTGCGCAGTTTCGATGGGCGCTACCCCATCTCATCAGAACTTTCGCAACGAATGTATGTCTTTGACTTAAATCAGGGTTCATATTAGTACCAGCGGTCACATATTTCAAATGAGAAACGCTGATAAACAAAATATTCCACCGAACCAAGTCGACACACTAAAAATCTCACTTTGCCAATTCAATGTTGTGCATGTGCTCGCATCGCTCGCAACAATGCAAAGGTTGTTGTTGTACGGTATGTCCCGTCTTCACTGTACCTCGTGTGTATTGTGTTTGTTTGTATGTATAGTTGGTCTGTTATGTTGTATGTCTTGTCATTTATTTTGGTTTAAGACCATAGGTTGTGCTGAAGTCTTCAGCAGAACCAAAAATTAGCAAAAAAGGCAAAGTGAGACCTTTATTGTTGCAGCTAAAAGTTGACTGCGCAGTTTCTTAAGTAAAATTTTCATGAAACGAAGTAAATTTGTACTCAAACCAAGTACATTTTTACTAAATCTAAGTTAAATTGTTCCTGATTTTTTTTACTCAAATCAAGTAAATATTTACTTAAACTTAGGACAAATTTACTGATTTGTTTCCTCAAAACAAGTAAATTTTTACTTAAACTGAAGAAATTTCACTTGATACAAGGAAAAGAGTGAACTTATAACACAGTACGACAAAATCAATTTTTTTTGAGTACACATGAGAAATGTTAACAGAATATGAAAATAGGCTTAAAATAAAGAAATACGTGTCTCGGCGTTTTGCTGTAGCACGTCAGAATTTTGAGAAAATCGATTTTAAAGATTCGAAGGACCGTGGAGGTTCACTTGTAACGTAGTACTATTATAAAAAGTTCTATAAAAACAGAATGGGTGAACCGATTTAAGTGCTTGAGCCAGTTTTGAAAAGGGAATTAAATTTGGATTTGTTTTTATTAAAAAAAACATTTTTTTCCGCTAGATGGCGCTTTAATTTTCATGTAAAATTAAAAATATCCAAAAAATGTAATATAATTCAATGTAATGTAAAAATACAAAAATTAATATCCAAAAATGTAATGTAATTCAATGTAAGGTAAATGTAATGTAAAAATACAAAAATTAATATGATATCTTAACTATTATTTTGTGTCAAAAATGTTGGTCGTTTAAAATTAAAGCGCCATCTAGCGGAAAAAAATGTTTTTTTTTTTAATAAAAACAAATCCAAATTTAATTCCCTTTTCAAAACTGGCTCAAGCACTTAAATCGGTTCACCCATTCTGTTTTTATAGAACTTTTTATAATAGTACTACGTTACAAGTGAACCTCCACGATCCTTCGAATCTTTAAAATCGATTTTCTCAAAATTCTGACGTGCTACAGCAAATCGCCGAGACACGTATTTCTTTATTTTAAGGCTATTTTCATATTCTGTTAACATTTCTCATGTGTACCAACCACTGTCGTACTGTGTAATAAGTTCAATTTAACTAAAATAATGCAATCAAATGATTTTGCACGGAGTATGCAAAACTAATACAAAAAATTACTATATAAAATATTTCTCGATAGTTTCGTGATACCTCATGGCATAAAGAGTTGAGGTATTACTCCATGATTGCTGCGAAGGCAAGATAGGTGCCTTCGCAGTGGCTGTTTAGAATAATACTTGAAGTATTTAAGAAATAAGTCTCTGCAACCGAAAGGGAATTGATTCTTAGATTAATATTCAAGAATTTTCTAAACAATTTCAAGTGATTTTTTATAAGTTCATTAATACTTAAATGTCTGGAGAATTTGGCATTTATTTCAGTAAAACATTAACTTAATTTAAAACAAGTAAAGAAAGGCTAAAGTCGGGCGGGGCCGACTATATTATACACTTCACTTTCTATCCAAATACAATTGAATTCGGTAAAAAAGGGAAAACGGGAATGATTTTTGTACGTTTCCTAATCATAGGCTATTCCTGACCCAATTTGTCAAATCGATAAGAATATTTGTATCGGGGCTCACAACAGGTTTTTCCGGTTCATGTATAACGTGTTATGCTCAATTATAAAAAATTCGGTGAGAATACGTTGTTTCTGGGGCGGAAAAGTTAAGCCGAGAGCGAAATTTGTATGGGAGCTATATATAAATCTGAACCGACCTGACCTGTTTTCACCATAGGTGTTCCTAGTTATATGTAAGAGGTTTTGCAAAATTTGAAGACAATCTGATAAAATATGTGGTTTCTAGAGCGGATAAAGTCAAATTTGGAGCGAAATTTGCATGGGAGCTATATATAAATCTGAACCGATTTAACACATTTTTACCACAGGTGTTTCCAATTTTGAATAAAATCTGTTAAAATATGTGGTTTGTTTCTGGCTACAATTGCGACCTGCACTTTTATTACAAGAATAGATGGACAGACAGACAGACGGACATTGCTAAATCGATTCAAAAAGTCGATGGGTATAAGTAACAATAGGTCTATCTTGCTTCCTTTTGGATGTTACAAACAAATGCACAAAGACATAATAGTCTCGTGGAGTGTATAAATATGGGCTAATACCAAACGCCTTTTTAAAATAAATGCATTAATCGCACTGATACCTTACAAAATAATGTGTACAATCATTGCCTAGATTGGAAAATGTAAAAACAAAACTGAAGAAATGAGTCCTCAAATTTTAATTAAAAAACATATACATATGTATATCGTTTCTTCTTTTTAAACTCGGAAAACAAAAAGAAGTTTTAACGAAAAGCCAAGATTTTTTAAGAGATTCTTTCATTTCATTCGACAACACCTACGAGAAAAATAGTTTCGCTTGCCAGGAGTTTCAACTTATTTATTTATTATTATCATTATTATGTGTGGAAACTGGAGGTATATACATAGTGTGTAATCTGAAATTTAAAATCACATGTCAATCAATGATACTGACAAATGTCTCGTGCTCGAAATATTGACAAGGACAAATAACCATATCTCTGCATTTCGAAATGAAGACATTCATACATGACTAACGTTGGCCTTGATAATTTCCTGTGTATAGAAGAATATTGTGGGATGGGCTATTTAAACGCGAATCAATTTTAATTTCTATTGTAAATGTTATACAACGATCCACATTGCTTACCAAATTTTTGAACTTATGCTTCCGCATAAAATTGATATTTCACGACACCCTAAAAAAGAAGTCTAACAGTGCTAAATATGATTGTAACTAAAACCCTCGAAATATAAAAATTAGTTTTATGATTGATTGTGGTACACCAGGCTACATGTTTCTACGAAATCTTAGACTTCCACGTCCAAAATCTACAAATAATTTCTTTCTTAAAGTACCGATATTTGGACTCCTGGGTGATTCCACGTAAAGTGACCCTTTTTTCGATAAAATTTCAAAATCAATTTATTATTTAAGAAAACACCGATAAACATTCGTAATGTTTATACTTCTCATAATACATAACATAACAGGATTTCCGTCAAAATGTCACGCCCGTTACAATTTAAATATCCTATATTTCTTATATTCATGAAGAAATGTCGGTACTTTAGAAGAAGGTGTGTGAAATATTCTTTTGATTAGCAAAAATTAATAAAGCCGTGTAATGGAAGAACATTGCAGAATTCAAGAAAATAAGCAAAACCTCAAGATTTTCTTCTATGTCACACCCGTGACGCTCTAGATCGTAGTATATCTACTATATTTAAAACGCTAATACATATTTGTATGTGCAACAATATTCCTGATATATTAAAACATATTTGGGATATATTTAAGGAAAAGTGTCACACCCGTTCCAATGGAATCACCCTCGCGTAATTGTAACATTAACATTTTTATATTTTTACATATGATAAAGCTACATAATCTCAGAAAATTGTAGGCATCTAAGTCGAATAAATATTGAACTTTTCAACACAATTCTTCATAATTTAACGTTTTTTGGCTCTCCCATAAAATGCATTTTGTTAAAATGCATTTTCACGTAACAAAACTTTCATCAATCAAAACTTTTTTAATTGTTTTCATTTAATTTTTCAAGAATTTCAATTTTTTCAATCATCAAGTTCTGACAAAAATTATAGATATGCAACGTTAACATTTTGATTCGATTCGATTCTTATTTGAATTTAGCAGACTCCTTTAAACGCAAACTGATGGAATTGTAAGAGCACTAATCTACATTAGAGCCATCTTAAACCTAAACAAACATATCAGCTATACAAACATACCGAATGCTTTATTCTTTGGGAAATTCGTTTCCATGCCCAAGAGAGTCTGTCTGTCTGCCTATCTGAGTAAGCTGGTTTTGGGATTTCCATACCATTATGCGACTAGCAAGGATGTACTCTGATTTCAAATCATACTTTCTAATTGAAAACTACCAAAGAGAAGGATAAACCAAACCAAACCAAAGCAACTACAACTACTTTATGCATTCACGTTTGAAAACTATGCCAGTTATATTCTGCCAACTTAGCATAAGAAAGCAAAAGACAACTAACAAAATTTAAGATTTTAACACTTGTAATCCTTTGGCAGCAAGAATTTCGGTCCGCAGGCCAAAGAAGAGAGCAGCAGCAACACCATCACCCACAGCACTAGGAAAGGCAACTTTAAACCAAAACCTCAAGTAAAAAGATTTGCATGTTTGTAAAAGTTACATTCTTACCATTTCAATTTATGAAAATCCTTGCTAATTACACAAGAACTTTAACAGTAGATACCCGGCCGCCTGTCCGTCCGTTCGTTCGTCTATCCGTCTATCTGGTAACGGGATGAGACAGACCCATCTAAGCAACAGAGAAATGGAGTGAAAGTAATGAAAACTAGAAATTGCCAGAAACTCAAACAAACCGTCAGCAAGTTGCTTCAACTTTTATCCAGTGGCAAGGATGGAGACCAGCAGAACGAAAAATGAGAGAACGCGAACGTAGGTGGAATGTATGATGGAACGGAATAAAAATGTTTTTTTTTGTCTTTTGCTTTTCCCTACTTCTGGTGGAATTTTTCTGACAGTGATTTCTAACACTGAAATGAATCGTATGGTTTCCCTTTCCGCAAAGTGAAATCGTTATATAGTTAGGCAGTGTCGAACAGGATATACCTTCTGTCCATTGGGAGACAAAGCTAAAGCGTTGGGAATATGAAATTTGAAAGAACTTTTGGAGGTGAGCTCATTTTACAGGTACTTTACTTTTAATCCAAACTTTTATATAACAATAAATAATTAAAGTAATTCCTTCATTAAATTTTTTTTCAGTTTGAAAAAGTTTCAGTGAAGATTATATACTTTCAACTACACTTGTTTTCAGCCGCTATGTCACGATATTGTGACAATTTGTATACCCTCCCCCAAGATATTATATTGTTGTACATTAACGACCAAAATAGATGGATCCATTTCCACCGATCAACTTAGAATCAATATGACTAACAAATCACATATTTCATATCTTTTGGTCAAATTTGGCATAGTGTTGTATTATATTTTCACAGTCATTTTTAGTCATCTGGGTTTGGTAATACAACCATGCTTTAATCAATTAACGCCCAGAAACAAACTGTATTTGATATATCGCATTAAACCGGTATTCTCATATGGGGACACAGGGCGGTAATGTGTTAATCTGCCTTCCAATCTGCTGTCAATATTGTCCATGACGGTTGGTATATCAGTGGTTTGGTTGTAAAAGGGTCAAAAAAGGTTTTTATAGATGAGTTCATAGTAACATTGGTCTGAATTACATTTATAAAGGCGTTCTAAATGACATTGGCTACTTTAGCATTGTGAAATAGATCAAGAAAATAAAACCAAAAAGAACATTTTGGGATTAATCGAGAGTGATCAAACTCGAAACCGAAAACCGGACCAATCACGGTTTTAGGAAAACCGGATAAAGCGGGTTTTTTAAGTCGTCTCAATCGGTTTTCCATTATTGAAAATATTCATATTTCATGGGTGACCCAAAAATTTATGGCGTGATTTGGCCTTCGTGATTTGTATGACACACCGCTGTAGAGCCCAATCGGCGAAAGAATAACGCATATGATGGTCTCGTGCTTTTAATTTCTCTACCAACTGGATATTATATGGCCAAGATCCTTGCGCAAAATTTTCCACGTACTGGACTGGGCCCTGTATGACAGTTCGAAAGTTCTATTAAAATTAAAAACAACCAATATATTGTTTAAATGAAATATTTGCAATTGACATATTTCGTATGCTTTTCTGATTTTCGACAAAAAAATCAACATTTCCTATTTCTTATTGTTTTAAGAAAAAACCGAATGAAACCGGATTTTTCAAAATCACGGTTTTCGAAAAAACCCGACATCAGGTTTTTGATCACTCTAGATTAATCCCCTCATTATACCCTACACTACTTATGCCCACCACTAGAAGGATTGTCTGTGTGTCAGGGATGGACGCTATTGAATTTGATCGGTTCAGATTTATATATAGACTGATCAAACACGAAAACCGGGCCAACCATCATCTCAGCTCTACCGTCGTTTATGAGATCTTAATTGGTGGAGTCGACGACAAACAAGAAAGAAAACAATTCTTCTTAATTTGACTAAGAACGTTTTGAATTTAATTGATATATTCCAGTTATTGTAAAAAACTGAAATTAAATTTAATTAATTTATGTCAGTGAAAAAATGAGAAGTTTATAAAAATGTCGCGACAACCGCACCCTTTTAGACTTCGTTTTAATTACTTTCACTTTAATGGAGATTGATGCAATTAAAACTATTAAAATTAAGCACTAGATATTGGCGTCCCACAATGGAACTTTTGTTGTTTTAAGAAATATTTTTTTTTCAAAAATTTAAAACCGGGAAACCGGTTTTTATTACTCTATTTATACACTCCACGAGAGTATTATGTTTTTGTGCATTTGTTTGTAACACCCAAAAGGAAACGAGTTAGACCCATCGTTTATTATACAGATCGGCTTAGAATCACTTTCTGAATCGCAATTATATTCAGGTTGCAATTATATTCCGATCCTTACGCTATTTAATTTGAAGCAAATCAGTTCAGATTTAGACTTTTTATCTCTAGAAACCACATATTTCACTCGATTTGCTTCAAATTTGGCACAGTACCCTATAATTGAACTGGAAACAAATCGGTCAGATCGGTTCAGATTTAGAAATAGCCCCATACAAATTTCGCTCCCGATTTGACTTTCTCCGCTCTAGAAACCACATATAGTAACCGATATTCTTCAAATTTGTCTTAACATCTTATAATCTAACTAGAAATACCTGTGACGAAAGCGGTTTAGATCGGTTCAAATTTAGATATAGCCCTATACAAATGTTGCTCCCGATTTGACTTTTTCCGATCTAGAAACCACATATTGTAACCGATTTTCTTTAAAATTGGCACAACATCTTATAATCCAACTAAAAACACCTATGGTGAAAGTGGGTAAGATCGGTTCTGATTAGACATATATATATACTTTAACTGAAAATTGCTATGATGGAGGTGGGTCAGATCAGTTCAGATTTATATAGCCCCCATACAAATGTCGCTCCGAATTTGACTATTTCCTCTCCAGAGACCACATAATTTAACCGATGGTCTTCAAATTTGGTAAAATATATTATATTTCAAGAAGAAATATATATATCGAAAATGGATCAAATAGGTTCAGATGTATATATAGTTAAACATCGTTCCCGATTTGAATTTTTCCGCATTAAAACCCACATATTTTATATGATTTGATTGAAATTTAGTGCAGAACTTTATATTTCAACTAGAAACATATGTGGCGAAAGTGAATCACAACGGTTCAGATTTGAATCGGGTGATTCATCGTGATGTTTTATTTTCAATAGGCTTTTTGACAGAATACGCATCACTCATATCAAACTGATTTGTCAATCATGGAAAGACTCACACCACAACAACATCTCCAAATTGTTCAGCTGTATTACGAAAAACAGCGTTCCGTGGTAAAGAAGACAGTGACGTATCGATTCGTCGTCGTTCTCAACAACTTGGCTTGGCGTATTTTACATAAGGATCTCGGCCGTAAATCGTACAAAATTCAAGTTGAGCAAGAATTGAAGCCACGCGACTTAAATTTGCGTGTTATATTCAGTGAGTGGGCTCTTCAGTCGCTATGCTACAACGAGTCGTCCAAACTTGAACCTTCCGAAAGAAAGCGTTCACAATAACTACACCCAGCTAAATTCATAACACTGTGCGACACACAGTGGTTCAGAATCAAAATCCATCGGCAAAAGTTCAATAAAATTTGTTCTAGTAAACATTTTTGAGTTCTGTATAAAACCAAATTAGACAAGGACTATTTTGAGATATTAATATTAAAAATCGGGCAGCCGGATATAAAGTTGAGAGCTGAAAAAACCGATTTGGTCCACACGTACTAAAGGTCTTAAGTCACTCCTGCAATGTGTTACACATTTTTTCTGTCCCAAATCCTACTCTGCTTTCAAACCACAGTTATTAACGTCGACAGTCCGTTGGTTTTTCATATTGAAAGCATCTATCAAAGGCCTTATTTCCACGATGCTTGATATTAATTTGAAATAAATTCTTCGAACTCATGTAATATTAGGCGTTCAGTTTGCTGTTGTTTGTTCTCCGGTATAGATATGGTATATCACTAGTGTTACCAGTAGAAAGTCAAACTTAATACCATCCCCTCATGGATGTCAAGTTGAGAACAAAATTAAAAAGTATAAAATGCAGCAAATTCTCAAAATTTGTTGGGTGTTGCTTGCCACAGCTGCATACTTTGAATGTTTTTCTTGGGGAATAAGAAATGATTTGCATTCAGTTTGGCTTGCAATCCAAACTTGCCATATACGTGTATAGATGAGGTTTTGCAGGGTGTTCCGGAAAAATGTTGCACGAATAGATCACTTGGGATGTGCTTGCGGTGAGTGATGTATTTTATTAATTTACAAAAGATATACTTGTATACATTGGAGTACGAAAGGACTTTAAAACTTGTCTTGAAACTCTCTGAAATCATGATGCTCACGACAGACCCACATATAGCCTTTGTTGCTACCCTATTTGCTCATTTAATCAACGAGACGAGTGAACGGTCAGCTCGACTTTACAAAGCCTTGCTGGAAACTTTTTATATCGATGACGATTTAACATAGAATCAATTAATTAATTCATTGGATTGATGAAATAATTACATTAATTAAAAAATAGATACATTTATCGTATATATTACCTCAGTCGAATGTAATTGTGACATTAATTGAATGTAAAAAGAGCATCAGCGTAATGCTATTTCTTATAAAGGCCACGTAAAGTGACTCTTTTTCGACAAAATTTCAAAATCAATTCATGATTTAAAAAAACACCGATAAACATTCTTAATGTTTTTACTTCTCATAACTTATTATTTGATTATTTTTCAACAAAAAATAATGACAAGAACAGATATAGATTGGTGTCGTAACATGATTTCCGTCAAAATGTCACTCCCGTTACAATTTCAATAACCTATATTGCCTATATTCATAAAGCGATGTCGGTAACGTATACTTTAGAAGAACTACTCTTTTGATTAGCAAAAATGAATAAAGGCATGTGATGGACGAACATTTCCGTATTCAAGAAAATAAGTAAAACCTCAAGATTTTCATCAAAGCTAAGGTCACGCCCGTGACGCTCTAGTTTGTTGCATATCTTCAATATTTAAAACGCTAAGACATATTTATATACGTAATATTGGCAGTATAGTAAAAATCTCAGTCAATGAATATGGGAGATATTTAAATATATTTAAGCAAAGTGTCGCAAAAGTGTCACGTTCCAATGGAATCACTCATAATCAATGACTACAAGTAACCCCTGACAAAATTATTTAGAGGAGTTAAATAGCACGATCTCGGCAGCCAATTGGCTTGTCAATTTTGGTGAATCTGAAATATTCATTGGAATTTTCCTATATAACGAAAATATCGTAAACTCTTACTTTTTGTCAATATTTAAATTTAAATCTCTTAAAAATAATATTTCAGAAAATTAGATCAATACTTAATAAAAAATCTTTCATTCTTGAGATCTTATGTCATTCTTGGTACACCCTAATGCATTTGCTAGCTGCTATCTGAGGTGTTATTAAAATGCAAACACTACGAAACAACTTTTACCTTCAGGCTTGTGCCAACACAACAAATGTACATAAATACGAGTACACCTGCATTCACACACACACACACTGCCAACAACGGAATAAGGATACCAAAATTCTACTAACTGAAATATATATTAAACCAAGGGAAGCTAAGAGAGCAATTATGTTGGTTTGTAGCATTAAGAATGCATCAAAAAGGAAAGGGAACTTTTGTGGAAATCTTTTTTTTCCTGGTTCAAGGAAGGAAAGTTCTACAGCATAATTAATATGAGATGAGAGCAGGCGTACAACTCATCAAAAAGGAAAGAAATTCATATATCATGAATACTGAGGCAGTGTGTTGAGTAAAACCTGTGACAGCAAGGCTATGGCATTACATCAAACATTTAACATTTCAATTGGTTGTAGAGTTAAGTTGAAGTGACCTTTTTAATGTATATTTCATTTCGTTGGTACACCAAACAAAAAGAAGGCTTTTAGAACAGGAACGTATATCCTTTTACAAATGTTCAAGTGGAAATGTAGGCTTTGACGGGTAATCTGATAGTTATAATATGGAAGGTGATTACTGAAAATTCGAGTTTGAATGAAAATTACAGCCGTGAAAGCTACGTTATAAAATCGCTGAAAACTTGAAAGAAAAAATAAATAATAAAATCTAGAAACTAACTTACGGAAAATTGGTGGCAATTGCTGTACACGTACCTATCATGGGATAGGTCGATAATGATATATCACAGAACTGGTGTTGTGAATAAATTGTCAATTCACTTCTCATTTCTTCTGTATATTTAAAAAAGTATTACATACATATATTTAAAAACATAGATGCAAATTCCGGAAATTATATTTTAATATATAACATATTCGTTAAAAACTAAATCTAAGAGATATCCATGCCAGCGTTATGGCTACCTCGACACAATTAAACACTAAGCCCTCAACCAGCTATTATAAAATTTTGGATAATATTGTATTATAATTTTCAAACCGAGGGTGGTTCAATTCATATTCTTTGAGATCGGATTTAAGACTTGTCTCTACAAAAATCATCTTGCGGTGCGGTCCAAGTCCTTTGAGACCAGTTCGAGGTCAAGTTCTTTGAGATCGATCCTAGGACATGTAAATATTTTGAGGTATGGTCCAAGTCATGGCCTTTTAGACCGGTTTTAAACTGGTAGTTTAGAACCGACAGCGGACATGTCCAAGACATACCATAGGGGGTAGATTCACCCCCTCCAATGACAAATCCATGTATAAGGGACAGGTCCTTACCAACCTAGGACTTGTTCTGAGACAGTTAATTTTCCCGTAGGACAACTGAAGCAATTTAGAGAATGGTTATATTATTTTTGCTCCAACTTTAGCAGCACGTCCTATATCTTTATATAAATCTCGATTCATCCAAACGAAAATTAAGCAGGATTACGCTAGCAGGACGGCCGAGTAAATTTCAAGATAAGCAACATTGGTTAAAGGACAGACAGATCTCCAAAGAAGGATTTACTAAAATTAATACAATTTGATAAAAAAATCGATGTATGATGTCGGTTTTAGTGAGGTAATAGTGGAAATTGGGCGGGCTGTTTATATAAAGACTATACGAAAACTAGTTGAAATATAACATGATCGAATATAAAAAGTATATTCTAGAGCAGTAATAGAGTACATCCGAGGATTATTTGAATGGAGCTTTGTCTGAATCACATCCGATTTTTAAATTGCCGATCGTCCATGGCAAAAAATTTCACGTCGATCGAATTTATTAAACTTTTTCGTGAATACGTTTTTGAAAAAAATATCCATCCCATCCATAAATGCCTAAAGTGAAAAATTTACTACTGTAATACTATTTATTTAAAAGTAACAATGTTAATTAATAAAACATGTACCAATATGCAACAAAAATTTTGTCAAATGGCTATGGATAACATTTACGGATGTATTTTGGCTCGAAAACGACATTGATTTTTTTTGGATTAAATTTTTATTAAAATTCAAATGCGTTTTGTATTTTGTTCGGCTTGAGGTCAGTTTTTTTCAAATAATAAAACAAAAATGACTATTTTATTATTTTCTTGTTTTTTATTTCCCAATATTTCGACCAAATCCGTTGATCATCTTCAGGGGTCTAGTACAAAAAATTCAATTTTTCACCAAAGGTACTCGCTTATAAGTTCGATTAAAGACTGCAAATTTTGTGAATTTAGTGGTTTAAGAACAGTCCTCGAAAAAAAATTTCGAATAAAACTACTTTTTGGTTTTGATGTGGAAGTGAAATTTGTAGTCATCTTATATACTTCTATATCTTATATATTAGTTTTATAGAACCCTTTTAAAAACAATGACAGATTTAACTAATTCAATGAACAAGAAATAACTTAAGGCTATAATTTATTGTCTAGATGTAGAATATCGAAGATTGTACATCACCATGCATTTCCAATAAGTGGTTTGTATATAAATATTATTAAAATTAAATTAAATGTCGACTTGGGACCCTATAAAGTATATATATCCTTGATCGTGATAAAATTCTAAGACGATCTAGCCATGTCCGTCTGTCCGTCCGCTTTCGTCTAAATGAAATGAGCTAGGACGTCCAAATTTGACACAAAATAAATTGGAATAGAGGGATAGAAATTGTACCAATCAAACGGCTGCACCTAGAATAATGAAATTCGATGTATACATTCCTCTGATTGCGTAGACACGTAAAATAAAGAAACTTTTCGAAATTCGTACTTTTAGGGTGTAAAATGGAAAATGGGATACAAATTGTACCAACCCCACGGCGGCAGCTAAAGGTATGAAATTCTGAGTATAGATTCCTCTGATTGCATACACTCGAAAAAGTAAAAGGATTTTTTCAAATTCGTACTTTCATGGAATATAATGGAATAGAGGGATAAAAATGATACCCACTAAACGGCTACATCTAGAATGATGAAATTCGGTGTGTACATCCCTATAATTAAGTAGACATCTAAAATAAAGAGTTTTTCGAAAGTCGTACTTTTAAGGGGGTAAAGTGGGAAAAGTGGGATACAAGTGGTACCAACCGGAGCTAGAATCATGGAAATCGGAATCCTCTGTCTGCATAGACTGGAAAAAGGAGGGTTTTTCAAAATTCGTACTTTTTTATACACTCCACGAGAGTATTATGTCTTTGTGCATTTGTTTGTAACACCCAAAAGGAAACGAGATAGACCCATTGTTAATTATACCGATCGTCTTAGAATCACTTTCTGAGTCGATTTAGCAATGTCCGTCTGTCTGTCTGTCCGTCCGTCCGTCCGTCCATCTATTCTTGTAATCACGATACAGGTCGCAATTGTAGACAGAACGACGTTTTTCGGGATAAGGACGAACGCTATTTAATTTGAAGAAAATCGGTTCAGATTTAGATATATCCCCCATACGAATTTCATTCCCGATTTGACTCTTTTCACTCTAGATACCACATATTACAACAGATTTTCTTTAAAATATGCAAAACATCTTATATTGTAACTAGAAACACCTGTGGTAAAAATGTGTTAAATCGGTTCAGATTTATATATAGCTCCCATACAAATTTCTCTCCCGATTTGACTTTTTCCGCTCTAGAGACCACATAATGTATCTGATTATCTTCAGATTTGGTAAAACATCTTATATTTCCACTAGAAACACCCATGGTGAATATCGGTCAGATCGTGTCAGATTTATATATAGCTCCCATACAAATTTCGCTCCCGATTTGACTTTTTCCGCTCTAGAAACCACATAATGCATCTGATTATCTTCAGATTTAATAAAACATCTTATATTTCCACTAGAAACACCCATGGTGAATATCGGTCAGATCGTGTCAGATTTATATATAGCTCCCATACAAATTTCGCTCCCGATTTGAATTTTTCCGCTCTAGAAACCACATAATGTATCTGATTATCTTCAGATTTGGTAAAACATCTTATATTTCCACTAGAAACACCCATGGTGAATATCGGTCAGATCGTGTCAGATTTATATATAGCTCCCATACAAATTTCGCTCCCGATTTGTCTTTTTCCGCTCTAGAAACCACATAATGTATCTGATTATCTTCAGATTTGGTAAAACATCTTATATTTCCACTAGAAACACCCATGGTGAATATCGGTCAGATCGTGTCAGATTTATATATAGCTCCCATACAAATTTCGCTCCCGATTTGAATTTTTCCGCTCTAGAAACCACATATTGTATCAGATTGTCTTCAGATTTGGCAAAACATCTTATATTTAAACTAAGAACATCTATGGTGGAAATAGGTCAAATCGGTTCAGATTTAGATATAGCCCCCATACAAATGTCGTTCCCGATTTGACGTTTTCCTCTGTAGAAACCACATATTGTACTCGATTTTCTTTAAATTTGGCACAACATCTTATAATCTTACTAGAAACACCTATGCAAAAATTGGGTAAGATCGGTTCAGATTTATATATAGCCCCCATATAAATGTCGCTCCCGATTTGACTTTTTCCGCTTTAAATGCCACATATTCTAATCGATTTTCTTTAAATTTGGGACAACATCTTATAATCCAACTAAAAACACTATGCAGAAATTGGGTAAGATCGGTTCAGATTTAGATATAGCCCTCATACAAATGTCGCTCCCGATTTGACTTTTGCCGCTTTAAAAGCCACATATTGTGCTCGATTTTCTTTAAATTTCGCACAACATCTTATAATCTAACTAAACAAAACTATGGTGAAAGTGGGTAAGATCGGTTCAGATTTAAATATAGCCCAATTTCAAATGTTGCTCCCATAAGTTTAACCGATTTTGGCCAAACTGTACATTTTATATTTCACCTATTTCGTTCCAGGTTTCAATATATCCTCATACAAATGTCCTTTCCGATATAATAAAAATTCCGATATTTTTTTGTCAAACACATACATTTACAGGATACAAAAAACCTTCCCGTTTTCACTTTTTCACCGAATTGAAAGTGGAGTGTATCATAGAGTCGGCCCCGCCCGACTTTAGCCTTTCCTTACTGGTTACTTTTACTGTAGAATCATGAAGATAGGTTGTTGTATTGTGTACGTGGGAAATAATGTATTATAAAAATTTGAACTTTTGGAATTAAAATAGGACGGAAGTACAACCAACCAAATGAATGTAGCTGAAAATACTTAAAATAGGATGGAAATACAACCAACCAAATGTTTGTAGCTGAAAATGCTTCCTCTATC
The DNA here is from genome assembly GCA_947397865.1 of Polietes domitor. Lineage (NCBI taxonomy): Eukaryota > Metazoa > Arthropoda > Insecta > Diptera > Muscidae > Polietes > Polietes domitor. The sequence goes on from OX377618.1 coordinate 203,957,678, forward strand.
CCCCCATATTTATTGTATTTAAGCTTTTTTGAAGATTGCTGTCTTATATTTACTTTTTAAATTGACTTGAAGTATTATTTCGATATATATGTGTAAACATATTGGTAGCCTTGATTTAAAATATTTAAAAATTTATATTTGTTTATAAAATTATTTTTTCAATATTTTTAGTTGTTTTGGTTTGGCTATATTAAACATTTTCCAGTAATGTTACTGCACTTCTGCGAAAATCGACAGCCTCCGTGGATTGCAAGTCATGGTTTTTACTTGTTTATTATTTATTATATTGCATATTATTTGTTATTAAGTGCAAAAAAAATTGAAAATTATGAAAACCCACACCAAATTTATAAAATGTTACATGTTCCGATTTAGGGGTATGTTGATATCGAAGCTAAAGGCAATATTTGTGGCCAGCCTGAAGGTATACTCCGATTTTCACAGAACTAAATATAGACAGGTTGCACATATCGTACAACCGCTATCATCCAATAGATGGCAGACATTACAGTATTTGAAATATGTTAATAAAAATTTATGTATACTTCTTCATGGTCAACAATTATTTTGTTTATTTGGTAAAGATAGAACGCCCATTAATTTATGTAAATTTTTAAACGTAATACTTTATTTTATAATTTTAATTCACCATTAGATAAGCTTAAAAAACATAGAAAAAAGATGCACTAACCCCTAATAATTTTTACTTTAATTTAAAACACGGTATTGATTGAATTTCTGTAATATTATTATTAACATTATTAGACTAACATACTATATTTCTCCATATAACAAATTTTTTTATTCAACGAAACGCTCTGACATCATGCGTTGTCCTATATATTTGTGTATATATGAGTTGTCATCACTGCTAACTGTATTAATTGTGGAGCCCCTAAAAGTGTACTCAGTGGAGTTTGATGTATACTTTACAAAAATTTCACATGAGCAAAATACCGAAAGTCGAAATATTCTAAATTTCAATGAGCTATCGACCAATAGATGGCACATATGTAGTTGTGTGACAGAACTACGATTCTCAAAATGCAATACTACACTACTCAACAAAAACTATAAATGTTGTGTACGAGAGCTAAAATATATTGTTTGTGTGCAAATATACATACTGATTTATAAATTGAAACAATTTTGATTGCATGTATTCTTATAGTAACTATCTGCATGCGGATTTGGGAGCTGCCATAAGAATACATGCAATCGAAATTGTCCGCAGCGGCAGTTCGAGCAGATTTAGGTTCGACTCTAGGCGGATTTGCCGCTTAACAGTATTTTTTCAGTAATTTGTCAGGATTTTAAAATTTTCAAAAATCACAACAAAATCGCAAAGAAGATATAACTAATTGCAGCAGAAACAATAAATTTGTATTAAGTTAACAATTTTGTTAAGTTAACAATTTTTGTTTTGCAATTTAAATTTTGCTACTAAAACACTTAAGGATTTATTGGAATAAGTTTTTTTCCTATCAAATGACATTTTCTCGTTTTAGCTCTTATTTTTAGATATAGCTAGCTTTTTTATCGAACAAATGCTGCTAACTATGTAAACGATAAATGTAGAAGTGGAGAAATGTAGAAGTTACGGTTCTCTTTGTAAACGCAAGACAATAATAATTTTTAAATTTTATGTTTAAATATCGTAAAGTTAAAATAAAAAATGTTAACGAAATGTGACAACCAGTCAGGAAATCAAACCAGAAAAACAATTAAGTTTAATTTAAAAATGATTTTAAATGTCATATTACACTCAAATAAATTTGTCAGTAAAATTGAATTGAATTTGTCTGCTCTTACAGCAGACAAACAGTTGTTTTCTGTTTTTAGTAATAAGGAATAGGCTTTCATGAAGCTTTAAGCATATAGCCATTTAAAAATGTTATTAACAACATTTTTTTAGAATAAATGTTATTATAAGGTAATTTATTTCCACTGAAAGATATTGTGATTGTCTTTTTAATATTGCCCCATGCTAATATAAAACGAAATTGGAGCTAAATTCGTTTTCGCTGTCAAACTGAAGAGTTTTTTTGCTTTTATTTTATATCTATTTTTATAATTTCATTAACAGCAGCCATTTTTAGCATACTGCAAACACTTTAGCAGTGTGAATGCTGATGAATTGCTGAAAACTGCTGTAATGGCAGAAAAAGGACTATAATAACGGAAAATTGCCTGCTGATAGGCAGCAGACAATCGCTGCTGTTAAACACTTTTTTCTTTACGTGTATATACAAATTAATCAAAGCAAGTAAAAAAATACTAAATAGATTCGCGTCAACGAATATTCCGTATGTTTTTTACATGCGTTTCTTATGCCATAAAGAATTTCCGGACATAAGTATGAGATAAGATAAACTAAATGCAATATGCAGTTTATGAAATTTAATTAATAAATTAAAATAGCTTAAAATGAGATTTTTTCAATGCTGTCTAAATTAACGAATATTACAAAAATCAACCATTCTGCAGAATTTTTCCTCACCATGTGAAGTGGATGGATACCGGAATACGAAATCATTACACCGGACACACATGTGTAAGAACACAGAATAGTTATAACTTGTTCCAAACAGTCGCATGTGGTTTCTTCTTTTTATTCCTCTTTGCGATAAATGCTCCCAAAGCATTGTGTGTCATTTGTAATAAACCAAACGATTCTATTTTTAGAACTCTCACTCACATACATACACATACACTAGCATTGATAACGAAACGTAATGTGTGCAGACTAACGCCAAGTGTCAGGATGGCCGAGCGGTCTAAGGCGCCAGACTCAAGAGTAAATCTTGTTCACTTTCAAGTGAATTTCGAAACAGAGCGTTCTGGTCCTCTCTGAGGGCGTGGGTTCAAATCCCACTTCTGACAAAATCTTTTTTAATTTTTATTTCATTTCTTTATTTGTTTAACTTAATTTGGATATGCGTTCGAAAGATAAAATGCCCTAAGGCTGTAAAATAGTTCGAGCAAAACTAGATACATATATATAAATATTTCTTGAAAATATATACTTATCCATATACCCTCCATTAGTGTATTGTCTTTGTGAATTTGTTTGTAACAGCCATACCGCTCGACACTATGCACCAAACAAATAAAAAAAATTGTGTCCGAGACATAAAAAAATATTTCTAATTCATAAAATAATACAATTTTTTACTAAAATTTAAATTTTAGTTGATGATATCTTTAATATTTGTGCTCTCATTATGTAAATGAGAAAAAATAGGTCCGATCATACCAGAAGAAATAAAGTTTTTTGTTCAAAAAAATATTTTTTGATGGCATGAATAGACCCATACAAATAGAAAAAAAATAAAAAAACGTTCTTACTTTGTTCTGACGAAGAAAGCAATGTAATGAATATGTGTAAAAAAATCTATGAAAAAGTCATGATTTATTTCACTTGCGTCTACAAAGTAAATTGCTGAAAAATACCTTTACAAATTATATAACATAATATTTTGTAATTTTTCAATAGCTAGAATCTAAACAAATAAATCAATGCCTATTTAAAGAAAATCTGTGGACAGATATATAAGTTATTACCCTTATTGCAGAAGTGACGGAAATTAAAAAAATCGTGTGTCATTTGTTATCAAGTTTTTGCTTAACCCATTACCATCCTCTGTCTCAATGTGAAAACACCTAGTGCGAAACATATGAACAAAAATTTGTTCTGGCCGTTAATGGGTTAAATTGATTTAGTCATACGTGGAGTCGACATCTACTTCTACTTTGATCTATATATTTTCTTCAAATATACCTTGTTCTGTTCGTTTATCTGCTTTCTAAATTGTATAGAGTCTATATAAACAAAACTTTAAAGTCGTTATTTTTTAAAAAAATATTTTGTTTCTACAAAGATTGTTCTTTCACATATAGATTGTTCTTTCACATATAGTCATTGTTTTGCTCGCTAGAATATTAGCTATTAAAAATAAAACAATGACGTTTTTCCCATCTTTCCTTTATTTTTTCGTGTCAGCAAAATAAGAAATAAAAATCTCAATTTTAATTGAAGATATTGGAGGGTGTTATCGAACTTATATATCCAAAATGAGAGTTCACATTTTTAACGTACCTTTGGCGAAAATCGGAATTTTGATAAATATACAAAATTTATCCATAACAAATTTTAATATCTTTTCAAATTAAGAAAGCCTAATGTTATCTAGGCATTTCCACAGAAAGGTCCACCAATACCACCAAAAAATTAAAAGTTCTTGTATACACTTTGTTTTATCATATTTCCATAGAGAAATAATCAAATTTAACTAATGTTAACTAATTTTACATTAATTCATATCCTATCTTGAGATATTCGAATGCAAAGTCGAGCAAGTGCAACTTTACTCGTCAGAATATTTCTTTCGCATATTTTGTTTTGATAAAAGTTCTTAAAGAGAGGCATTACGCAATGACTTTTGGTATCTAAAATCCTTCAGGGAGTACAAAGAGTCAACAAAGAAAGGATACAAAGTTATACGACTGCTATTAACTGTAACTTTGCTTTGCGTTATCGCATATTTCGATGTCACGTTCGATATTGAAAAACAACATTTGTTGTTACTGTGTCTATAGTACACGCAGAAAGATCATCAAATTTTGAGTACAAACAGAGATTTTTATACAAATAAAATTAATAAAACCTTACATCTTAAGTGTGAAAATAAAAAAAAAATGTTTTTGCATAAATAAGTAAAAAATACTTTTTATTCCGTTTGCAACACATTGAAATATCGACCTGCGACCCTATAAAGTATATATAATATTGATCGTGATAAAATTCTAAGCCATGTCCGTCCGTCTGTTGAAAGCACGCTAGCATCTAAACGAAAGGATGTCCAAATTTTCCACAAATGCGTCTTATAGATCGGTGGGATTGAAACTGGGCGAAATCGGCACACAGGGAAAAATTGTTACCTCACAAGGACTAAAAATACCCGTAATAACCCATAACATTTCAGAGTATTTAGCATATTTTTTCAATATGTCTGCTTGTACTTACTTGATATTGGGTATGCGTATTCTCCCTATAACAAAAACGTCCACCATAAAGTGATTTTTATTCGTAAGGGAGAAATGGGGCAATAAGGGATAAAAATGGTACATATTAAACGACAACAGCTAGAAACACAAAATTCGGTGTGTACATTTCTCTAATTGAGTAGATACATAATATAAAATTATTTTTTCCATATTCGTACTTTTAACGCTTTCCTGCCCAATGTTGCCTATAGGCAACATTGCGAGTTATTCCTATACAATTTTTAAAATCACATATTTTGCAGTATTAGTAATTTTTAATTTTTGTTTACATATGTAACAAGGAATATTTAAACAAATTCGAAGTGATATATAACAAAGATTTTTAAAATGAAGAAACATTTAAAAATATTTTTTTGTTTAACCGATTCTGCTGTATAATGATTTAAGAAACATCTTGATACTCATGTCCTGTATGCATTAGAATCCCAATACTCTATAGAAATCATATTTAGACCCATACCTCATAAGGAGCATAGTAAGTTTTATATATTTATTAAGAAGAAAATTCGGGCATGAGATGGTTAAGGTGTAAAATGGGAATAGAGGGATAAAAATGAGGGCTGCACTTAGAATAATGAAATTCGGTGTATACATACATATAAAACAAAGAGATTTTTTGAAAGTCGTACTCTTATGGGGTTATACATTCCTCTGACTGCATAGACACGCAAAATAAAAATATTTTTCCAAATTCGTACTTTTTTACTTTTACGGCAAAAATTGGTTGAATCATGACGTTAGGTTACTTTGCACTATGTAAGTGAGATAATGGATTTCCAAAATTTTTACTTTTGGAATTAAAATATCTACCAATATTTATGGTATTTAAGCTTTTTGAAAATATAAATATTTATAAGAATATTTATTTTTTGAATTGACTATTATTTCGATATGTAAACGCATTGCCCTGCCTTATAAGCGTGGTTTGAAATAATAAAAATATTGTAATTATGTATATAATTATTTGTTCAATATTTGTATTTGTTTTCTTTTAGCTATATTAAAAAATATATTTTCCTGTAATAAAGGTTGATTTTTTAGCTATTATCTTTTTGGCAACACTGGTTTAAACAGCTGACGCACGTTTTGTGTTTTGTTTCACTGTCAAACATCTTCAGTTTGGTCTATAATTTAACCATGATTCGTCTTACAAACGAACAACGCTTGCAAATTATTGAATTTTATTATCAAAATGTTAAGAAAGTTCATCGCGTTCCATTTTATGGTCAGTTTAATCGACCATATCGGGCTATTGTGACTAAATTTCGCTCCAAATTTACATTGTTGGACATTAAACCACCAACACACGCTTACGTAGAGTGCGAACTGAAGAAAATATCGCAGCTGTATCGGCCAGTGTTAGTGATGAACATCAATTATCGATTTGTTGCAGTTCGCAGCAAATGGGCCTCAGTTACTCAAAAAAGTGGAAATGCCAAAATTGTACTAAGCGGATGGACCATTTGAGGCGCAGTCAAGGTCAACATTTGCATGAAATAATCTTCAAGCATTAAATTATATGGACCGTACTATCGATTCAAATAAAGATTTCATGCATTTTTCTGAATTTTATGTGTTTTTTTTTTGAAAAACTTTTCTATAGCTTTTAAAAAATCACCCTTTATTACTGCACTTCTACGAAAATCGACAGCCTCAGTGGAATGCAATCCATGGTGGAGGGTATATAAAGATCGGCCCGGATGATCTGAATGCCCTTTTTACTTGTTATTATTTAAATCTAGAAGAGCATAAACGGAATCAAAAAAAAAAATAAAGAATGTTGAAAACTTCATTGAGAAACTTGAAAAAAGATCAGCTAAAATTACAAAACAATAAATAAAAAAACAAAATTTTGTTTTTTGCTGTTATTATGTGAGAATAAATACATTGAATAATTCTGTTGAATAAAAAAATATATATTAATTATAATTTCGTAGAAAGTGCAACAGAAACAACGTAAATAACATGATGGAAAAAATGTCACGTGCAACATGTCACGTTCGACCGGGCTTAAAATAAAATTACAAAAAAATACTAATAATTTTTGGATAAAATCAAAGCCATTTTTAAGAGATATCAGTACACAACGTTCTAAAATTGGTCACATTGAAATATTGCCACAGGTTTCGCTGAAATCGGCGTTTGAATTGTTGGCAGCGAAAGGAATTCTGTTTTGGTCACGCGAATGCTTGGTTTTTTAAATTATCTTGAAAACGAAAAATTACCCAAAATCTACATTAGCACCAATTATACAGTTAACTAAGAACTATAAGTAAAGCATAAGGTCAAAATAAAAAACCGTATTATTTTGACTTTTTTGACACTTTAAATGTGTACAACGGTCACGTTTGACATCATGGAAATGCCATATATAGCCCTTCGTCAAAGTGTTATTTTCAAATGCCAATAAAACTTACTACAAGTGATTTTTGAAATTTTAATTATTTTGAAAGCAAATAAATTCAGTTGCCATAAAATACCTTTTCCGGTTTGAGTTTTCCCCTCTAGAAAGGGGTATCGCTTTTTCTTACTTGTTTTTTTTTGATATATTCAAATGTCCCTCCTGATGTTTTGGCAATGTTTGACCCCTTAATACTTATTTCACCAATAATCGTTTGTATTGAAAGTGCTCCTCATTGCTGATATACTATCCATATAAATGTTTCCCCACAGATTTCAGATTATTTGTGGCTAATGAATCCTAATTTTTACCCGTGATGAAGCCAACCGTATTGTGGTTTGATGACTCCGATACCATCACTAAAATTTAAACACATTCTACTTTAGTATTTATAACCTTGTAAGGGAATAGAGATGTGCCAAATTTGATTAAAATCGTATAAAATGTGTGGTTTCTAGAGCGGAAAATTTGAAGTAGTGAAAATGTTACATTGGCCTATTTTCTCAAATTCAATAGCGCCCATCTCGATCTGCGAAGATAATAATATTAATAATAATTGCGACCTGTACATTGATTACAAGGATAAACGAACAGACCGACGGATATATTCGATGAATATTCTAAATCGATGTCTATCTATAACTCTTCCTTTTGGGTTTTAAAAAGCAAATGCACAAAGATATAATACCCAAGTGGAGGGTATAAAAATATTTGTGAACAAATAACGAAAATTGTTCGCACATTCAGCTCAAAATTATTGTAAACTAGTGCTATTATCTACTTCGTGTTGCGTGTTGCTAAATATCGAAAAGAAAAGTTTGTCCTTCTTTTGTTTTCATGAAATATCCCCTTTCTTCTACTTTTATTGAAATTGTTAGTCCAAACAACGGAGCAGAAAAAATTAATAAAAAGCGTGCAGCAAACTTTGTGCCAAAGTGATTGTGTTGTTTCCAGGATATTAAAAAAGAAAAACTAAACTAGTAAGAACATATTTTTTGGTTTCAGAACGGATAAATTCAATATTTAAAAAATTGCAACTAAAATATTTGTGTGTTGCAGGAGATTGCTAGACGAGTTTGAGATAAATCGGCTATCTAAATATTCAAAAAATAAATGGAGGTGCAGGGGAATGATAATAGCTTATTCATCGTTTTATTGATTTGGTGAATGTTTAATAAGATACAACACTTTTTTTGGTAAGATCATCAGAAATAATAATCCTTTGCAGTTGACCACATACACAGAACTGAGCTTAAAATGCTAGATACAATGGGACGAACAAGGAAATTGGTGAAAGAAAATTACGGCATTTTAAAATGAATATGAACGATGGAGGGTGAGCGGAGATTATTCTCATTTTTGCTCCAAAAAGATACGTCCGATAGAAATTTTTATTTATTTGTGTGACCATATATAATTACACTGTCCAACAAATTAATAGATTTTGATTGGATCAGAATAACTCAGAAAGGGCATGTTAAGAAGACCATTTTTGTATTTAGAATAAGTTTATAGTTCAACTTGACTGCGTTTCCTTTTACAGTGGGACAAAGTTTTAATTTTTTGGTCGAAGGTAACTTTATACTAAGTGAAAAAAATTAATTTAATGTCTGAGAGAATTCTTGATGTCAGAACTATATTGAGGAATTTTATGACGATTATTTTTGTGGAAGATATTAACCCTCTAGCTCCTCTATTTATGTGTCAAAAAGGACTTAACAAGTAAAAACGGCGTTAAGTTCGACCGAGACTAACGTTATATACTATGGATTGCATTCCACAGAGGCTGTCGATTTTCGTACAAGTGTATTACAGGAAAATATTTTCTTTAATATAGGCAAAGAAAAACAAATACAAATATTGAAAAAATAATTTTATAAATAAATATAATATTTTAATTATTTCAAAGAACGCTATATATATCGAAATAATACTTCAAGTCAATTCAAAAAATAAATATTCTTATATTTATTTTTCAAAAAGCTTAATATTTATGGTATGATAGTGTGTGTTGCAGTTGGTTGTATTTCCATTCTATTTTAATTCCAAAAGTACAAAATGAAAATCCATTATCTCACGTACATAGTGCAAAATAACCGAACTTCATGATTCAACCAATTTTTGTCGTAAAAGTAAAAATACGAATTTGGAAAAAAACTTTTTATTTTGCGTGTCTATGGAGTCAGAAGAATGTATACTCCGAATTTCTTGACTCTAGCTGCGGCCATTTGGTTGGTAACATTTTTATCCCCCTTTTTCCTTAAGAGTACGACTTTCTAAAATCTCTTATTTTATATGTCTACGCAATTAGAGGGTTGTATACACCGAATTTCATCATTCTAGCTGTAGCCGTTTAGTTGGTACTATTTTTATTTCTATTTTATCCCTTGAAAGTACAAACTTGGAAAAAACCTTTTTTTTCGTGTCTATGCAGTCAGACTTTCATGACTCTATCTGCGATCATTTGGTTGGTACTATTTTTATCCCCTTTTCCCTTAAGAGTACGACTTTCTAAAATCTCTTTATCTTATGTGTCTACGCAATTAGAGGGATGTTCGTATTGACTTTCGTCATTCTAACTGTAGCCGGTTAGTTGGTACTATTTTTATCCCTCTTTTATCCCTTGAAAGTACGCATTTGGAAAAAATCTCTTATTTTTCGTGTCTACGCAGTCAGAGGAATGTACACTCCGAATGTCATGACTCTAGGTGCGGTCATTAGGTTGGTACCATTTTTACCCCCTTTTCCATTTTAACCCCAAAAACTTCGAATTTCGAAAAATCCCTTTATATTACGTGCCTTCGCTTTCAGAGGAATGTATACACCGAATTTCATTATTTTAGGTGCAGCAGTTTCGTTGGTACCATTTTTATATCTCTATTCCAATTTTATCCCTTAAAAGTAAGAATTTTGAAAAAAAAAAAAACTTTCATATTGTGTATCTACTCAATTAGAGGAATGTACACATCGAATTTCGTGTATCTAGCTTTTGTCGTTTGATTTTTATCCCTTTATGTCCCATTTCACCCCCTACGAATAAAAATCGTTTTATGGTGCACATTTCTGTTATCGGGGGAATGCGCATACCCAATATCAAGTAAGTACAAGCAGACATATTAGGGGTTATTATGGGTATTTTCAGTGCTTGTGGAGGAAAAGATTTTCCCTTTGGACCGATTTCACCCAGTTGCAATCGAAACCGATCTACGACTATAAGATGTATTTATGCATAATGCTAGTGTGCTGTCAACAGACGGACAGATGGACGGACGGACATGGCTAGATCGTCTTAGAATTTTAGGACAATCTAGTATATAAATACTCAGGTCAATATTTCCAGGTGTTACGGAATGGCAAAGTTAGTATACCCCTATCTTGGGTATAAAAAATGTTGTAATTTGTGAGACATTTGTATGGGGGCTATATCTGAGTCTGAACCGATTTGCATCAAATTAAATTATTAAAATTAAATTAAGTGTTCGTCCTTGACCCACAAAACTTACTTGTGCCAATTTTTGTTAAGATCGGACTATAATTGCGACCTGTAATTTGATTACAACAATAGATGGACGGACGGAAATACAGTCGGACATTGCTAAATCGATTCAGAAAGTGATTCTAAGCCGATCTGTATAATAAACGGTGGGTCTAACTAGTTTCCTTTTGGGTGTTACAAACAAATTCACAAAGACATAATACTCTCGTGGAGTGTATAACAAGAGTTAAAATTCGTCCAAATACTTTTGAAGATCGATTATTTTCGAGAAAATGATCGCTGTAAACAACAAATACAATTTGAATATTTTTGCAAAATTTTTATTTTCGCGGGAGATACTAGCCGTAGTATGATTTGTATGCATAACATTTTTCTTTTGTATTTTTTCGCGATCTATCCAACGTATCCAGCGGATGTTTTGCATATGTATTCAAAAATATTTACGAAAAAGCTACAATTGTTCCAAAAATCTAAAATTCTCAATTGCATTTATTTCAACTTTCTCTATTTGGGTTTCTGAAACAATTTTGTCACATATATTCCCTATGCGTACCATGCGGCAGTGGCAAAGTTCGACATCTCTGAATATCTTCCATTACCTCCAATTAGAATTACATCCCGTGCAGAAGGAACACCTCAAACGAGAAAAAATCCTACCCATCGTCCTTTTTCGCATGTTTCCATTTCATTTATTTCATCCCATTCATGATAGCCGCCGCCCTTTGTTAAAGAGTTTGTTTGGTGGGAAAAAGTGTAACCGATAACACGTTTTCAGACACACATTTTAGCGGATTGCAAATGTCCGTCAATAGCGAGTGTCCACAAACAGCAAAAAATGCTTGGAAATGCAAACGTTTCCGACAGCAGGCTTTCATGGTTATGTGACATGAAGAACGTTCTCCTTTTTTTTGCTGAAATTCAAGAATGCCAGCGCAGCCCACCACCATTTGTGTACACGTTTTATCCAGCTCTCACACGTTCAGCGTTGCACAGCAAATGTATCCATTTGCATCAACACACATCACACATCTGACCGTGCAACAAAATACAAACAAAAAAAGTAGTTGTAAGGACATGAATACTAGCAGTATTGGCTCTTTGTTATCTTTCTCGCGTTCGTGTGCTTCCGGATATGTACAAGTCAGAGAACAGGAGGAACCGTGTTGAACAGTGAGAGCTTTGAACGATTTTTGGAAATAAATTTCTTATTCATTGAATCAATTGAATTGGAACCCGATAGAGGAATTCTATGTAAGATCAACGAGAATTTTTCGAAAGTCTTCCGATTTTGATGAAATTTGGGGAATGCGTTTGGTATTGCAAGAGATATTATGATAGATGTGTTTTTTTAATATTGAAAAAAAAGTAAAATTTTGACAGCCCTGTAATGATGAAGTTTTTTGTTTAAAGTATACTTTTACATTGAAAATTCGTCGTATAAACCTGGACTAAATGTTTTAAGAATATGGCTGATAATCTTTAGAAGATATTGAGGCAACTTTTTGCAGAAGAATTGTTTTCTTTTATCTCGAAAAATCATATGGAAAAAATTTATCTTTTTTTACAATAACATTTTTTGAAAAAAAAAAGCTCAGGTAATAGTATTCTATATATTATGAAAAAAATCATAGAGTAGTAATTTTCAACAGTATCGGTGTACAAGTACTTCTATATTTTGTATCTTTTTATACCCTCCACCTCCAGGATGGGGGTATATTCACTTTGTCATTTCGTTTGTAACACCTTGGAATATTATGGAGACCCCATAAAGTATATATATTCTGTATCCTGGTAAAATTCTAAGACGATTTGATAAAGCACGCTAGCTTCCGAACGAAATGAGCTAGGAGGTTGAAATTTTCCGTAAATGTGTCTTTTGGTTGCAGATCGGTTGGGATTGAAATCGGTCCAGAGGGAAATAATTTTCCCTAACAAGGACTGAAAATATCCCTAATATTTAGACTATTTAAGCAATTTTTTTTGAAAATTTCCAATTTTATACACTTGAAATTTGTTTCGTACGTTTCTCCAGTAAGGTGTAATCACAAAAAAGATTTAGCGGATTAAATGGGACAAAAGGGATAAAAATAGTACCTTTGATACGACAACAGCTAGAAACATGAAATTCGGTGTGTACGTTCCAATAATTACGTAGACAAGTAAAGTAGAGATATTTTCGAAATTTGTACTTTTAAGGGATACAATTGGAAAAGGGGGATAAAAATGGTACCAACCAAACCGCTGAAGATAAAATCATGAGAATCGGTGTATGCATTTATCTGACTGCGTAGACGTGAAACATAAAGAATTTTTTCGAAAATTGTACTTTTAGGCGGAAAATGGGGCGAAAGGGATAAAAATGGTACCAATTAAACGGTTGATGTTAGAATAGTGGAATACGATGTGTACATTGCTGTGACTGCGTAGACACGAAAAATAAAGATATCTTTAGGATCAAAACGGGATAAAATTGGTACCACTCAAACGGCTGTAGCTAGAATCATGAAATTCAGTGGTTATACTCGTCTGTCTTCGTAGACACGCACAATATGAGTATTTCTCCCAAATCGCACTTTAATGTCAGAATTAAAAAAAATGCTAAAAGTGGTACCAAGCAAACGGATGTACCTAAAATCATGAAATTAGATGTGTTGATTCCAATATGGACGCGAAACATAACGGATCTCTGAAATTTGTACTTTTCTTATCAAAATGATACAGTCACTCTGTTTGTAGCTGAATCAAGAAATTGCCAATGGCCCTGAGGGAAAATGTTTCTCTCTAATGACGACTGGCAATACACCTAATATTTAGAGTACATTTTTGAAGAGTGCTCCCTCATATTCACTTTTGATTAAAATTGCCGTATTATATATATTAGTAGTCACTTCACTTCTTTGTAAACTCTACAGGCGCTAATCTACCGGCAATTCTATGAAATGAACTCCGTGGTGGAGGGTATATAAGATTCGACCCGGCCGAACTTTTTTACTTGTCATTATTTTTATTCTCTAGTTCTTCTACATTTATACTAATATCTCAGAAACTACTGAAACCCGCACTCTGAAATTTACACAGTATTAACAGTAATTTTTCTTCAATAATTTTCACTATTTATTCGGTAAAAACTAAACAACAAAAGATATAACCTTCAAAATATAGTTTCCAAAATTTCTTAAAATATCTTTTTTAAATTAATATTTTGCAATTTTCATCAAATGCGGAAGACCTTGAAATTGTATTGGTAATTCCATCATATTGGTAAAACACGAAAAATAATGTTTTTTTGGAAATTCTTGGCCGTTTTTATTGAGAGGTTAATGATTTCGTTAGTGATGTAAGGTTTAAGGTTTAATTTTATTGGGCCTTTCGAAATTCCGTTAATGTCTCAAAAGTAAAATCAATTTAAACGAAACTTACGACTATAATGTACTATCTTAATTCGCAATAACCAAGTATACAGCACCATGCTTTTTAATATGAACGTGACAGTAATTAAAAATTTAACTTGTTAATGAAGACAGTAAAACCACCATGTTCCCGGGGCTACTGTAGCTTGAGAGTATACATATCTCATTTGGTCGTTAATGATGTAATAACTTATGAACGCGTCTTAAGATTTTAACAATTTGGTATCGTCTGAAAGATTTCTCTTTACAAGATTGAGGACTCCAAAAATTAAAAATATTCTTAATCCTGAAAAACTTATCATTAATTTTCTTAATTTTTAATGTATTTTTTAGCTTATTTTATTCTCTACAAGATATCAGAGTGGGCTAACAACAGGTTCAGAAATTATAATTGATTTTCAAAATGATTAACTACAATAGTTAATGTTTCAGTGCTGTGATGTTTTTATACACACCACGAGAATATTATGTGTCTGTGCATTTGTTTGTAACACCCAAAAGGAAGCGAGTTAGACCTATTGTTAATTATACCGATCGACTTAGAATCACTTTTTGAATCGATTTAGCAATGTTCGTCTGTCTGTATGTCCATCTATTCTTGTAATCAAAGTATAGGTCGCAATTATTGTCAGAACCAAATGAAACTTTGCACAACGAAGTTTTTCGGCACAACGACGAACGCTATTTAATTTGAAGAAAATCGGTTCAGATTTACATATAGCCCCCATACGAATTTCACTCCCGATTTGACTCTTTTCACTCTAGATACCAAATATTACAACAGATTTTTATACACTCCACGGGAGTATTATGTCTTTGTGCATTTGTTTGTAACACCCAAAAGGAAACGAGATAGACCCATTGTTAATTATACCGATCGTCTTAGAATCACTTTCTGAGTCGATTTAGCAATGTCCGTCTGTCTGTCTGTCCGTCCATCTATTCTTGTAATCACGATACAGGTCGCAATTGTAGACAGAACCAAATGAAACTTTGCACAACTACGTTTTTCGGGATAAGGACGAACGCTATTTAATTTGAAGAAAATCGGTTCAGATTTAGATATAGCCCCCCCCCATACGAATTTCACTGCCGATTTGATTCTTTTCACTCTAGATACCACATATAACAACAGATTTTCTTCAAAATTGGCAAAACATCTTATATTGTAACTAGAAACACCTGTGGTAAAAATGTGTTAGATCGGTTCAGATTTATATATAGCTCCCATACAAATTTCTCTCCCGATTTGACTTTTTCCGCTCTAGAGACCACATAATGTATCAGATTGTCTTCAGATTTGGTAAAACATCTTATATTTCCACTAGAAACACCCATGGTGAATATCGGTCAGATCGGTTCAGATTTATATATAGCTCCCATACAAATTTCGCTCCCGATTTGACTTTTTCCGCTCTAGAAACCACATATTGTATCAGATTGTCTTCAGATTTGGCAAAACATCTTATATTTAAACTAAGAACAACTATGGTGAAAATAGGTCAAATCGGTTCAGATTTAGATATAGCCCCCATACAAATGTCGTTCCCGATTTGACATTTTCCTCTGTAGAAACCACATATTGTACTTGATTTTCTTTAAATTTGGCACAACATCTTATAATCTTACTAGAAACACCTATGCAAAAATTGGGTAAGATCGGTTCAGATTTATATATAGCCCCCATATAAATGTCGCTCCCGATTTGACTTTTTCCGCTTTAAATGCCACATATTCTAATCGATTTTCTTTAAATTTGGGACAACATCTTATAATCTAACTAAATAAAACTATGGTGAAAGTGGCTAAGATCGGTTCAGATTTAAATATAGCCCAAATACAAATGTTGCTCCCAAAACTTTAACCGATTTTGGCCAAACTATACATTTTATATTTCACCTATTTCGTTCCAGGTTTCAATATATCCTCATACAAATGTCCTTTCCGATATAAAATTTTTCGTCAAATACATACATTTACAGGATACAAAAAACCTTCCCGTTTTCACTTTTTCACCGAATTGAATTGTTTTCGGATTGAAAGTGGAGTGTATCATAGAGTCGGCCCGCCCGACTTTAGCCTTTCCTTACTGTTTTTTTTTTCAAAATTGGCAAAACATCTTATATTTATCTTAAACTAGAAACACCTATGGTGAAAATAGGTCAGATCGGTTCAGATTTATATATATAGCTCCCATTCAAATTTCGCTCTCGATTTGACTTTTTCTGGTGTAGAAACCACGTATTTATACAGATCTTCTTCAAATTTGGTAAAATATATTATATTTCCACTAGAAACACCCATGGTGAATATTGGTCAGATCGGTTCAGATTTATATATAGCTCCCTCACAAATTTCACTCCCGATTTCACTTTTTCCACTCTACACATATTTTAACAGATCTTCTTCAAATCTTGCAAAATATCTTATATTTCAACTAGAAACACCCATGGTGAAAATGGTTCAGATTTACATATAGCTCCCATTACATTTTCCGCACCAGAAACCACGTATTTTCACCGAATTTTTTCAAAATGAGCGTAACACGTTTACTTGAACTGAAAGAACTTATTGTGAACGTTAGTCACTTCATTCCATGTTTGGATATAGTCCCGATGCAAAAATTTTCCTCTCGATTTGACGAATTGGGTCAGGTCATATTAGTCTATGATTAGGAAACATACAAAAAGCTTCCCCGTTTTCACTTTTTTACCGAATTGAATTGTAAAGGGTGTTTTTTATTGGGGTATAGAACTTTAAGTTGGCATCACTTTTTTAACTGGCGGCCATTTTGTCAGCTGTCAAGTGATTAATATTTAGTTTGGTTTGCCATTTCATCATGAACAGGTTGACAAAAGAACAACGCTTGCAAATCGTGCAAATTTATTTCGAAAGTAATGGTTCAGTTCGCGAAGTTCACCGCAAGCTCCGTCCATTTTATGGTCGACATAATCGTCCATCAGAGCAATTAATTCGGTTAACCATGGATCGTTTTCGCACTACGTTTACTCTATGTGATAATACGCATCCGCAGAGACGTCGAACAGTGCGCACCGAAGAAACAATTGCCGCTGTAGAGCAAAGTGTTGAAGAGGACCCGAATGAATCGATTCGCCACCGTGCACAGCAATTGGAGGCCCCATATGCTCGAAAAAGTGGTTGAAAATTGGACCTGTAGAATTGGCTATATTCGAGCCAGCCGCGGCGGCCACATGCCCGAAATCATATTTAAACATTAATGGCATAAAATTATCCTTCCAATAAAGCCAAATTGATGGACATTAAAACGATTTTCTTGTGTTTTATTTCAATTCGAAGTTCTATACCTCAATAAAAAACACCCTTTATTTGGGTAGAAAGTGGAGTGTATCATATAGTCGGCACCGCCCGACTTTAGCCTTCCTTACTTGTTTTGATTGTTGTTACGCTATGCATTTTCAAGAAGATGTCATCCAATGGATGACGAAATATTGAAATCAAATAAAAGAAAAACTCTTACAAATACCTCGAGCTTGAATTAATCACTTTCTACAAGATTTTCTATTACAGCTAGGCAAAGTTGTAGTTGGAAAATATATATAGGAAGAAAAGTAATACTGGGATTGGAATGAACTCTTACATTTATTTATTAAGGTAATGAATTGGTCTTTAAGGTTTTGTGAATAATTTTCTGAATGGAAAGAACTCCATTTTTGAGGGTTTATAAAATTCGACCCAGCCAAAGCTAATGACCTTTTTACTATTTTTTCAATTTACTGTGATTTATATTCCGAAATATTGTTTCTGTTGATAATTTTGCAAAGAATCTTTGGGCACTAGTGATTTTGAAAATTTTTGAAAAAATGCAGTTTTACCCCTAAACCTCTCACTGTGGCTGCTAGCATATTAACACATATTTGTATATCTGTTGCCAGTACATTTCGACATTGATGGTTGTATTTGTTTTGGGTATATTTAGTTTCAGAGGTTGTGAAATAGCTTCGCCTTTAAGCGATATTTATGCATTTTGAGTCATATAATTTGAAATGTGAGTGCAATTTATTAAAGAATACAGTGACAATCATTACTTGTAATATCTATCAGGGATCCCAATAATTACGAAAGCAATTAATTTTGGTTGAATTTACTATAAGACCATTATTTTATATATATGTAATACATGACACTGACCGGCAGATGAAATAGTGCCGACTAGAGCCCGCCCGAATATTCGTCTTTGGCTTCCGCTTCAGTCAAAAACTGATGTTCGGTCCCGATTCGGTACTCAGCGTAGGTAGATG
This sequence comes from Polietes domitor, assembly GCA_947397865.1. Taxonomy (NCBI): domain Eukaryota; kingdom Metazoa; phylum Arthropoda; class Insecta; order Diptera; family Muscidae; genus Polietes; species Polietes domitor. The sequence continues at coordinate 203,976,332 of OX377618.1, forward strand.
GAAGCCGAATTAATTTATATAAATTTTTAAATCAGGTCAGGTATACCCTTACTGTACAGACTAGGATGGTATATATTATTTGGGATGGAAAAAAAGTGTAACGCATTGAAGGGGTGACTTAAGGCACCAAGTATGTTAGGACCAAATCCGTCTTTCTGGTTGGTGTACACGATAACTTTCGAAGGTAATTCCTTAACCTTTGCACATAGTAATGTTTTTCTCAAACTTAGTTTAAGTTCGAAGATGGATGAAATTGCCACGCCTCGTCTGGTATCTCCCACACAAATCACCCTTACCTGCCAAAATTTAATGCCCTTATTACTTTGATGTCAGCATACTCTGAAATTCGATATTTGACAATGTTTTTATAATCGTTGCAAACGTCTATAAAACATAGGTACACCCCTTCTGGTAACTCCAACACAAATCGGCATAAGCTATGGTTAAAATAAAACGGACATATTTTCCAAACGCATTGTCAAAATCAGTTGCAATTTTATATTTAAAATTATTTCATAAAGTGATTGTAAAATATATAAAATATCAATGCTTTTGCCACACAAATGTCCCTATAATTAATTACTTTATAACGTTTACGCCGTTGTCTGAAATTCACCTCTGACACAAATATTTGGTCTTAAGTAATATACGGGTTCTTAAAAATTTCCAAACAAATACTCAGAATTTATATACTCTCCATCACATATATGACGTTTTACCCGACTGAAACTTATTTACTTGTGTCATTGCAACCTTGTCTTATTTTGATAAATATCAAATGTTTTAATGAAACACGTATACATTTTTCTAAATCCATGTGCAACGTGACAGAAATCTTTCTTAGATTCTCCGATTTTAATGAAAAAACTAATTTGTATTTCTGAATAAGGGAAATAGAACTGCATTCTCTGATTTTTAAAAATATGTAATTGAAAACCAGGTATTTTGGCATAAGGTAATTTAAAAAAAATCATATATTTTTCTGGTTGAATTTTCAAGTATATTTTTTTGAGTAGTTTTTTGGCCTTGCTGAAATAACGCAATACTTTATAAAAACAGCCGCAACTTCTTAGCCTGTGGTCATCCCACTCTGTATTTTTGATATTTTGTAGAGAATAACATAAGCTAAAATACAAAACAAAATAAAGAAAATTAAAGATATATTTTTCAGGATATTCAAGGATTAAAATAATTTTCAATTTTTGGAGTCCTTGAACCACAAGTTTATTAATATTTTCATACAGATTCGGAAAGAGGAGGGTAAATCTTTCAGATGATATCAATATCGTTAAAATCTGATGACGCGATCCAAAGTTATGATATCGATAAGGAAGACATCTCTCAAAAAAAACCCAGAGATAACCAACTTTGGACCACTGTATAACTTCAACCACGCACTACAATGAGCAACGGTAAACAGTTTATTACCCGCAACCACTTGTATAATGTATGTGCCAAATTTCATCAAAATCGGAGAGGATGAAAATCCAAACCTATGGTTTTTGGGTCGTCTTCTGTTGGAATTACACACACGCATTGATATTGCTGTTGACGGAAAATTAAAAAAATATTTTTTTTATTTTGAGTGAAATTTTAACATTTTGTTTAGATTTTTGTTATCGCAGGTTAAGTATCCAATCTTAAAGCGGCTTTAAATATTTTTTGACTTTTTAAAAACCACATTGTGGGGGGCTATAGCCCCGATCTTGTTAATTAATTCCCTGTATTTTTATGCCCTATACCACTTTGTGGAATAGGGTATCATAAGATAGTTTCACGCCAAATGTTTGTAACACCAAAAAATAATCGATCTAGACCCACCTTTAATTATACCGATCGGCTTAGAATCACCCGCAGATTCAATGTTCGTCCGTCTGCTGTCCATCTAAATCTTGTTGGAACTCTACAGGTCGCAATTGTTTGCCAAATTGGCAGAAGTATTTTTTTTGGGTCAAGAACGATCGGTATTGAAATCGGTTCAGATTTAGATATAGCCTACGTATTTACACTATTACTGCTCTAGAATATGCATTTTACATGGGATCTTGAGAACATTTTCAGTTATATTTGAACTAGAAACAGCTCAAGTGAAAGTGGACCGGATTTGCCCATGTTTTATATAATATTACTGCTCTAAAATTCACATTTTACATCGGATCTTGATTAAATTTCCTACTGTGAATGTCAACTATTTGGGACCATGTTATGGTATAGCCCCCATACGAATGGCCCCCGTTTACACTATAACCGCTCTAGAATCCACATCTTACATCGAATCTTAATAAAATTTGCAGATCATGTTATATTTTGAGTAAAAATACTTACTGTGAAACACCTATTATGTTGTAAAGCTATTTTTTAAATAGTAGTTAATTGGCAAGCTCACTATCGGGCAGTCATAAGGTTGCAATATTTTGGGCCGACGCACTATAATAATTTCTAAATGTTTTTGGTTTTTACTTGAAATTTAAAATGGGTTATTAAATTCCAAAAATCACAATTAAAACACAAATCGGGTGTGGATTAAATCGTAATCATAAATCGTGGTAATGCCGAAATATTTTAACAAAACGCATTAAACAAACCAAAGACTAATTTTAATTAGTAACATCCACAATTTTTTGAAGCCAGCTTAAAGTGAGTTGTTTTTATTATGTCTATGCAATCTATATAATTTTGACTGCATGAAACTTAATAAAAAATATTTAAAAAATCGTACTTTTTTGATTATTAAAAATGTAATATAATATATTTTTTAAGATTTGATAGTCTTATATTAAACAAGAAGAAATTTGTTTGAAATATATCAACAATTAAATTTCTATCTGCCAGAAAAGTAACGTTTTTTTTTTTAAATTTTCTTATAAACAATTTCTTGATTTTCTATCTACCCTAGTGTCTACAATTTCATATTTTTGAAAATCAGTTTTGCAAACCTTTTTTAAAATCGGAGAACCTAGGAAAAATTTCTGTTCCCTTTCTTATGGAATTGATCATTTGCTACATTTGTTAAAATGTAATTTGGAATACGAAAGTATATGTCGCACAGAGTCACGGTTTCATACAACGAGTGGCCAAATCTAGAAGGATCTAGGTAGATATCTGAAATTTGGTACATGCTTATATAGCAACTAAATATGATTATGGATGAAATTTCGAAAAAATTGGAGATTGTAAATCCACAATATATGAGTCATTCCCGAAATTTTCAGAAAATATTCTTCTTTAAAAAAGATTTTACACGTGTCTTAGACAAATAATTTTAAAATTTTGTTTGCAGGGTTATAAACATTGCAATTTCCACAAAAAATTGAAAATCTTGCTGACGATTGTATATTCAAATCCTTGTATTTCTCAATCCGTTTCACCGTTTCCTCAGGAGTATATTAACCCCATTTATGCCAATTCCGCTTGTGTTTTACAAACAATTAATTATTTTCCATTTTGGTCTTGATGTTTTAAAATGATTACATCAGTACTTTACATCATCCTAAAACACAAGATAATTCTAAATGTGTTTTCCATGTGCTCTGGACATATTTAAATTTAAAAATATAAAAACATAACTTTATGAACCACATATAAACGAAATAATAAAAACATAAAAATTATTTTGAGAAATTTATAAAAAATGGAGTTTATAAAAAAAATTAAATAAATATAATGTGTTAAATATTTGCGATAAGAGTTATTTTAGTTCAGTTTCAATTCCACTTCATCAATTTGGTTTTTGAAAAGACAATTTTCTTACAATATTTAGTCTTAAATTTGCTTAAACGATTCAACTGGTGTGACAACATTCAATTAAATCGTTATTACAATTAATTCTTATGTTTTTTCATGAATGGGGTTTTTCGGAATATTTTATGGCTTGCTTCACGCCTTCTTCGAGAGGAATTCCATTTAGAATTATTGAGTTTCTTATTAAATCTGATTCGTGAATTATCATATCATATTTATTGGGTAGCCATTTGGAATAGTCATATTTTCTATTAAATTAGGGTCAGTTTCCAGTAAGTTGGTGAATTGTCGATATTGCCAAAAAAATCTTCTAGCCGTATTCATTACTTCACCATATCGACATATAACTCCATTTCGTTTTATATTTATGTTTTCTTACAGGAATGTTCTTATTACATGTCATTTTTAATTGCTGCATTACATTGTTGTAAGTCTGATGTAGCTTCAATCTAATATACCGTGGTCTTTATACACATTTTTGTCATGGTCTTGTGCACTAAAAAATGTATGCACACTTCATTAGCAGGTATTAGCAGCCGAAGTTAACATTTTTGATTCGAAATACGTGCAACTTTATTCAAAATAAAAATTGGAGATATAAAAAAGTATATATTTTTTAACAAGCTTATATTTAAATATTACTTTCAAATAACAAATACTTTTTCTTCATTAAAATGAGTCGAACGAACTATGCTAAGAAGGTTTTTATTATATGTTTAGTACTTCATTTTAATATTGACTATTTTGTTATAGAATTATTGCTTTTAAAATATGTAACTAAAAGTCGAACTTTGAGCTATCATAGCTCCCACAAAAATAACTTATTTTCAAAACTCTTTTGAAGTTTTCTTGTCCAGACTGTTTTGTACTAAATTGCACTAAATGATTTGTAAAATTCTTAACATTTTTTTCTCGATTTTGGCCGCCGAAAATGTGTGTCGTCCCCTCAATATAAGACAAACAATATTTTATTGCATATTTAGAACCTCTCCAAATTCTTAATCCACTTGGCCAAATTCTTTATCCACAAAGTGGGACAAATAACGTATAAATTCTCATTCAAAAAATCTCATTCTTAAAAAAATAATATTTAACGCAATATTATTCAAACAACCGATTAGACAAAAAAAAAAAAAAACTTATAACTCCACTTTCCAACCGAATACAATTCAACTCGGTGAAAACGGGAAGAATTTTTGAATGTTTCCTAATCCCAGGCTAATATGACCTGGTTCGATTTGTCAAATCGTTAAGAATATTTGTAACGGGGCTATATCCAAACATGGAAAAGTGTGACTAACTTTCACAATAAGTTCTTCTAGTTCAAATATAAGGTGTTATGCTCACTTTGAAGAAATTCAGTGAAAATTCGTGTTTTCTGGGCCGGAGAAAGTTAAATCGGGAACGAAATTTGTATGGGAACTATATATAAATCTGAACCGATCTAACACATTTTTACCACAGGTGTTTCTAGCTGAAATATAAGATGTTTTGTCAATTTTGAAGAAAATCTCTTGTAATATATGGTATCTAGAGTGAAAAGAGTCAAATCGGGAGTGAAATTCGTATGTGAGCTATATGTAAATCTGAACCGATCTGACCCATTTTCACTATGGATGTTTCTAGGACAAATATAATATATTTCGCCTAATTTGAAGAGGATCTGTTAAAATATGTAGTTTCTGGAGCGGAAAAAGTCAAATCGGGAGCGAAATTTGTATGGGAGCTATATATAAATCTGAACCGATCTGACCCAAGTAGTATATATATGCCTTTTCTGGGGACTTTTTAGGAGCATAGGAGCATGTTTGAGTTATGGGGACAATTTAAGAGCATGTATGAGTCATCAGCCCCCCCTCTTTCTTTTCCACCCACCCCCCCACCCTCTTCATGTGACCGCAGACCCATTTTTACCACAGGTGTTTCTAGTTGAAATATAAGATGGATTGCCAATTTTGAAGATAATCTGTTGTTATATGTGGTATCTAGAGTGAAAAGAGTCCAATCGGGAGTGAAATTCGTATGGGGGCTACATATAAATCAGAACCGATTTTCTTCAAATTAAATAGCGTTCGTTCTTATCCCGAAAAACTTTGTTGTGCAAAGTTTCATTTAGTTCTGTCTACAATTGCGACCTGTATCGTGATTACAAGAATAGATGGACGGACAGACAGACATTGCTAAAACGATTCAAAAATTGATTCTAAGTCGATCGGTATAATTAACAATGGGTCTATCTCTCTTCCTTTTGGGTGTTACAAACAAATACACAAAGACATAATACTCTCGTGGAGTGTATAAATAGTCACGATAGAGGTAGCGTGCAGCTAAGCTATACAATATAGATCCAATAAGGACTTGAGCCAGGACAATAAAATGAATACAAAAGAAAATATTCCAAGCTTAAAATTTCATGGTCATTGAGGTTCGCCATAGAGTCGTCCAATTAAAATCCAATTATTCCCAAATAATTTTTGATGCTTTAAACAAGTCAGCGGTGTGAGCCAAACTTTTCCATAGGTTGACAAATAGGGCTACCCTAATAGATACATATTCAGGTGTATATCTATTTCATTTAACAATTAACGTGACTACAATCAGATATAAAAAGTATCATACACCACGTGCAAAATATTATCACAAAATTTAAACGTGTACAAGTATCTGTGATAAAGGAACAAAAAAACACATTACATCGCTCAATACGACCGGTGTTCAGTGAAACGAGTTGTTTGTTTCCTTTGGCGTCATCGACGACACAATGAACAAAAAAGTGTTCACGTAAATCGATAAAAATGATTTCTAATCAACTGCGATGTGCTGTCACAGCAATAATTTAACGAGTCGACACAACAATAATGCTAGCAATAAATAAGAAATTGATCGACGAAATCACAGGTGAATCAAATCATCTGTTTAAACACAACAAGCGAAAAGAACAGAAAATAAGAAAACAAATACCGCACAGCGACAGTTGATGAGACATAAGTCGTTTATTCCCACATTTGAACACAAATTGAAAGTGTTTTCCGTGAAAGAACTGGTGGGGGGAGTTTTGTCCTTTTAAGGCTCTTTAAGTGGGAAATGAAGGAAACATTCCGTTTGACTCTGAGTACAATAGGCTGGGTCGTTGAAATAAAATATTCAATTAAGCGACGGATATTTCGATTTATGCAACGGATATTTCGATTCGCAATTATGGCTAATATCTTGAAATTGATCATTATTGGTAAGGAACGTACTTGCTTCAAAGTGTTGCGAGAAGGGTTTTGTAACACCCAAATATGGACCATAAGCCTCACTGAAAGAAATAACTTCAAAATATTTATGATTTTGTCTTAACCTCAGTGAAAAATTTCATTAAAAAGTCGCCAAAGAAACATTTCATAAAATGTATGGAACATGTTTCAAGAAGCACAAATCGTTGAAAAGTGTCATAAAATTTATGAAACATTTCATAGAAACTATGAAATGCAGTTCTTCATTCGATGAACTTTTGTCATACAAGTTCATTATTTTTCATAATTTTGAAAATTTTTATTTTATTTTATGAAGAAACTCCATTAATTTTATGAAAGAGTTTCATAAATAGCAAGTACTGAAGTTTCCAATATAAACAAAATAGCAAAAAAGGGTCTGACTCGTTGACTAACCAATCAACGCACACCACCATTGCGAGAGTCTGGGCAATGAATATGTCTTTGGCCTAAGTCAGGGTTCATACTTATGTCAGAGTTAACAGTGTACAAATGAGAATTGCTAGCATTCAACGAATAAAGTCGACACACTAAAAATGTAGTTGTATGTTATGAAACATTTCATAAAAACTATGGAATCCTTCATTATATTTATGAAGACATTTCATAACACAAATATTTTATTGCTTATGACATATTTCATAATATTTAAGAATTGTTTCTTTAATAATATGCAAACATTCTTTTGTTTTATGAAATGTTTATGAAAAAATTGTATGAAACATTTCATTTTATTTATGAATTTTTCATACATACATACATATTAAATTTATGAAAAACCTTTTATGGAATCGCTTCATAAATATTATGAAGGAAAATTCTTTAAGTGCACATCGGTCCACAGTTTACAAACTCGCCCCAGTTTAATGTGATATTATGCATATTTATAAATAACATTCTCGATTCTTGTATTGGGGTCAATTTTTGTCAGACCTTCGAAATTTCATTTTTTTCTTGTGTATGTACAACAACAACCTATGTACATGCACATGTTTATAAGTGTCTATGTATGTGTATCTGCTGTTTACATTGTAAGTGGCATGCCAGTAATCGATAAAGACCAGTCTTGTGTACATAACAATAAATATGGTTGTGTGAGTGTGTATAAAAGTTAATGGTCGTTTTGGCCGCTAAGGATAAACAGTGGTTACAAAAATGGTTATTGGCAAAAACTTGCCGAATATTTAAAAAATAATTTTGTGCTTACCAGTAGCATGTAACAATTGGGAAAACATGCAATTTTTTACCTCAGGAATTGAATTTTTTTTTTTGAATTTGTGACGGGAAATAACTGATCTTCAAGATGGTGTAAATCCTTATCTAAAACTGTTTTCTGAATCCACATTATATAAGAAGTAAGAAAGCCAGATTTTCAAAACATTCATTATCATATTAGACATAGAGTAATCAACAACTCGGTTTTTCTGCAATGTCGGGTTTTCGAAAATCGTGATTTCAAAAAGCACGGGTTTCTTTTATAAAAACCGATTGGGCCGGGTTTTTTTTTCGTGTGGAAAATAATCATTATAGGGCAATACCACAAAATGTTGACCCATTCTTGGGGATAGGTCAATTATGATGTCATAATCAGATTCACTGAAATGTTTCTGTTTGAATTAGGGTCATTTTGTCCGTTGAAAAATTCATTTGGTGATTTTTTTATAATACAGGATTTTTCAACAAGAGGTGTTATTTTGGTATTCAAAGAAAAATGTCATTTTTTGAGATAAATGATCGGATGTTTATTTCATAATAAAGAGAATGCCGTTGATAATGAAAAACAACATCAGCCAAATGGCCACCACGACCACGATTACAGGACCATATCCTTTTCATGAACATTTCCATAACCAAATCGCAAAGTGGCTGCTCTATATCCTCGATAGCCTCACGAATTCTATCTTTGAGGTCTTGAATCGACGCTGGGCTGTTGGCGTAGACGTAGTGGAAATGGGCCTCATCAGTCAAGATGATTTTTCGATGGAATTCAGGATCATTTTCATGAATTTTAATAATTTCAACGCGTTGTTGAAGCTTGTATCGTCCCATTTTTATACCCTACACCACTTCGTGGACTAGGGTATTATAAGTTAGTTTCGCGCCAAATGTGTGTAACACCAAGAAATAATCGAGCTAGACCCACCTTTAAGTATACGGATCGGCTTAGAATCACTAGCTGAATCTGTCTGTCCGTCCGTCTGCTGTCCATCTAAGCTTATTCGCACTCTACAGGTCGCAATTGTGGTCCGATTGTCTGTATTGAATTTGGAGAAAATCGGTTCAGATTTAGATATAGCCTCCATACAAATATCCCTATAATTTACACTATTACTGCTCTAGAATACTCATTTTACATGGGCTCACAGCTCACAGGAAAGTGGACCACAGGAGTCTATATTTTGATATAGCCCCCATACAAATGTACATCCGATTTACAATATTACTGCTCTAAAATGCACAATATTACTGCTCTAAATTCCACACAATGTTACATTTATACTAGAAACACGTATATATACGAAAGTCAGCTATATAGGTCAATGTTTTGGTACAGCCCCCATACAAATGGGCCCCCAGTTTACACTATTATCGCTCTAGAACCCATATCTTACATTGGATCTTGATAAAATTTCAATTAAGGCCATTTTTATCATTACCCCTCTCGGACCCATAATTTCATCGGAAGTTTATCAAAATTTTGAATTTTGTATTATATTTCAACTAAGAAGACATATTATGAAAGTCAAATATATGGGTCCATATTTTGGTATAACCCCCATACAAATTGGGCCCCCATTCTACTCTATTACATCTCTAGAACCCACATCGTGCATTAGATCTCGATATAATTTTGCATATCATGTAATATTTCAACTTTGAAAGTGATCTATATGGAACCACTTTTTAATGTAGAGCCCTTACAAATAGCCCCATTTTAATTTTTACCCCTCAAGACCGCAAATTTTACATCGGATTTTTTTTTCAAATTTTGCAGATTATATTATATTTCAACTGCATTGTCTATCAAAATATGAACGAGTTTTCTAAAAATCTATACTTAAAAAATCATGGAAATGGAATCATGGAAAAAATCATGTATCTTCTAATATTTCCTAATGGACTAATTCCACGGAACAGAAATTTTCCTTGTGCTCTCCGATTTCAATGAAAGTTTGCAAATTTGTACATCTCAATAAAATAAATAAAGCTGCTGTTCGACTACGAACAATATACAAATATCTAACATTTACAACTAAGTAATTTCTTTAAGTGTAAAAAATGTAATCTAAATATACTAGTTGAGAGTTAACTGTTCTTAAAGCTTTGCCACTTTTTTATTTTTTTTAACTACGCTTATAAGGCAAGTAACCAATATATTTTTAATATATATATTTATATCGAAATAATACTTCAAGACAATTGAAAAGTAAATATAAGGTAACAATCTTCGAAAAAGCTTAAATAGCCTGGAGGATAGCGGATGCATTTGGCTGGTTGTATGTCCATCCTATTTTAATTCCAAAAGTACAAATTTTGAAAATTCATTATCTCTAACGTGTACAGTGCAAAGTAACCTAACTTCATGGTTATATCAATTTTTGCCATAAAAGTAAAAAGTATGAATTTGGAAAAATCTTTTTATTTTGTGAGTCTATACAGTCAGAGGTATGTATACACCGAATTTCATGATTCTAGTTGGTACTATTTTTACCCCCTTTTCCCAGGGGGTAACACTTAAAGGTAAGACCTTCCATCTAAGAATGGGGGTATATTCATCGGATACTCCATCAAGAATATATATTCTGGGTCGTGGTAAAATTCTATGATGATCTAGCCATGTCCGTCAGCCTGTGTCTTGAAAGCACGCCAGCCACCGGACGAAATGACATAGGCGGTTCAATTTTTTTCCTAAATGTGTCTTATGATTGCAGATCGGTTGGGTTTGCATATTGGTGGGCGAAATTGGCCCAGAGGGAAAAAGTTTTCCCTAACAAGGACTGAAAATACCCCTAATATTTTATGTACAAATAATAATAAAAACAGAAAAAATTCCCGAGCCACGATTCGAACGCGATAACAAAATTTACATTTAAATTTAAATTTAAGTTTACATTTTTAACATGGTTTATTCCTCCCTTTTGAACCACAGTCTAATGATAGTTATACTTTAGACACACATTTCCACCAACACTTTTCGCTGACGTTTCTTCCCCCAGTTTTCTCCGTTTTTTGGGTGTGTTTGATTAATTTAATTAATATTTCGATGGCGTGCCACGAACTGCGAATTTCTACAAATTTCATAATAAAAAGGACGGCAGCTATTATTGAAAATCGTTAAATTTTATGAATATTTTTTCGTTTTTAATTTAAGCGTGTTTAATATAGCATTGCGTTAGACAAATGAAGGAAAAACACAACAAGGTAAAAGGAAAAATACACCGTAGTTCTTTAATAAAAATGACAATGAAACCAAGTATTTAAAGCATATCGAAAACATTTTGGTGCCACGATGTAATTCGCATATAAATATGGAGATAGATGCTCGTTACTTACTTACTACTGAAATTGACGCAATTCTTCCGTATTTAAAATAAATTCACATCCACGGGGGTTATGATTGTCTTCTATTAGGAATGAAAAAGTCAATATTAAATAGTACAAAAGGACTCGCCACAGAGCTCTCAACGGACATAATCCATAAATATTTTATACTTATTTAAGAAAAAATATTTTAAAAAGTTATTGGAGAAATCAAGAAAAATTCCACCAAATTTTGGCTCATAAAAATAGAGCCCTATAGAAACATATAGACTGCGTTTTGAAAAATTTCCTGTAGTTCCTTTTTATACCCTCCACCTCCAGGATGGGGATATACTAAGTTTGTCATTCCGTTTGAAATGTCTTGAAATATCGACCTGAGACCCTATAAAGTATATATATTCTTGATCGTCATAAAATTCTAAGACCGTTCATCCATTCCGTCCATCCTTCCGTCCGTCCGTCTGTTGAAAACACGCTAGCATCAAACGAAAGGTTCCAGACAATTTTCCAAGAATACATCTAATAGTTGTAGATCGGTTGGGATTGAAAGTGGGCGAAATCGGTCCAGGGGGTAAATTTTTTCCCTGACAAGGACAGAAAATACCACTAATATTTCGAGTATTTAAACATGTTTATGGAATATATATGCTTATAATATTTACTTGTTATTGGGTATGTACATTCCCCTTATAGCGGAAAGGTGCACCATGGGGAAATGGTACAAAAAGGGATAAAAATGGTACATATTCAACGACAACAGCTTCAGACACGAAATTTACATTCTTCTAATTGAGTGGATACATAATATATAAGCATTTTTTTCAAATTCGTACTTTTAAGGGGTAAACTGGGAATAGAGGGATAAAAATGATACCAACCAAACAGTTGCACCTAGAATAATGAAATTCGGTGTATATATTCCTCTTGATCGCCCCGGTAGGTAGCGTGCTCGGCTATCTGCGTGGGGGTTGTGGGTTCGATTCCCAACAGAGGCTCTGGTCTATCGCTGCAATAACTAGCTACCCAAACTTAGAATATAAATTTACTTTGTATTGTAATTCATAATAAATAAATAAATAAAAATATTCCTCTGATTGCGTAGACACGTAAAATAAAAGGGATTTTTTTAAATTCTTACTTTTAAGGGGTAAATGGAAAATGGTGATAAAATTGTACCAACTAAATGGCGGCAGCTAGAGTCATGAAATTCGAAAAATATAAAGGTTCATCCCAATTCGTACTTTAAAGTGATACAATGGGAACACAGGGATAAAAATGGTACCAACTAAACAGCTACAGCTAGACTTATGAAATTCGGTGTGTACATTCCTCTAATTGCGTAGACATGTTAAATAAAGTGATTTTCAAAAGTCGTACTTTTAAGGACATAAAATGGGAAAAGGGGATAAAAATGTTACCAACCAAATGGCCGGAGCTAGAATAATGGAATTCGGTGTATACATTCCTCTGACTTTATAGACTCGTAAAATAAAAAGATTTTTCCAAATTCGTACTTTTAATTTCTACGGCAAAAATTGGTGGGATCATGAAGTTAGGTTATCTTGCATTGTGTACGTGAGAGATGGATTATCAAAATTTGTACTTTTGCAATTAAAATTAGATGGAAATGCAACCAACCAAATGGTTGCAGCTGAAAATGCTTCCAATACCCCCAAGCTTTTTTGAAGACTGCTGACTTATATTTACATTTTGAATTGATTTGAAGTATTGTTTCAATATATACAATAATACAAATTTAACATTTGTTTATAAAACAAGTAAGTAAGTTTCCGTCGGTTAAACCTACTTATATATATCCTCACTCTCAGAGAACATGTGTATGAAAGGACTTAAATTTTACTTAGTGCCGGATTATGTGTGTGGGAAGTACTGGAAGTTTATGGCAATTGGAACCGTAAATAATTGTAAAAACATGAACCCGAACATAAGTTATAAAGGATTTAATTTTATTTCGAAGGGGCGGGGCTAAAGCATAAATATTTTGTAGGTTTAATGCGATTATAAAAACATTTTCAAATATCAAATTGCAACTGATTTTGACTACCCGTATGGAAGTTATATATATTTTTTGGAGGTACTAGAAGGGTGTGCCAATATCGCCCATATTTCAAGTGTATCAAACTTCCATAATAGAATTGTCAAAGTTCAAAGTTCAATTCAGAGTATTCCGACCATCCGTATATAAGTTATAACAGCTTTAGTTTTAAGTAGGTTGGAGTGATTTGTGTGGGATGTGCCAGAAGGGGGGTGGCAAAACCCACCATGCTCAAAGTGCATATAAAAACTTTATTATATACCAAAATATTGCTAATTCCGTCTATCCGTGTGGAAGTTTCATTGGTTTTAATTTAACATAGGAATATGGGCCAATTTCGCCCATCTTCGAACTTAAACTAAGTTTGGGAAATATATTATCATGTAAAAAGTTTGAATTAGTTGCTTAACTCCTTTAGAGAGTTATCGTGTACACTTGCCAGACAGACGGACGGACGGACGTGGCTCAAACATCTTAAAATGATGTGAAAGAGATTTGGCCCAAACATACTTAGGGTCTTAAGTCTCTCCTTCAATACCCCAAAATTATATATACCCTCCTACTCTGTAGAGTGAGGGTATAATTATTTTTTCAATATCTTTATTTGTTTTGGTTTGTCATTTTCCTGTAATGTTAACACACTTATACGAAAATCGACAGTTGCTGTAGAATGCAATCATTGGTGGAGGGTATATAAGGTTCGGCCCGGCCGAACTTAATGCCATTTTTACTTGTTAATGTATACATTCGCTCAAAAAAATAGGGGTTTCAGTCGAAATAAAGGATTAGATTTTAAAAATGTAACCCGCTAACATTTTCTAAAGTTTTCTGAGTTAGGTTAGAATTGAGTTTTTACGCTGGTGTTTTCATAGTGAAAACCACAAAAGAATATGGAAACCCGAAAATATAAATATTTGGTTAAAGTCTGATATTTGGGTGAAGTAGGCCAAAAATTAAAAAAAAATTAATTTAAATTTTGTCGAATACGACAAAATTTCAGAGATCCTGAAATTCAGTGTTAACAAGGCTTGTTTGGTATTTTATACCTTAAATTATAATCGAAATCTTAAAAGTATTAAAACAATGAAATTTTTAAAAACTTTTATTTTGTAAACTAATGTTATTGCTATGTAAATACCATTTGTATTTGTTGGTGACCCAAACAATGGTGACAAAAGCTTTGAATTCAAATGAAATTAATATTCATTAATTAATGTGGCATGTCTGTCGTTCGTTTGTTCAACGTGCCATATTGTCTCCGGCAGTTTGTTTCAAATGCTGAAAAATCTATGGCGTACATTCCACTTGCATACGAATACATACGTGTGTACTCGTGTGTGTACATATGTGTGTATGTCCATCTCAGATTACCAATGACATGAACATTTGCACATACTCCGACATACGGACTAATTAAATGAATGTAAATAATAGCGATACCAACAACAACAACAATAACAGAAAAAACACCAAAAAAACATATAAATAACGACAATAAATTAATTGCAGATTAAAGGGCATAGATGCATGAATATTTAACATCGTTTTAATTACGCACAGATTTTAATTGTTTGTTTTATTTAGCCTCGCCAAAGGAAATTGACAGAATAAAAAATCGCCATTATGACACGATATTTGGCATGTGCTCTTTGGCAAATGAAAAAGGCTCAAACAAAGGGATCAATTTTAAATGAACCCAAGGGGTTTAACCAATTTGTGTGGCGGCTTACATGGAGTGAGTAGCGAATGTGAATACATATTATATGAGTATGTACATTGTAATGATGTTGTTGGGATATCCAATATCTTATGGAATGAAAAACAAGCGAAGTGAACGTTTAGGATATTCGAGGCGAAGCATCTACACCATCCACCATGAGCGACACAATATCCTTTATCAATGGGAAATTAAGGTAGGTAAATTAATATGTACCTTAAAGGTCATTTGCAATTGTAGCTGTAGAAAATATCTACATTACACAAATTCAGGTGAAAAAAGCTTGGGGATTCCAAAAAATCGACTCTCTTACATTTTGGTGCAATTTGAACCATACATTCTTCTCGTTTTTGCGGGTAATTTGGCGTTTGTCTTAGGTCGAAGTTGTAAGATTCGACTTTTGCCGTGGCCTAAAATTTTTTAATTTAATTTTTTAATTTTGAAACACGTTACACTAATTTAGGAAATCCTAAACTAAGAAAACGAAAAAATTTTCTCTCATTTTCGCACAGAAGTGACAACCTTTCAGACGTTATTATAGCCTGAACTTACGTTCCAAAGTTATACCATCTGTAACGAAGCTTTTTTCACGAAAGAGCATCAAGTTTGGACTACTGTAAGACTCGAAGAACGTACAACTGTGACCTTAGGAAAGCGTCACATTTCCCGCAATAACAAATAGAATGTACTTAACACATTTAATCAAAATCGGAGGGATGAATGCTTTGAGATTCCATGCAGTCAGAGGATCCATGATTCTAGCTGCGGCCATATGGTCGGTACCATTTTTATCCCCTTTTTCCTATTTTACCCCCTTAAAAGTACGACGTTTTAAAATCTCTTTATTTTCCGTATCTACGCACCGAATTTCAACATTCTAGCTGTAGCCGTTTAGTTGGTACCATTTTTATCCCTCTGTACCTATTATAACCCTTGAAAGTACGAATTTGGAAAAAACTTTTTATTTTTCGTGTCTACGCAGTCAGAGGAATGTATACTTCGAATTTCATGGCTCTCTCTTGGTTGATACAATTTGTATCCCGTTTTTTCCATTTTAACCCCTTTATTTTACGTGTCTACACAATCAGAAGAATGTATACACCGAATGTCATTATTTTTTGTTTTGACCCCATTTTACCCTTAAAATTTTAATTTGCCAAATTTAAAGAAAATTGGGTACATTATGTGGTTTCTAGAGCGGAAAATGTCAAATCGGAAGTGAATTTTATATGGTGGCTATATCTAAATCTGAACCGATATGCCTCAAATTAAATAGCGTTCGTACTTGATCCACAAAACTTACTTTGCCAATTTTTGTTAAGATCTGACTAATTTGATTACTACAGCTAAATCGATTCAAAAAGTGATTCTAAGTTGATCGGTATAATTAACATTGGGTCTATCTCGCTTCCTTTTGGGTGTTACAAACAAATGCACAAAGACACAATACTATCGTGGAGTGTATAAACACATGCTTAAACACTCTAAAATATTAGGGGTTATTATGGGTATTTTACGCCCTTGTGAGGGAATTGTTTTCCCTTTTTACCGATTTATATTTCACGGTGTTGCGAACGGAATGACAAAGTTAGTATACCCCCATCCTGGAGGTGGAGGGAATAATTTAACTCGGACATGAAGGCTTTACCTAGACATTTTTTAATGTGTAAATAATGTCGGCAGAATTTTTCGCACTTATTATACCGGACACATCCGAAATCGGTGGTGCGACTTTATGGACCTATCTCAAAACGTTTTTTCTGTCTGTTTCAATAAAATTAAAAAAATCAATATTTTGTTCGTAATATTAAATTTTTTTAACGAAAATATGTAAATATGGAATATTCGGATTTGGCTTCTTCTTCGGGCGAATATCAAATATCTGAAATATCCGCTTCGGTCGGGCTCGGGTTCTATGCCATGGCATCCAAAGAAGGTAAATGTTGACCTTGTTGGGCATCTTGTGAAGAGACGCTCGGTAGATTTTGATGAAACTTATTTTTTTCTTAATTATGTTCAGAAAATGCTCTGTGCCAAGGATCATCACACTGCTCCGTTTCATGGACAAAATTCAGAAAATTTATATTTTTTTATAATATTTTTTATTTCGTTTTAAAGGTAATAGTCCAAGTAAGAACAAAGATTAACAACGTTTTTTTCCATAGAAGTAGTTTTTTGGATTCTAGAATATAGGCGATTTGTATGTCAAATAAATTGAATTTGGAATTTCGTTCGTGAGCTGTTGAAGGAATATTTTGTTCAAAAAACATTTTTAGACGAAATTGAATATTCATATACTTTCTGAATAGCTGAAAAATGGTTAGATTTTTTCTAAATCTTAAAAAAATATATTTTTAATTAATATTTTTAATTTTTAAAGAAGAATATTTGAAAAAGTGCCAATTTTTGATGGTCGAAAAAAATGCATAAAATTCGACGACATTTTTTTCATAATAATTAATTTTGAACATTAATCTATTTATTAGAAAAAAGCGAAAATTTCTCCAATTTTTTCCTATTCTTTTTGCTGATTTTTCTTAATTTCGTTAACTTAAATCTACTATTATGATACATTTTAGTAGGAAATACTTAATGTTTCATAATATAGGGTCCGCCAAATATTTTTTTTTGAAAATGCTATAAAAAAAACTACTGAATATTTTTTCAAATTTCTTTTTTTATTTGAAAGTACAATCCTTCCGGTTAATAATGGAAAATAATTTCATTCAAATGGCTACCTCGGGCACCCCACAAATAATAGTCCAACGGTTGAATAGTTGAAAAAAAAAACGTTAAATGGCGGACCCTATATTACTTTTTTTCTGAAATTTCCTGGAAGCATACATAGTTGATATGCCCATTGATACACTAAAAACCAATCTTAAAAGGTTTACAAGAAAATCCTAAATGCTACTTAAAACAAGTAAGTAAGCTTCAGTCGGCTAAACCAACTTATATATACCCTCACTCTCAGAGAACATATATACTAAGGAACTTAATTTAACGTACGGCAGGATAATTTGTGTGGAAGGTTCGTGTAACATGTAAAGATTCCACATTTATAAAACAATTGTATAAACATGATCAAATATCAAGTCATAGTGGACTTATGAAGGATTTAATTTTACCTAGGATAGAGACAATTTTGTGGGAGGTACAAGAAGGGGCGTGGCTATAGCGTAAATATTTTTTATGTTTAAAGTGATAATAAAAACATTTTTAAGTATTAAATTACAAATGATTTTGACTACCCGTATGGATGTTATTTCGGTTTTAGTGTAAGTGAAGTTTATGCCACTTTGTGTGGAAGGTACCAGAAGGGGAGTGACAATATCGCCCATATTCCACATGAATGTTACAACTATTAAAGCACTGCTAAATATCAAATTTCACAGTATTCCGATCATAGAAGTTATAACATCTTTAATTTTAAGTAGGTTTGAGTGATTTGTGTGGGTACTGCTCGGAAATTTAAAAAAAGTTTGAAGGAAATTTTTTGAAAGCAAAATTTTGGTCATTAAATCATTAAAAAAAAAAAACAAAACAAAAACATTAAAATTTTTTTCCGATATTAAATTTATAAAGGGTGTTTTTTATTGAGGTATAGAACTTCGAATTGAAATAAAACACAAGAAAATCGTTTTAATGTCCATCAATTTGGATTTATTGGAAGGATAATTTTATGCCAGTAAACGTAGTGCGAAAACGATCCATGGTTAACCGAATTAATTGCTCTGATAGACGATTATGTCGACCATAAAATGGACGGAGCTTGCGGTGAACTTCGCGAACTGAACCATTACTTTCGAAATAAATTTGCACGATTTGCAAGCGTTGTTCTTTTGTCAACCTGTTCATGATGAAATGGCAAACCAAACTAAATATTAATCACTTGACAGCTGACAAAATGGCCGCCAGTTAAAAAAGTGATGCCAACTTAAAGTTCTATACCCCAATAAAAAACACCCTATATAAAGATAACATTCATCTGGCCACCCTTACATTACATTATTATTATTGCAATGTTTATTGTTTATCATGATAATCAAATTAATTTATTTTATATAATTGAATAAAAACAACTACTCTTGCGGTCACATTCAATAACAATCCAGCAAAAAAGACTTCCTGTGTGAGCGAGCATTCTGTATATAAAAGACTAGAATGTGGCGATTTTGAGGTTCGAATGTGGTTGCTTTATTCTATCAGAATATTATTAATTATAAAAAAGTGTTCGTGCGCCATTAATTATAATAGTAAATAACAATGCTCATCACTACCTCACTAAAGAAACCACAATGATGTTGCGAACAAATAATTAAGGTTAAAACAAACTATTTATTATATAATCGCATTCCATGTACACCAAAGAAGACTGGAGTATTTGCATTAAATTGGGTCGCCGCCCTTAGAACATACAAAAACGTTTTCTAAGTACTACCCCAATCTATAATATTTGTACGCAGAATAAATAATGTGCCATTAAACTCTTTTGTGTGATTTAATAAAAGAAAATAATGGAATACAATTAAATATCAATTGAATTAGCTAATATATTAACAGAGCAGCATATTTAAATATTTATCGGATTTAAATATTCATGAAGTGTATATTTTGAGTTGTGGTAAAATTATATTCAAATTGTCCACATATGTGTCGTACACTTGCAAATTGGTGGGGATTGAAAAGGGGCAAACTTTAATCATAGAGAAAAACATCCTTAACAAGAACTCATAGGTACTCCATGGACCAATTTGTAGCCTGCAGGCTCTTAAAAGTACGTATTGTCATCGGATATTGTGTGGATTGGAACGTTGGCTGTCAATCTTCTGCAATATCCATACAATTTGTAGTGGACTTGCGGCCAAAATCTCCGAAGTCCATGCATAACGCATATCACATGTGCTTGTCATATTAATTTTAATAGTATGAACCTTTTTTAATAAAGATGTCCAGCCGGACAAAATAATTTAAGTTTTTCGTATATGCCACTTTAAATCTACTTCTAGCGAGGAATGAAGTGAATGGAATAAATAAGCACATTTGCTTTGTACGTATACATTTGCTACATACAATACATATTTAATTATGTTATATTTCCTTACAGCGCAGAGGGTGTGGCGAAACACATTTTGTGTAGTTGCCTGAGCAGAAGTACATTGTAAATCTTCGTAAAATGGCATGAATAAAGCAGCCAAACTGTACCTAGTTACTTGGGAGCATTTGTAATGATGTAGTACAGTAGTGGTCAATTAAATAGCAGCAAAACTAAGTTTGGAACACCAATCGTGGAAAGTTGTTGCACTTTACAACCAATATAATAAAATTGGAGGCCAGATTTAGAATTTTCTAAAATTAGCCAAGAAAATCGCCAACTACTTTATAAATCACCAAAAAATCGTCATGTCGCCAAATCGAAAATAAAGTAGCCAAACATTTTAAAAATTCGCCACGTTTGGCGAGAAATCGCCATATCTGACAACCCTGCTCGGTGTCATTTTTGCAAAAGAGTGATCATTTCCTCAGGCTCATATCTTGAAAACCGTTTGGAATTTTGATTTACTCTCTGGCAAAGTTGCAGCTCTTGTCATAAAGAACAAACATGTGTACATATAAAATCAAAAAACTTCATCTTCAAGGACAAAATCGCAAACAAATCTTATAGGCTGTAGTGTGTGTAGGTAGCGTATACGTGCTATTGATTAAGGATAATATCACTCATACGCACTGTAGTCGGACTGACCATTAACAGAAACAGTCCTGCAAGATATATTTTACCTACCTATACGGCTTTAAAAATCATTACTAGGAAGTTCATATATTCTAGAAAGTTGTTTATTGAGATCTTAGGTAAATTTTTGTAGTTGATTGTTTTCTTGAATTTTAAACGGTTTGCTACCTATGGACCTGAACAGGGGCAAATCGATTTTTATATTTTGACCTTGAAGATGAAGTTTTTTTGATTTTATATGTTCACAATTTTTGTTTTATGACTTTGCCTCAGATGGTAAATTAAAATTCCAAACGATTTGCAAGATATGAGCCTGAGAAAATGATAACTTTTTTGCAAAAATGGCACCGAGGCCCAAAATCTTTGGGACCCATAAAACAAAAAGTGAATGACTTTGGGAAAACAAAAACTGTGTCTTTTATCAAGTAGTGGTGTCCGTATATGGTTGGACTGTGTTATTCATTATTCAGAGAATTATAGTTGAATTTGATGACCAATATTTTTGTAGAAGATTTTACTCCTTAAAACTCCGATTTAGGGGCTTTTTTATCCTTTTGCAAGAAAGGGACCAAAAAACCCTATATTCAGGAAATATATACTTAAAATGTAAGGATCACAACGATTACCACTACATTTATCGTGATTTTGTTTGATGTCAACAATCTTCCGCTATCCAGAAAAAATATAATATAGATATGAAAAGGAAAAATACAGCTAAAATGATCTCTCAACATGCCCTTTCAGTATTATAGGGTCGCTACTCTGTTTCAAAAATGTTGCTGTACAGTGTAATTTAATTAATAATAAATATATGAAATCCTAGTCATTTTTTATGGATGCGTTAGCACACTGCTATTTAACTCAAACACACCTATTCAATTGTACACATCCATTCTCTTACAATGTTTGGTAAAGGTATTCATTGTAGGTATGTGTAGGTAACTACGCATACATACAGTGCTACCCACATACATGAATATGCATATAAACATGTGTGTGCGTCTGCATTGAATTGTTTTGAACTGCTGTAAGTCCTCGCACTGGTAGACGAGCAGTAGTAGTTTGATTTAATTGCAAGATACCTTCGCCATAAACTAAACAAATGGTTACCATTTGCATTTAAATACTATATTTCTGTTTGTTTATTTGTTTTGCTTTTCTGATGGTGTTGTTATTGCAGTCAGATCCGGATCAAAGGTACGCAGTGCCTATGGACAAATATAATTGCAGGGCCACTCATGATTTTTTAATTGACTATATGCGGGAGCAAAGGGAGACAGAAGTCCTTCGATGTCGACAATCTACTTTCTGCAAGATAACCACTTGAATACTTACTTACTTCTACGGGAGCGTCGGGTAGAGTCTTGAGGTCAAATGGACAATAAGATCAACGTTTTGATATGGGCTACACAAAATCGATATTAAAATACATGGCCATGGTTTTGATTACTCCAGATCAAAACCTGTTTCACCTCTAATCACCAAGTATATACTACAACGAATGTTGTTTCCGCCGCCTGGCCACATTTCTGATGCAGCCATGCTCATCGCCACGGTGTGTAACTCTTAAATGTTAAGCTTCCACACTGACTTTTTGACCTTTTCGCTTGGGGAGTAGGGGTTCATTGGTTACCTGGTGTCTGGTGCTTCTCAGCCTGGTTTTCTGGTTGGCTGCGATGTGTGCACACCGAATGACTGGCTGAATGGATTTCTTGTGTGGCAAAACGACTTGGGGCTGTCCTTTTGTTTTGCTCCTCGGTGTGTTTTAATATTATTGTTATTTGGAGCTGTTTGTACATGTGTGCGGAAAAGATGGCTGCACGGTGTGTGAGTGGTTACATTACTTTTTGCATACAATAACAATTTAAATTTATATTTAACATGCAAAGCCGTGCAACGCCAGTAAACTTTAAGCCGCTAATAGCAGGCAGTTGGCAGAACGTAATGTAAGTATGTATGTAGCTACTGTACGTACGATACGATACGATCGCACTATTAGCCTGCACAACAAGGCAACATCAACGGCAACAGCAGGAATGCCGACACCCGAGCAGTAGCAACATCTAGACATAGACTAATGTCTTTATTTTTAATGGGTTTCCATTTGTTGTTATAGTCCGACTCCTCTTCACGGGTGTTTGCTTCATTGCAACAAACATTTTTATTCCTTGGCTAATTTTCTTTGCCGGGTTTGCTGTTGCAAACATTGGTTTAATTCCTCTGACTGTTTTGGATATATAAGTTGGTTCGAAATGAATGAATTTCCTTGAGATATGAAATTGAGTTTAAGATTTTATTCTTGTCATTGTGTTTTGTTATAGACAACCGGAGAACGCATGTCCATTGAAGTACAGTGGTTTGCCAATTTAACGAGACAAAATTCCCAAACTAGTGTCTCCACCGCCAAATTTAAATTCCCTATAAGAATTAGTAAATTATCATGCGATTCAACTGAATTATTGTATGATCTTACATACATACATTGAAACATATGGATTAATTTTTTACTAAAATTCCAATTTTCATCGGAGAATATTGGTTCAAGGTATAATTATTCCGATTTTTTGCAATTTTCAAAGTAGAAAGTAAGCGGATACTGAATGATACAGGAGGTAGAACAAAAAAGTCAAAAAAGATTTTAAGGCATACGGTAGAATTTTTTTAATATATAGCATATAGTTTTTTTATAGTATATATTAATACTATAACGAAAAGAATGTATGTATATGCATCAAAATCGAATGGGATGAATGTTCAAAACTATAGTTTTTAGTTTGGTTTTTACGGGAATTGCCAATTGTGAGATGTTTTCTTATTGCCATATTTTTATTTTTAGGAGAAAAACTAAATTTTCCGGAATCGTTAAAATATAAGGGTTTCTGAATCAAAAATCCTGCAACATCACTTTGGTCAATTCTCTTTCTTTCAAAAATTGTTAAAATGACGTAAAATAGTCACATCTGGCAGCATTGGTAACACAAGGAAATTTTTCGTATCATTTTTTTTTCAACTAAGAACATTTTCTGTGAAATTGAGCTATATGGGTCCATGTTTTTGTCTAGCCCCCATACTAATATTCACATTTTTGATGGTGGTTTTGATTTTAACTAAGAACACCTACGGTGGATCAGTCTAGAACTCATATTTTACACAGGAATTCAATTTTTCAACTTTTGGAGTTCATATTGTATATCATATAGGAATAGATGTAATGCATATATGTAATTATGTAATGAACTTATTTTACGTCCTTTAAAATAATGTAATGATTTTAATTAAGCTTTTTCATTTTCGCTGCCTCATTTTAATGAAATACTAGAATTTTTATAACCTCCACCTCCAGGATAGGGGTTTACTAATTTTTTTATTCCGTTTGAAATATCAACCTGAGACCATATCAAAATATATATTCTTGATAGTCATAAAATTCTAAGCCGATCAAGCCATGTCCATCCATCTGTTGAAAGCAAGTTAGCATCTAAACTAAAGGAGTTACGACGTCCAAATTTTCCACAAATGTGTCGTATAGTCGTAGATCGGTTGGGATTGCACCTGGGCGAAATCGGTAAATGTTTTTCCCTCAGAAGGACTGAAAATACCCATAATAACCTCTAATATTTTAGAGTGTTTAAGCATGTTTTTTCAATACGTCTGCTTGTTCTTACTTGATATTGGGTATGCGCATTCCTCCTATAACAAAAACGTACACCATAAAGTGATTCTTATTCGTAAGGGATTAAATGGGACAAAAAAGGATAAAAACGATAACAGCTAGATACATGAAATTAGGTATCTACATTTCTCTAATTGAGTAGATACGTAATATAAAAGTATTTTTTCCAAATTGGTACTTTTAATGGGTATAATGAGAATAGAGGGATAAATGGTACCAACCAAACGGCTGCACTTAAAATAATGAAATTCGGTGTATACATTCATGTGATTGCGTAGACACGTAAAGTAAAGGGATTTTTCGAAATTCATACTTTTTGGGGTTAAAATGGAAAAAGCGGGATAAAAATTGTACTAAAGCCAAGAAGTATACATTCCTCTGACTGCATAGACACGAAAAATAAAAAGGTTTTCCAAATTCGTACTTTCAAGGGACACAATGGGATCAGAGGGATATAAATGGTACCAACTGAACGGCTACAGCTAGAATGATGAATTTCGGTGTATACATTCCTCTAATTTCGTAGACACGGAAAATACAAAGATTTTAGAAAGTCTTACTTTTAAGGGGGTAAAATAAGAAAAAGGGGATAAAAATGGTACCGACCAAATGGCCGCAGCTAGAATTATGGAATTCAGTATATACAGTCCTCTGACTGCATGAAATCGCAAAATAAAAAGATTTTTTCGAATTCGTATTTTTTTACTTTAACGGTACAAATTGGTTAGGTTATGTTGCACTGTGTACGTGAGAGAAAATGGATTTTCAAAATTTGCTTTTGGAATTAAAATTGGATGGAAATACAATCAATAAATAATAAAAAATTTATATTTATTTATAAAAAAAGTTTTTCAATATTTTTATTTGTTTTGGTTTGACTATATTTTTTTGTAATGTTACTGAATTTCTACGAAAATCGACAGCCTCTGTGGAATGCTATCCATGGTGGAGAGTATATAAACTTAAATTAATAAATACGTAAATGCCTAACTCCGATTTACCCTATTAATGCTCTAGAATCTTCTGTCTGAACGTTAATTTACAGTAAATTTGGTTAAATGTTAAATCATACTATTCTGAACAATACAGGTCCAAGTTTTGAAATGGATTGCTGTATAATCGCAGAGAGTGGTGTAGGGTATCATATAGTTGTCCCGCCCGACTATAGCCTTTCTTTACTTGTTTATGTTGTTAGCAATATAAATGTTTCGAATACAAATTCAATTTGTTTTTCGCCAACAACAATACAATATGTGATCAAAAAAGTAATTTTATTTTAACATTTTTGGATTTATGATTATAGAGGATATGCCAAAAAATTCCAACATAAAAAAAATATTTTTTTATTTGGTTTAACACAGGCGACAATGTGTATGAGTAAAAACTAAACTCGTTATTAGGATTTTTACGTGTTATCCCAGCTTAAAGAAAAACAACCCTAGCATTTCCAGTCATAAAGTATTGATTTCTACAAAATGCCATTACACTGTTCGTGCTTAGTTCTGCGTGCGTATTCATATTTTTTATTCTCAAAATATCAACAATCGAATTAAATATCTATGCGAACACATTTCAGAGAATCAGTTAAACATGGCAAACTAAACTTCTTCTCTACATCTTTTAACAATAAAATATGACAAATAGTCAGCCTTAATGAGTACGACTTAGTAATTTATGCGAAGATTACAGCTCTTGAGGTTGAGTAAAACCTTGAAATATTTTCCCAAAATTAGCCTATTTGCAACACATGCTACCGTTATTTCATGCTTATAATGTGGCCACTATGAGAAGGGTTTGGGTGGACTCAGCAACTATATGTTAACTGTCAACGTTAAGTACGATGCTAATTACACTTTTCCCAAATTAATTCACATTTCACAACAGAACGACCACTTATTCATAATTCTGGTAAATTCATTACCCATAAAATCCTTTTGTGCCTCAACATTCAGGTTGACACTAATGACTGATTTAATTGCTTAAGAATGGAAAAGGGACAGCATGACATGCATAAATTATTAGTAAAATGAAAAATGGAATATAAGGTGATAAAACAAACTACTTGATTTATCTGTCATCATATGGAATTCTGTAAGTTTTTAAACAAAACCCCGAAATATAATTTAATATTTCTATATGTAGACATCATTATGATACAAATATAAGTAAAATTTGGATAATTCCATAAACATATTTGAAACTATTCGTGGCCTTACAAATGTGCGAAGGAAATTAAATATATTCAGGATTTAAATTTGACAGAATGGAATATTGACCGGTGTTGCTGGTGTACTCATATATACGTTGTGTACGTATATAGATTTTCGCTTTTTTAACATTTAACATACCCCAAGTAAATACATCATGGAAGAAATATCAGTATCCTATTCACTGGCAGCGGTATGCACAACCTGGACAGGAACTGGCATACGTCTCATAGTAAAAGTTTATAAATGCTAAAGTCTAAAATTTATGATGCCATAAGCTATTAGGTGGCATGTGCAATAAAGCGATGCGATACCATAAAGTGTTATAGGTGGGGGATCATAAAACATGCTTTTAGAAAGGCAAACGGAAACGCCGAAGAACATGAGCAATTTAAAAAATTCTTTTAATTAAATTGAAATTTTCCTGGAAATTACGCAACAATAAGGTTTCCCTAATAGAAGGGTACACTCGAAAAAATGAGTCCAAAAGTAGACTTAATTTAAGTACATTTATAGTTTGAGCAAATTTACTTGATATGAGTATGTACGTACTAAATTCAAGTACAAACAAGTAAAAATGGCGTTAAGTTCGGTGGGACCGAACTTTATATACCCTCCACCATGGATTACATTTCACCGAGGCAGTCGATTTTCGTAGAAGTGCAGTAACATTACAGGAAAATGTGATTTGTTTTAATATAGCCAAACTAAAACAAATAAAACAAGTAAGAAAAGGCTAAAGTCGGGCGGGGCCGACTAATGATACACTCCACTTTCTATCGGAATAGAATTCAATTCAGTAAAAAAGTGAAAACGGGAAAAATTGTTGTTGTTGTAATTACAGACCAGGTCATAGGTCCAATTTGTCAAATCGAGAATAATATTTGTATCGGGGCTATATCCAAATACGGAATGAAGTGACTAACTTTCACAATAAGTTCTTCCAGTTGAAGTATAACGTGTTATGCTCAATTTGAAAAAATTCTCTGAAAAAACGCTGATTCTGGAGGAACGAAATTTGTATGGGAGCTATATATAACTCTGAACCGATCTAATACATTTTTAACACAAGTTTTTCAACTTGAAATATAAGGAGTTTTGCGAATTTAGAGGAAAATCTGTTAAAATATGTGGATTCTACAGCGGAAAAATTCAAATTGGGAACGAAATTTGTATGGGAGCTATATATAAATCTGAACCGATCTAACACATTTTTACCACAGGTGTTTCCAGTTGAAATATGAGGTTTTTTGCGAATTTAGAATAAAATCTGTTAAAATATGTGGATTCTAGAGCGGAAAAATTGAAATTGGGAGCGAAATTTGCGAAAGTGTTTCCAGTTGAAATATAAGGTGTTTTGCCAATTTTGAAGAAAATCTATTGAAATATGTGGTTTCTGGAGCGAAAAAGCAAAACCGGGAGTGAAATTTGTGTTGGAGCTATATATAAATCTGAACCGATCTGACCCATATTCACCGTCGATATTTATAGTAGACATATAAGATATTTTGCCAAATTTGAAGAAGATCTGGTAAAATATGTGGTTTCTAGAGCAGAAAGAGTCAAATCGGGTGCGAAATTTGTATGGGAGCTATATATAAATCTGAACCGATCTAACGCATTTTCAGCATAGGTGTTCCTAGTTTAAATATAAGATGTTTTGCCAATTTTGAGTGAAATGAGTAAAATCGGGAGTGAAATTCGTATGGGAGCTATATCTAAATCTGAACCGATTTTCATCAAATTAAATAGCGTTCATCCTCATCCCGAAAAACTTCGTTGTGCAAAGTTTCATTTGGATCTACATACAATTGCGACCTGTATCGTGATTACAAGAATAGATGGGCAGACAGACGGACGGACGGACAGACAGACGGACATTGCTAAATGTATTCAAACAGTTATTATAAGTCGATCAGCATAATTAACAATGGGTCTATCACGCTTCCTTTTGGGTGTTACAAACAAATGCACATAATACTCTCGTGGAGTGTATAAATATTGTACCAATCTGACGGATGAAGCTGGAATCTTTAAATTCGCTGTGCACATCCCAGAAAATGCGTTTTCTACACAACATTGCCAACATTTCGTTAAAAACGTTAACGAGTTTACAATAAATCTTGTTTATATATATATATATATATATATATATATATATATATATATATATATATATATATATATATATATATATGGAGTGTATCATATAGTCGGCCCCTACCAACTTTAGCCTTTCCTTACTTTTTATCCCTATTTCCAAAATTTTTCCAAAAAGTTGGCTATTTTTTGGCAAATATTCCTATACGAGTGAAATATGGCTAAAATGATTTTCATGCGTGACGGATCCGACCAAATTTGTGTTTATGTATTAAGAACTAATGCCGCTTGTAACATATATGTAGCCAGTCATATATTCTTTCCCTATCCAGGATTCTGAAATTTTTGTGACCAAAAAATATTTTGGTATTCACAATATGAGTTACTTCGGTTTTCCTAAAGATGCTTTTCATAATTTTTGACTTTACATTTAGCCTGATCACATGGGAAGCAAAATGAGAAATGATGGAATTTGTTAGTGTGATTGCCCTAAATCTAGAAAAATGTTTTAAAAAAACTCGATGTAGCGAATTATAACCACTTTTGCAGTTACAAACAATGTGAGTGGATAGCCAAATCAGAAAAAATGGCTTTAGAGAAAACAAATTCTTCTACAAATTTATTTGACAGATGACACCAAATCTGAGAATAGTTTGACATCAAAAACTCATTTTCGAGAAAATGGTTCATAGCCATTTATGAATATAAGCCCTCGATATACTTTATAGGGTCTTAGGTCGATATTTCAATGTGTTACAAACGGAATGACAAAGTTGGAGGGTACAATAAACCTCTATTGTATGAAGGCATACTGGGTGCCAAAGAATTGCCGATTTTGCTTAATTAGTCAATTTTTACGGAATTTTAGTACACTTTTTTGAGTGTAAAAATTTTTTGTGTAAAACTTCTTTACGAGTGCCGTTAACTAATACAAAACTATATGTATACCTGTGCATGGTATTTCAGAATTATTTGGAATGAAAATATGAACATAATAAATTTCAATTGAAGACATTTTTAACTAAAAATAACACTTTTAAAATACCAAACCTAAATAATTTGTAAGTGGAAATTGTCTGTCATCAATATTTTTATTAGGTAAGCAAGTAATATGTCTATAAAACATTTTGCCGAATTCTCGATATTCTATTGTGTGGATAGGCCAAAAAGATGGAGGTGTTTTATGTGAATCAATATGGGAATGGAAGGAGGAAATCCAAAACAAGTTAATTGTGGCAAAGTACCTGTTTCGCCATATCTCATTTAGCGATTTTTAAGTGTATTTTTTGCAACCTAAGGATAGAGTAGGAATATGTCTTGTATAGACAAATAGGAGAACACTATACTTGAATGGCACTCCTACTATGATGTTTCTGAATTTATTCGGGGCTAAATTGCCTATAAAGAAGTAGCGGGACAGGAGCTACCAATTTGTCGAATATGACACCGAGGTATGCAGGGACTGCTCCAAAATGGTATCTTCTCAGACAAAGCTTGTCTGGCATGTTCATTCCGGAATTAATGAAGCATGCAGTACATTTCCTCTTTCGAAACAATCTTTGTAGACGCCCAATCTACTTTTTTGTTACTCATCTACACTAAATCAAGTTTTGTTTTGCACTTTTTCAGAAAAATCGAATAGGCAATAGAGAACCATGACAAAAAATGGCAAGGCTTCTTTTTGATGTTTTGAAAATTTTGTAGTTTTAAGATATAAAAATGTGTTTTTTTCTAGCCGGAATACTCCATCAAAGTGGATCAAAAGTTCATTGGATAAAATAACGTATACTTCCTCATTCACCCTTAAAGGATGCATAGATAATAATTGATCAGTTTACCAAAAGGAACACCATTATCGAATCTTAGAAAAATCCTCAATAAAAAATTAAAATTTAACTCAATGTTGTTCAAACACCTGATTTGGAAAAAAACTTGAAACGTGCTTACCTCAAAATAAAATAATAAGATATGGGCATGAGAAAATGATCACTTTTTTGCAAAATGACAACGACGCCCCAAATCTTTGGGGTCCATAAAAAAGTGCATGACTTTGGGCAAAACTGACACGGATTTTTTTGGAATATTCGATTTTCAAAAACAGTGCGTAAAATATCGATTGTTGCGTTGGCTGTGTGACATGTGGCCCCGTCTTGTTGAAACCAAATGCAGTCCATGTCATTCTCTTGAATTTTTGGAAACAAAAATTCGTTGAGCATAGCACGGAAACGCACACCGTTGACGGTACCGGCGGCTCTTTGCTCATTTTCGAAGAAAAATGGCCCAATGATGCCGTCAGCTATAAATCCACACCAAACAATGACAACTTGACTACTTTGGAAGTAAGTTTTTAATATTTCCCAATTTTGTTCGAGCATGAAATGGCCCTATCTATATTAACGAAACTTGTCATTAAAGTAAGCCAATGAAAGTGTTCGTTGATCGTCTCTTCGCTTGGTAAAAGGTCCTTCTTCCAATCATTTTTAGGGGTCATATGGGGCAATTTTGCTTATTGACGTAGATACCGAGATGAAAAATGGAAAATGAGCTTCATCTGAAAACACGATTTTTCGGTAAAATTCTTCATCTCCTACCATACAATCTTCAGCCCATTGGGCGAAGCGAAAACGCATCACGCGTCCTATTTTGCAAATGTCAAACATAAACCTGAAAATAAAAATGAATGTCAAAAAATTCAATGCCAAAGTAATTGGTTGTTCAAATTTAAAATTTTAAATGGCCCATCATTATAATTGAGTAAATTCAAACTTGTAAGCGAGAAAAATTCGTATGGTTTAGGAAAGAAAATTTCGTAGGTATAAGGAAAGAAAATAATGAAGGTATTTTTTTAAATGGAAACTACATTTAGATCATCTGAACTAAAAGTTTATTTATGTCAATTACTTCATACATTAAAGTATTAACAAATTTATAAAAAACACTGCAATGTATTTTAAAAGTACTTGGATAGTAAACTAAGAAGAAATTCTCGTCCCTTTACCTTTAAATACCTTGCTTATGTAGCCATGATAGAGTATTAGCTTAACTCTTTATTGAGAAGAGGAATCATCATAATTTTGTATTAGTTGTAAAACTCTGAAGCAAAACCATTCATATTAAAAAAATCGTAATTTGGGTCGGGGGAGAATTTAACTACAATCAAGCACAATTTAAGTCTTAATGTTTAAAGTAAGTGTGAGGAAAAAATGCCGCAAATTCTTAAAATTTCCGAAGTATTTGAAATAAATTGTTCTTTTATTTATCATCCTATTGTAACCATATATCCGATGTTCAATCTAGCTGTGCAGCTTACATTTGCCCTTTTTCATAACCTCATTAAACAATTCCATATGACAACTCCAGACTAATCCTTCTTTTCTTTCGAAATTTATATAAAGCGGATTGTATTTGTGTATTATTACCGGATTAACTAAATGCTAACATATCCCCACTGTTACTGTTATGGTTGTTATTATGGGTATTATCTAAGTATATTAGGTTCAGTAATTGCCAATTGTCCTGCAGCTATTTATTCTAAGCTTATGCCTCAAAATGATAAGGCAAATTTGACCTGATATGGTGTATCACAGAAAGCAATTAATTAATTATACAAATCCTTATTATTGTCCAACATAGGCATTATACAAGCAATTACGACTTATTTAACATATTTTATTTTTCAAAATGATTTGACAACAGAGTACAAGCAGAAAAACAGACGAATCCAACAATGTTATCAAATATAACAACAAGTTTTATTTGTAACTATATTGCACTCGATTAAGGTCGTGGTCTCCTACGCACCCGAACACGCATAAACGCACGAATAGAAATCACAAACATAAGGATGTTGGCTAGAATGCAAAATGGTGTAGATAACAGAAAACAAATTCAATGACGGAAAGGTACAGCAAATAACTCCAAAATTCTAAATCGAGGAAGTTTTCTATACAAACATATCGAAAATGAAGAAACCAAATATTCATAATGAACCAGAATAAATTTAGTTTTTTTAAGTTAAGCGGATGTGTCAGAGTATACAAATAGAATATTAAAACGCTCTACAAGGTAAAGGACATGGGCCTAAATTAATACATGTTTTACATTTTGTGTAGCAAAATAAAATGAAATTACGACTGTTTGCATTTCACCCACTGCTACACATATATGTAAGTAGGTATACATATCTACATACATACTAGGGTGTTCTGACAACTTTTATTGATGTATAGAACTAAAACAATGTGTATTCTATAACTAATTACGAAAATGTAAAATAATTGTTAATAAAACTATTTTATTTGAATTTTACATTATTAAATTACATTTTTGAGATAAATGATCGGATGTTTATTTCATAATAAAGATGATGGTATGCCGTTAATATTGGAAAACAACATCAGCCAAATGGCCACCACGACCACGCTTACAGGACCATATCCTTTTCATGAAATGTTCCATAAACAAATCGCAAATTGGCTGCCCCATGTCCTCGATAGCCTCACGAATTCTATCTTTGACGTCTTGAATCGACGCTGGGCTGTTGGCGTCGACCTTATCTTTCACGTGGCCCCAAAGGAAGAAGTCGCAAGGTGTTAAATCGCAAGATCTCGGTGGCCAATTGTGATCACCTCTTCGAGAGATAACACGGTCCGGAAACTTTTCCCCTAAATGAAAGTAAAAGTTGTCCAGATCAATACCATCCAACTCCGACCATAAAAAAACATTAATCATCTCTCGATATCGCAATCCATTCACCGTAACTGTTGATCCAACCTCAAGTTCGAAAAAGTAAGGTCCAATGACCCCGCCGGACCATAAACCGCACCAAACAGTCACACGATGAGGATGGAGAGGCTTCTCAACAATAACTCTAGGGTTTTCCGAGCCCCAGATGCGACACTTTTTATACCCTACACCACTTCGTGGACTAGGGTATTATAAGTCAGTTTTCCGCCAAATGTTGGTAACACCAAGAAATAATCGAGCTAGACCCACCTTTAAGTATACGGATCGGCTTAGAATCACCAGCTGAATCGATTTAACGATGTCTGTCTGTCCGTCTGCTGTCCATCTAAGTTTGTTCGCACTCTACCGGTCGCAATTGTGGTCCGATTATCATGAAATTTGGCAGAAGTTGCTTTTTTGGGCCAAGGATAATCGGTATTGAATTTGGAGGAAATCGGTTCAGATTTAGATATATCCCCCATACAAATGTCGCTCCCGATTTAACTTTTTCCGCTCTAAAATCCACATATTGTACCCGATTTTCTTTAAAATTGGCACAACATTTTATAGTAGAACTAGAAACACCTATGCTGAAAGTGGGTAAGATCGGCTCAGATTTAGATATAGCCCCCATACAAATAAAACCGATTTTGGCCAAACTTTGCATATTATATTTCACCAATAAACATACATGGTGAAAGCGGGTCACATCGTTACAGGTATCAATATACCCCCATACAAATGTCCTTTCCGATTTTACATTTTTTGCCAAACACATACATTTACATGATTCAAAAATCCTCCCCGATTTCACTTTTTTACCGAATCGATTTGTGATGAGATAGAAAGTGGGGTGTATCATATAGTGGCTTCGTCCGTCTTTAGCCTTTCCTTACTTGTTTGGGAGATGCCCATATGTCCATACTTTGGTATAGCCCAAATGGGGCCGCATTCTGCTCTATTACAGCTCTAGAAACGACATCTTACATCGGATCTTCATCAAATTTTGCAGATCATTACATGTTTCAACTAGGAATACCTACTTTGGATGAGAAATATATAGGCGCATGTTTGGCACAGGCCTCAAGTGTTGTTATTGGCCCCCTTCAAATGTCCGTCCGATTCATCCTATTACCGCTGTATTTATCATTCGATGTTGATCAATTTTTCCAGATCATGTTATATTTACTTTACTCGGAATATCTGCTGGCAAATTGGATCAATTACTTTATTATTTTCCGTATTCGTTAAATATGACTAAATATGAATTTATAGTAACTGTATAATTTATATGAACTACATTAAATTGCTCCCATGAAATACCTGGGTTTAGTAATCAAAGCGAGGTATATACGCAGGGAGTGGTCTAGGGTATTATATAGTTGGCCCCGCCCGACTTTAGCCTTTCCTTACTTGTTTTACATATTTTAGTACCCACTAAAAACACCCCCTGATATACTTTGCGTTTTTTCTGATTACTCGTTAAAAAGATATAGCTTTTTTAAAAATCGTTGAATTGTAGTTCTTTTTTCAGTCTTTTGCCCATAATTTCGACAATAATGGTCCGAATTGGATATTGAATTTTTTATTTTGTTTTGTTTTTTTTATACACTCCACGAGAGTGTTATGTCTTTGTGCATTTGTTTGTAACACCCAAAAGGAAGCGAGATAGGCCCATCGTTAAGTATACCGATCGACTTAGAATCACTTTTTGAGTCGATTTAGCAATGTCCGTCTGTCTGTCCGGCTGTCCGTCTGTCCATCTATTGTTGTAATCACATTACAGGTCGCAATTATAGTCCGATCTTATCAAAAATTGACACAAATAAGTCCTGTGGATCAAGGACGAACGCTATTTAATTTGAGGCAAATCGGTTCAGATTTAGATATAACCCCCATACAAATGTCGCTCCCGATTTGACATTTTCTGCTCTAGAAACCCCATATTGTACTCGATTTTCTTTAAATTTGCCACAACATATTATAATCCAACTAGAAAAACATTTTCAGAAATTAGGTAAGATCGGTTCAGATTTAGATATAGCCCCCACACAAATGTCGCTCCCGATTTGACATTTTCCGCTGTAGAAACGACATATTGTACCCGATTTTCTTTAAATTTGGCACAACATCTTATAATCCAACTAGAAGCACCTATGCTGAAAGAGGGAAAGATCGGTTCAGATTTAGATATAGCCCCCATACAAATGTCGCTCCCGATTTGACTTTTGCCGCTTTAGAAACCACATATTGTACTCCATTTTCTTTACATGTGTCACAACATCTTATAATCGAATTAAAAATACATATGCAGAAACTAGGTAAAATCGGTTCAGATTTAGATATAGCCCACATACAAATGTCGCACCCGATTTGGAATTTTTCGCTGTAGAAACGACATATTGTACCGGTTTTTCTTTAAATTTGGCACAACGTCTTATAACCAACTAGAAACACCTATGCTGAAAGTGGGTAAGATCGGTTCAGATTTAGATATAGCCCTATAGAAACCTCTCTCCCGATTTGACTTTTGCCGCTTTAGAAACCACATATTTTACTCGATTTTCTTTAAATATGGCACAACAGCTTATAATCCAAGTAAAAAACCTATGGTGAAAGTGGGTAAGATCGGTTCAGATTTAGATATAGCCCAAATATAAATGTTGCTCCCATATAATATTTCGTTCCAGATTTCATATATTCCGATTTAACATTTTTTGTCAAACACATACATTGACAGGTTACAAAAATTCTTCCCGTTTTCACTTTTTCACCGAATTAAATTGTATTCGGATAGAAAGTGGAGTGTATCATAGAGTCGAGCCGCCCGACTTTAGCCTTTCCTTACTTGTTTTTTTTTACTTACTTTTCGGAAAAATATTCGCAATGTTTTTGTATACAAATTTTGATTTTTTAACTTAAAACTTTATTTTTCAATTGTTTGTACTCTTCGATTTTCTCGAATTTTTTTATTTAGGCATCCTTTTATTCTGTAAATGTTGAGGCTTGTTTGAAAGTGGGCCTATAATAATTAATAATTTTTTGAAAATTTTGAAAACTAAAAATAAATTTAGACTTTATTTATTTAATTGTACTCTTCTATTATCTCGAAAAAAATATTTAAAGATCTATTTACTCTGTAAATTTTAAGGCTTGATTGAAAGTGGGCCTATGGAAATTACTATATTTTTTAATTTTTTGAAAATTTGGAAACACAAAAAAATTAAAAAACATAGCAATTTTTATAGGCCCACTTTCAATCAAGTCTTAAAATTTACAGAGTAAATAGATGTTTAGATAAACATTTTTTGAGAAAATCGAAAAACCAAAAAAAATTAAAAAAAGAATATCCAATTCGGACCATTATTGTCCAAGTTATGAGCAAAAGACTGAAAAAAGAACTACAATTGAACGATTTTTAAAAACGCTATATCTTTTTAACGAGTAATCAGAAAAAACTCACCAGGGTTTTTTTTAATTGTACTAAATAATGTAAAAAAATAAAGGAAATCAAAACAATATTTTTTTTAACTGTCCGATTTGTCGTGGAATGTCCCATATGTAACTATATTTTAAACTTTTGTTGATTCTGATTGGATTCGACTGATATGAACAAGAGTTTGGGTTCCAGGCAATTCCAGGAACGGAGAATCCAAGTCTGACGAAATAAGGAGTGAGAAGAAACGGTTAACGTGGAAATACCTTTTTTGTAAAGGGTTTTCTGCTAGTGACGAAAACATGATTTTTAGAGGATATGTAAATTCGATTTCGCTACGCGAAGGTAAGAGTTAGGGTAATAACAATCCAAACTTTCGTTTTAGGTGCGGATAGGCGATATATTTGGGAATGTTGTGGTTTTCTTTAGATGAATTATAAAAGTCAAATGGAAACGCAACCATTTTTTCCCGAAAATTTTCTTAAATTTCTATATATACACATTTAATAATGTACACCATAAGGTATTCTGAAGAACAAGTTCTATAATTGGTTTCACTTTATCGGTTCTTAAGAACTATTAGTAGAATGGATAGTTGTTACATTGGAATCTGTTCTAGAACACATAATGTTTGGAACAGGTTCCAAAATATTTTCCTGGGTATATTCTGTTAATAAAAAATCTCTATAAAAATCAACGATGTACATTTTATACACTCCACGAGAGAATTATGTCTTTGTGTATTTATTTGTAATAACTATATTTTAACTATATTGTAACACCCAAAAGGAAGCGAGATAGACCCAGTGTTAATTATACCGATCGACTTAGAATTATAACGATCGACTTATAATCTCATTAAAATTTCGCTCCGAATTTGACTTTTTCCGCTCCAGAAACCACGTATTTTCACCGAATTTCTTCAAATTGAGCATAACACGTTATACTTGAACTGTAAGAACATATTGCGAAAGTAGGTCACTTCATTCCATGTTTGGATATAGACCCAATACAAATATTCTTTTCGATTTGACAAATTGGGCCAGGTCATATTAGCCCATGATTAGGAAATATACAAAAATCCTTTCCGTTTTCACTTTTTTTATCAAATTGAATTGTATTCGGTGAGAAAGTGGTGTGTATCATATAGTCGGCCCGCCCAACTTTAGCATTTCTTTCTTACTTTCATTTAAAAATATTCATTTGGTGATTCCCTGAATTAATATCCGTTTTGGGTTCCACTGTTCGCCGTTAGAAAATAATGCATAGTTTGACCATAATTTCTTGTCAAAGTGTAACAGAAAATGAAAATTATTAACTCATATTTCTGGACAACCTAATATACGCATTCGAGTGCGTACATGCATTAGTTGATATACACATGTAAAACACAATTAGTATTTAATGGACGCAGTATGTGTCCATGTGTACTGACATGTAGACATCTAATGTACACAGACAGAGCGAAATTTGAGCACTATTTTAGTTTTCATTTATAAAACATAACTTCATCTATATCTCCTCATATGTAACATACACCACATACAATTATAAAATATAAACAGCAATCCCAGGAGGAAAGTCGAGATGGTATTTAAATCAATGAGTTATATTCAATTTGCATTACATTGCATAGTTTGGATCACCATACACTTCTAAGATGAACTGCCCATGACCTGCAGATGTCTGTTTATACACAACACATAAATTTAAAACATTTCTCATATCGGTGCAGCTAATATCGTGGGTGTCTCTTGAGCCGAAAAGCGTTTTTTATAATTAGAACTTGTACACGGTATTTTACAAATTGTATAAGTATAAATCGCGTACAAAAATATTTCTATAATTATGCACATTAATGTACGTTTATCAACGGGTGGGTGTAACGAACACGTTCCCGTGAAACCTCAACAAAAACATCGAAGCTAAAAAACCAAATTTGTTTACAAAATAATTTTTCCTTTGAGCCACGGCTGGAGTCTGACCCCATGTTGATAATAAATGAGTGCACATTTAAAACATGTTGTTATTAAAATTGTGATAATTTCACCAATGTTCTGTCTACACGTACATACATACATACATATGTCTATGAATACCAAAGTATACAATGGCAAAAAACACAAATTGCGTTTTGCACACAGATAAAGCCGGTGCTAAAAAATTAAAGGATTACAACTTTTCTAAATAGTCTAAATTAGTCATGATTAAGTTTTTATTATTTGTGGTTTACACAAGCTTTCCTACATTTGAGTATAAATATGAAAGCTTTCGCAAGGAGGCATCAACGTTTGGGTGCTTGTATAATCCAATAAATTCGAAACTAATTATGGAGTTAAAAATAAGATTAAGTTTTCAACTATAATATACTTTATTTATGGTGGTACATTCCTTATTGTATTAAAAGGAAATAATAATAAAAATAGAATAAAGGATTTTGTTTAAAGTAATTATGGAAATTCGTGTAGTAAATATACTCCTAGAAATATAGGGTGGGCCAATTAAAATTTAAAATTTGAACTACCGATTACTTTGACTTTGAACATTAATTTTTATTTTCAGGTTTATGATTGACATTTGCAAAATGGGTCGAACAAAATTGGGAAATATTAAAAACTTACTTCCAAATAGTGAGTCTTTAAGGCAAACTGTAGGAAATTTACGTGGAAATTTTTCGAGAAGAGCTCGGCCTTCAGTTCAGTCTTCATGAAGCTCATTTTCATCTCGGTGGATACGTCAATAAGCAAAATTGCCGCATATGGGGTTCTGAGAACACACATGTGACTATTGAATAGCCAATGCATCCAAAACGAGTCACACTGTGGCGTGAATTTTGGGCTGTTCTGAAAAATTGGGTACTGCCGAGCCTGTTGCGGTAGTCATATGAATGATATTGATATAAATGACAAAGTTCAACGTATCCAATAAACCCAGAAATTTGAAAAAATAACCAGTACTTTTTATACACTCCACGAGAGTATTATATCTTTGTGCATTTGTTTGTAACACCTAAAAGGAAGCCAGATAGACCCATTGTTAAGTATAATGATCGACTTAGAATCACTTTCTGACTCGATTTAGCAATGTCTGTCTGTCCATATATTGTTGTAATCAAATTACAGGACACAATTATAGTCCGATCTTAATAAAAATTGGCACAAATAAGTTTTGTGGATCAAGGACAAACTCTATTTAATTTGAGCCAAATCGGTTCAGATTTAGATATAGTCCCCATACAAATCTCGCTACCGATTTGACATTTTCCGCTCTAGTATCGAGATATTGTACTCGATTTTCTTTAAATTTGCCACAACATATTATAATCCAACTAGAAACACATATACAGAAATTAGAAGATCGGTTCAGATTTAGATATAGCCCCCATACAAATGTCGCTCCCGATTTGACTTTTTCCGCTTTAGAAACCACAAAATGTACTCAATTATCCTTAAATTTGGCACAACATCTATAATTCAATTAGAAACACCTATGCAGAAATTGGGTAAGATCGGTTCAGATTTAGATATAGCCCCCATACAAATGTCACTCGCGATTTGACTTTTCCGCTCTAGAAACCACATATTGTACCCGATTTTCTTCAAATTTGGCTTAACACTTTATAATCTAACTAGAAACAGCTATGCTCAAAGTGTGTAATGTCGGTTCAGATTTAGACATATCCCGTATACAATTGTTGCTCTCGACTGGCCTTTTACCGCTCTACAAAACACCTATTGTACCCGATTTTTTTAAATTTGGCGCAACATCTTATAATCTAACTAGAAACATATATGGTGAAAGTGGACTAGATATGTTCAGATTTAGATATAGCCCCAATACAAATGTTGCTCCCAAATGTTCAACCGATTTTGCACAACTATACATATTATATTTCACCTATTTCGTTCCAGGTTTCAATATACCACCATACAAATGTACTTTTCGATTTAACATTTTTTGTCAAACACATACATTAACAAGATACAAAAAATATTCCCGTTTTTCACTTTATTACCGAATTGTATTGTAGTCAGATAGAAAGTGGAGTGTATCATATAGTCTGTCCCGCCTACTTTAGCCTTTCCTTACTTTTTTAATTCTAATTTTAAGTTTTAAATGGCGAACCCATACAGCGGTGTTTTTTATATCTTAAATTCTTACTATGAAAACATTGAACATTTGAAACAAACAGTGGATAATTATGAAAGTCGTCTTCTTTGTGAAAATATGGATAATAAATAGTACAGCAGGGCGTATGAGTAAAAATGCCCGTAATAGCATAACATATACGCACCCATGTACAGTGGATCCATTTGTATGGGAGAGAGCGACAAAAATATTTAAAGAAGAGATATCGACCTGAAATTTTCGGCTTAAGCTCTCGTATCCTAAAATATTCATTTCTAAGAAATGGGCGCACAAGGATAACGGACAGTTTGCGTTCATATATGTTTTAAATAATTTAATATTTTATTTTCGTGCTTTTCCGATTCTAATAAAGGCGTTATGGGCATCAATTGAAAGAGAATAATAAGAAAATACTTAAAATTGCATGTATTTATCTATATTATCTCAGCATTAGCAACGGTTTCAATTTCCTCCTTAAACATTTAAAGTTTATTTATTATTATTTTGAAATGTGTAAATTTGAAATGGTTCTCAATGCAGATAAAATAATGAAGTTTTAATTGTTCCTAACAGACATTCTTCTCTTTCAGTTGTTACCCATATCGCCTTTGTATGGCTCAGAAAAAACGTAAATAAATTATTAAACATCTATATTTTTAAGAGTACTGTAAAAGGAGAAAAGATCACCAAATGGAAAACTAAGTACACAGTTCTCCTATATTCGACATCTAGTTCCTCGTGTATATGGTCTGGTTCAGCTCCAACTTTTGGTTTGGTTGTAAACATGCAGTGCAAATGGCATCAGCGACAGATTCACACGTTTTTCTCAATTTTCCTAATCTGCGCCGATTTATTCTCTTCGATGAATTCGCAAAATGCATATTAAGACACCCGGTTTTTTGCTACGCATACTAACTAAATTAAAATAAATATCTGTAAAATCATACTAGAAAACAAAAAATATACAGAATATAAAGTTAGGCAAATATTGACTGGAATTAAAATAATTTTTAATCATGAGACTTTTACCTATATTTGTATTATTATATGATTGAGGGAATCGAGGGGATTAGCTACTAAGACTCCAAGTGAAATTATAATATAGGGTTTGTCCATTAAAAAATTAAAACCATGTTTTTTTCTAAACCTCGAATTAATTTATAAAAGTATTATAGCTTTAAAATAACGTTAATAGCAATCACCCGAATCTACATCATTAACAAATTTATTTCTTTTATTTGTAATTTTTACTGCTAAAATATCACTTTTTTCGCGTTCTTTCAACTAACTATTTACTTCAATGTAAACTTGCACTTCTATTGAAGAAGTGCCGCTAAAAATCACAAAAACATATTTGGAACACAGAAGTTTATTGGGAAGAGAGACTATTAACATTGTTACAACAGCAATATACTACATAAATTTTGTCGTATGTGCGGAACCACTGTGCGATGCAACAGTCTAATAGATACCCTCCACTTTCTAGCCAAATACAATTCAATTCATTAAAAAAGTAAAACCGGGAAATATTTTTGTATTGTACATTCATCATAGGCTGATGTAACCTGACCAACTTTGTCAAATCGAGAAGAATATTTTTATCTAGGGTATATCCAAACATGGAACGAAGTGACCCACTTTCACTATAGGTGCTTCCAGTTGATGTATAACGTGCTATGTAAAATTTGAAGAAGAATAAAATAGGGTGGAAAGAAATTTGTATGGGAGCTATATATAAATCTGAACCGATCTGTCCGATTTTCACCATAGGTGTTTCTAGTTGAAATATAAGATATTTTGCCAAAGTTGAAGAAGATCAATTAAAATATGTGATTTCTAGAGCAGAACAAGTCAAAGCGGAAGCAAAATTTATATGGAAAATTTGAACCGATCCGAACCCATTTTTACAAAAGGTGTTTCTAATTGAAATATAAATATTTTCCCAATTTTGAAGAAAATCATTAATTTTTATTTTTATTTTCAGGTCTATGTTTGACATTTGCGAAATGGAACGCTATACACTCGAAATATTAACCCTTTCACTACTGATGTCCACTGTAGTGGACGTAACTTCGCGACTCCACTAAACATTGTTACTAACAACAAAAATGTTTTTTTTGTTGAAATATGTTAAACGGTACTTTGCATCACAAAGCAGCCACACCCTCATAGGTAGGAAAAAAATTTTTTTCGGGATGTTTGTCTTTACCATATTAATTAAAAAAACCAAAAAAAAAATTTTAGCCACATCCATTTTAATTCGGTAGTGAAAGGGTTAAAACCCTACTTCCAAAGTAGTGAGTCTTTAACGCAAACTGTAAGAAATTTACATGGACAATATTCAGTAGAAATTTGAAGAAAATAATCAGTATATTTTTTATAGCCGATTAAAAAAAAATTGTCCACCCTATATAAAGATCGCCCTCTCTATGAATATATGGAAATTTCAAACAATCATGTATTTTCGTTTAAGAATTGTAACGAAGAAAACAAACCAGCCATTTGAATGGGACTTCGTGGCGAATGAGTTACAATGTCCATAATAACATAACATATACGCACCCATGGTACAATTTACACCACATCCTTATACTATTTGAAATACGAACAGTTTTTACTTTCGTCTGTACGGCCTTCTCCGAATGATGGATCCTGACTTTGATAATATGTAATGCTGACAATTTTTTTTGGGATAGTTCCCGCAATGTAGTGCATCAATTAAGGCATTCATAAAAACAGCAAATTTCCATGA
This sequence comes from Polietes domitor, assembly GCA_947397865.1. NCBI lineage: Eukaryota > Metazoa > Arthropoda > Insecta > Diptera > Muscidae > Polietes > Polietes domitor. The sequence goes on from OX377618.1 coordinate 204,020,397, forward strand.
TTATGGTAGAACATTTTTTACACGTATTTGTTGCGATGAAACTGTTGATATTGTGAATAGGGATTTTTTGGGGTGATTTTACATAACAGTAACATGGTAATATAATATTTTAATTCTTTAGCTTGTAAACGTAAGATTGGACAACATTCCTCCCTCCTAGTCACATAACATATCATCCTGAAAAATTTTAATTATTATTAAGTGCGTGTGCAAAAAATTTTAATCTAACTCAACAAATGTTAAAGGGTTTGCGTCAAATTTAGCCTTTGGGGAACACTTGAAATTATAATTGTCATTCGGCGGTCCTTCAGAATAATGAATTAGAATAATGAACCATAAAGTTTTACTAGCGCACGTATGATGATGTTAATGTAGACATATCAACATAAACGTACATGAGAATTTATTTGTACATGTGGGTACATTAGACGTGGCCTTCAAAATAGAAATGTGGTGAAACTGTTTTAATAAAAAGTACAATAATAATAATAATAAAATCGGTTTATCTTTTAGAAAAGAGATAAATAAGATAAGAAAAACAAGTAAGGAAACGCTAAAGTCGGGCGGGCCGACTATATAATACCCTACACCACTCCCTGCGTATATACCACGCTTTGATTACTAATCCCACATATTTCATGGGAGCAATTTTATGTAGTTCATATAAATTATACAGTTACTATAAATTCATCTTTAGTCATATGGTTAATAATATGGCAATTGATCCAATTATCCGACAGACAAATACAAATTATACAGTAGTAATAGGATGAATCGGACCGACATTTCAAAAGGGGGCCTATAACAACATTTTGGGCCTGGTCCAAAACATGGGCCTATATATTTCTCATTTATGGTAGGTATTCCTAGTTGAAAAATATCATGGTCTGCAAAATGATGAAGATCCGATGTAAGATGTAGTTTCTAGAGCTGTAATAGATCAGAATGGGGCCCCATTTGTGTTATACCAAAGTATGGACATATGGGCATCTCCCAAACAAGTAAGGAAGGGCTAAAGACGGACGGACTTTCTATCTCATTACAATTCAATTCGGTAAAAAGTGAACTCGGGAAGGATTTTTGCATCCTGTAAATGTATGTGTTTGGCAAAAAATGTTAAATCGGAAAGGACATTTGTATGGGAATATTTTGAAACCTGGAACGTTGTGACCCGCATTCAACATGTATGTTTATTGGTGAAATATAATATGTAAAAATCGATTAAACATTCGGGAGAAACATTTGTATGAGGGCGATATCTAAATCTGAACCGATCTTACCCAATTTCTGCACAGGTGTTTCTAGTTGGATTATAAGATGTTGTGCCAATTCTAAAGAAAATCGAGTACAATATGTGTTTTCTAAAGCGGAAAAAGTGAAATCGGGGCGACATTTGTATGGGGTCTATATCTAAATCTGAACCGATCATACCCACTTTCAGCATAGGTGTTTCCATTTCGATTATAAAATGGTGTGCCAATTTTAAAGAAAATCGGGTACAATATGTGGTTTCTAAAGCGGAAAAAGTGAAATCGTGAACGGTATTTGTATGGGGGCTATATCTAAATCTTAACCGATCTAACCCGCTTTCGCCACAGGTATTTCTAGTTTGATTATAAGGTGTTAAGCCAAATTTGAAGAAAATCGGGTACTATATGTGCTTTATAGGGCGGAAAAAGTCATATCGGGAGCGACATTTGTATGGGGGCTATATCTAAAACTAAACTGACTTCCTCCAAATTCAATACCGATCGTCCTTGGCCAGAAAAATAACTTCTTCCAAGTTTCATGACAATCGGCCAACAATTGCGACCTGTAGAGTGCGAACAAGCTTAGATGGACAGCAGACGGACGGACGGACAGACAGACATCGTTAAATCGATTCAGCTAGTGATTCTAAGCTGATCGGTATACTTAAAGGTGCGTCCAGCTCGATTATTTCTTAGTGTTACAAACATTTGGCGCGAAACTAACTAATAATACCCTAGTCCACGAAGTGGTGTAGGGTATAATAAGTAAGACCATTGTTGGCAAAAAACATTTTTTGGTTATATTTGTTCCTTGTATACCGAGCAGGTGGTGGGTATCAATATCTCCAAGGCGGCTAATGAAATCAAAGCAAATGTTAGATTTTGGAGATGATGTACACTGTCACGTCTGCGGCCAAAATTGAGATTGAGATTTTAAGAATTTTAAAAATCGTTTATTGCAATTAAGTAAAAAACAGTCTAGGCGAGAAAACTCCAGAAGAGTTTTGAAAATAAGTTATTTTTGTGACAGCTATGATAGCTCAAAGTTCGACTTTTAGTTACGTATTTTAAAAGTAATAATTCTATGGCAAAATATTAGAATGACTCAGTTATAATGAAGTATTGAACATATTATAAAAACCACGGTATATTTTATTGAAGCTACACCAGGCTTAATGACAGCAATATGAAGCAACCAGTAAAAAATGACATGTAAAAGGAGTATTCCTGTAAGAAAACACCTATATAAAACGAATTCGGGTTATATGTCGACATGGTGAAGACTGGATATGGTTCGAGTAATGATGTGAAGAAGATTTTTTGGCAATATCGACCATTCACCGACTTTACTGGAAACTGACCCTAAATTAATGGAAAATATAATTATTCCAAGTGGCTACCCAATAAATATGATATTAATTCATGAATCAGGTTTAAAAAGAAACTCAGTAATTCTAAATGGAATTCCTCTCGAAGAAGGCGTGAAGCAAGCCATAAAATATTCTGAAAACGCCATTCACGAAAAAAACTTTAGAATTAATACAATAACGAATTAATTGAATGTTGTAACACCACTAGAAAAATTGATGAAATGAAATTGAAAGTGGGCCAAAATAACTCTTGTCGCAGATATTTAAGTCATTATTTTTTAATTTTTTCTATAAACTCCATTTTATTTATAAATTTCTCAAAATAAATTTTCCTAAAAATTAAGCAGGAGGGAAGTTATCTGCGTTGTTTGTATTATTTCTGTTATATTTGGTTCATATATTTATGTTGGATATTTTTAAATATAACCCATTAAAATGTTCAGAGCATCTGGAAAACACATTTAGAATGATCTTAGAGTGGTTTGGAATGATGCAATGTACTGACGTAATCATTTTAAAACATCAAGACAACTGAAAATAATTTATTTTTTGAAAAACGCAATTGGAAATCGGAATTGGAAATACTGTTAAAGTACTCCTGAGGACCTTTCAAACAAGGTATACAACTTTAAAATCGGTTAAACGGATTGCGAAATACAAGGATTTGAATATACAATCATCAGCAAGATTATCAATTTTATGTGGAAATTGCAATGTCTATAACTCTGCAAACAAAATTTTAAGATTTTTTGCCTAAGACACGTGTAAAATCTTTTATAACCCGAATGGTGCTAGCGTGACCATATGGTCACACACAAAAGATGTTCACCAACGCTTCTGGTGTGTAGCACTGATAACACGAAAGTTTTATCTCAAAATTCGAAAAAAATAATTACAACACTATTCGGGTTAAAGTAGAATATTTTCAAAAATTTTTTTGGGAAAATCGGAGCGATATGGTTTTTTTGCCGGTTTGACATGGAATGACATATATTGCGTTTTTCGAAACTTCACCCGTAATCATATTTAGTTGCTATATAAGCATGTACCAAATTTCAGATTTCTACGATAATTCCATCTAGTTTTGGCCACTCGTTGTATGAAACCGTGACACTGTGTGACACTGTGTGACGCAGCTATGGTAGCTTGAATAATAGCCTCTGCAAAATCGTCACTATTTTTTGGAAAGTTTTGTGCAGATTAATAAAAATGATGAGACAAATTAAAGTTATTTTCTTTTTGGATGTATTTTTAGTCATATTTGATAAAAACTAGTTTGGTCCACAAACCACGTTCTCAAAAATGTGTTTAAAGATTCATGTTTACTAAATATACTAACACTAAATACATTGGAAACTAGTGGATATAGGAAAATTGTAATCACATATCATATTTTGAAAGATCTTAATAAGATACAAAAACCTAAAATTACATTATTAAGCCGACGATATGCAATAATCCAAATTTCCAAATCACACCCCAGTCTAATATACAAACATATCCAAATGCTGGGGTTTGATGTGCTCACATGCCTCTGAAGAAAGGCACACAAAGGTCTGTGTGTTTTTTGTAACTTTATTTTTATAAATATTAGTATGTATGAACGTATGTATGTATACATTTTATTATATTCCTTAATTAAAATTAATTTAAGTGCGCGTTTTCCGAATGCCGTTCTGGTGATGCTCGTACTCCTCCCACCCACACTCACTCACACGCACATTTCAAATTTTCAAAGCATTAACGTGTAATTAAATTTGTCAGTTGTGTCAAAAGTGTTTAATACTTTCCACATTTCCAAAGGAGTTAATTACAACGGCACATCCTTCGCCGTGTGCCCCAGTGTGCCTGTGTGTCAAGCACAAGTGTTATGGAATATTTTACAAGTTTTACGTAATAACCAGCCGCCCCTCGCCCCGTGCATGAGCAAATGTGTAGCTCGTAGAGCACAGCCCAGATTCGTGTCTTTAAGAAATTCGCTAAAATTATCACATTTAACAGAATTTCTAGGAAAGTGAGTCTATCGATTATTTACCTAAACATTGAGCAAGCAACACCACCGTGGAATATGTAAGCTTAAGTTATTCACTTCATATTAATTTGTTGTTGCGTTCAATGTTGTTGCTGTTGATGGTGTTGTCCGTGTTGTAGTTGTTGCTGTTGTTGCTGTTATTGCCAGCGTTGTTTGGTGTTAGTTCTAAACACGCAATCATCTTGGAATGAAGAATTGCTTGAATGCACGTTATGACGGGGTTTCCATGATGTGTGTAAGTAAGTACATATGTATGTATGTATATCCATAAGAGTGTATGTATGTATGTCTATTAAGTTATAGTAAAACGGTTTTTTCGAATTCTTAATCAAGGGAGGCATGGGGTCTCAAACGTTGTACATGGGAATGAATATAAAACTCTTCTTTGGAACTATGAATTGAACAGAAAAAAACTATATAAAGCTTTTAAACTTCAGAAACGTTGAAAAAAACATTTATTGATTTAATACAGTTAAATATTCTGGAGAAGATAGGGATATCTAAAGTCTAACATTGATTGTTTTAAAATTCAAATAATACTTTTAACCTCAATAATATTTTCATAAAATACTTTAACGTTTCCAATATGTTTTACTCTCGGATTGCAATGAAATATTGTGTTGTTTTTTATATCAACTTATAATTCAAACTATATGAAGTTGATTTTAATATTTTTTGCGAAGGACTATATCGATTGTTTGGTACAATTTGCCCGAATTATTGATTATTCAAAAATCATGATTTTTTCATTATTGGAACAGATATTTGAAACTAATTATTATTTGAAACGATATTAGTCAAAACAAGTAAGAAGGCGTTAAGTTCGGCCGGGCCGAATCTTATATACCCTCCACCACGGAGTGCATTCCACAGTATTACCAGTAGATTAAAGAATGTCGAGGGAATGCGAATTGCAAATATCAAGTAAATACAAGCTAATATGTTCAAAAAACATGCTGAAATACTCTAAATATTAGGGGTATTTTCAGTACTTGTGAGGGAAAAATTTTTCCCTCTGGACCGATTTCATCCACTTTCAATCCCAAGCGATCTACAACCATAAGACACATTTAGGAAATATTTGAACCTTCTAGCTCATTTCGTTCGGCCGCTATCGTGCTTTCAACAGACAGACGGACAGACGGACATGGCTATTAGAGCGTACCAGGTTACAAGTAAAAAAAAAAAAGTTCGCCGTACACCTTCGAATATGAAGTATTATTGAAAGGTAGTTTCAAAAAAATTTTTTTTATTTTTTTATGCCGAACGTAGGGGTCGCGCTTTTACATTTTTCTATATAACTTCTGCATTTATAAACGGATTTTAAAGTGTGATACATCGATGTTTTTGTCCGATTTTTTTGTCTTTGAAGTCATTGAGCTCAAACATGATTCATGATTTTATGCGAGCTTTAATTTTCGATTATTAGAGTGGTACATTAGGGTAGTAGCAACTGAGAAATGATGGGTAAGTACCAGAAGGGGGTGCTTGAGCTCAATGACTTCAAAGACAAAAAAATCGGCCTCGTCGAGACAAAAACATCGATGTATCACACTTTAAAATCCGTTTATAAATACAAGTTATATAGAAAAATGTAAAAGCGCGACCCCTACGTTCGGCATAAAAAAATAAAAATTTTTTTTTTGAAACTACCTTTCAATAATACTTCATATTCGAAGGTGTACGGCGAACTTTTTTTTTGAGGTACGCCCTAATGGCTATATCGTCTTAGAATTTTCCCACGACCCAGAATATATATACTTTATGGGGTCTCCGATAAATATTTCAAGGTGTTACAAACGGAATGATAAAGTGAATATACCCCCATCCTGGAGGTGGAGGGTATAAAAATGTAACTGATGGATATGGTATACGTGTTTATTATCTATATATATATAAATCAATGTGTGTCTGTATGTCTGCATGTCTGTATGTTCCGTATAGGACGCCAAACCGGTGGACCGATTCGCCTGAAAATTTTACTAAATCTATCTTTTGGACAGAGGATGGTTACTGGATAGTCTAGGTCACGATAGGACAAAGGGGGGTGGTACCTCCCACACAAAAATATTTTAAAACTATCACAACATGCATACCGATGGGTGGATTCGCTCGATAATTTTACTGCATCTAACTTCTGGGCAAGGGATGGTTCCAGGATATACTAGGTCATTATACGAAAAAGAGGCGTGGCACCGCCCACACAAACTATATTTTAAAACTTTCATAACACACGTTCCAAAGTGCAGATTCTCTTGACAATTTTATTGTGACTAACTTCTGAACAGAGGATAGTTTCTGAATGGTGACTATACAATGGTCATCATACAAATGGACGTGAGACTGCCCACACCAACTATATATTAAAATTATCACAAAACACGTAATGGATTGATTCACTTGAATATTTTATTGTAAACAACAGAGGATGACCCTTGACTACAATAGGTCATCTATATATATAAAAATCAATGTGTGTCTGTATGTTGCGTATAGGACTCCAAACCGGTGGACCGATTCGCCTGAAAATTTTACTGTATCTATCTTTTGCACTGAGGATGGTTCCTGGATAGTCTAGGTCACGATAGGACAAAGGGGGTGGTACCTCCCACACAAAAAATATTTTAAAACTATCACAACAGGCATAACGATGGATGGATTCGGTCGATAATTTTACTGCAGCTAACTTCTGGGCAAGGGATGGTTCCAGGATATACTGGGTCATTATACGAAAAAAAGTCGTGGCACCGCCCACACAAACTATATTTTAAAACTTTCATAAAACACGTTCCGAAGTGCGGATTCTCTTGAAAATTTTATTGTGACTAACTTATGAACTGAGGATAGTTTCTGAATGGTGACTATACAATGGTGATGATACAAATGGACGTGAGACTGCCCACACGAACAATATATTAAAATTATCACAAAACAAGTAACGAATAACGGATTCTCTTGAAAATTTTACTGCATCTAGCCTGTGGAAAGGGGACGTTTTCTGGCTATAATAGGGGAAGGCACGACAAATGGGCATCACAAACACTATATTTTAAAACTATACCAAAATACATTGATTCACTTCAATATTTTTTTGTAACGAACAGAGGATGACCCTTGACTATAAAAAGGTCATGCTACAAAAAGGAACTATAAAGTAATACTATTTTTTTCTGCCGCTACGTTCAGGTAAGGGTTTGGTTCTTGAATATAAGAGGTCATGGTATGAACAACTGGCGCGTTTCCTCATATTCGAACCAAACAAGGTGTTCCAGTAGATGGGTATCAAATTGTTTACGCTTCATATGCATTGGGCCGTGTTTATACCGTACACCCAAACAACGCAGAATGTTATTATTTGGGAATGTTATAAGTTAACGTGAGAGGACCCACTTCAGTTTAAAATTTAAGAGCAGTTGAGAGAGGCGTGTCAGAAACTGGGGGACCACATTAATGTATGCTTCTGTCAGCTGTCATCATCTCCAGATACGAACTTTGTTTGCGACAATATTAAGAACTTGCTCGCCATCTAACCCGAAAGACATGTGGGAAAAATTCAAAGAGGGTATGAGTGAGGACATTTTGCAACATTATCGGACCGTTACGATTCTATATCATTTGCGATTAACATTTTCAACGATACGCTGATAAAAATTTAAGACATATTCCTAGCCATCAGCAACAAAACTCTTAATCAACTTGGATTGATGGTGCCTGAACGTTCTATCGTTGACATTATTGATTGGGATTTGCTAAGAGAACGGCAATTCAATGTTGAAGACTTGCGTTTGTTTGTCGCAACAAAAAAACTCTATTAATTGCAAATTGTGGCCTTTGATAAAATTATAACTGCAGTAACAAATGACAGCGGCGGCCTTTTTTCTCGATGCACCAGGAGGCACAGTTATAACCTTTCTCATCACTTTGGTATTAGCGCACATCCGCACTCAAAATGGGATAGCTTTAGATATTGCTTCCCCCGGTATTGCTGCTACATTATTGGATGGAGGGAGAATTGCACATTCAGTGTTGAAATTGCCATGGTATATGCAATTGGTCGATTCTCCAACTTGTAATATTGGCAAAAGTTAAGACATGGCGAAAATGCTCAAAACATGCAAGCTGATTGTGTGGGATGACTGCACCATGGCACATAAGAAATCCCTACAAGCGCTTAATCGGACACTTCAAGATTTTAGATCAAATACACAACCATTATGTGGAACTCTTATTTTACTATCTGGAGACTTCCGACAGACCCTTCCATTATTTAAATTTTCATGAAGTTATTACATTTTAAAAATGTAACTTATGAATTTAAATAAATAAGTATTAATTTAAACTAATTTACAGAAGTAAAAATATACAAAACAAAAATTGCGAGCATACAAAGTTATATACATAAGGAAGACGAAAACCCGTGCAACGCCGGGTACAAAAAGCTAGTATACTATATTTAGAACTAAGTCAGATTTCTTCCCATTAATTCTCAGAGTTTGACATTTTGGTTTTATACCCTCCAGCTTAGGATGGAGTGTATATTCATTTTGTCATTCCATTTGCAACAACTTGAAATATTCATCAGAGACCCCTTAAAGTATATATATTCTGGGTCGTGATAAAATTATAAGACGATATGGTTGTGTTTGTTAAAAGTACGCTAGCTGCTGAACGAAATCAGCTAAGGTTTTCAAAATTTACACATTTGTATCTTATTGTTGCAGATTGGTGGGTAATGAAATTGGCTAAATCGGTCAAGGGGGAAATTATTTCCCCTAACAAGGACTGAAAATACCCTATAATATTTAGAGATTGTTTTTGGAAAATTCTAGTTTAAAATACAAACTGAAAATACCCTATAATATTTAGAGATTTGTTTTAGAAAATTACAGCTTAAAATTCAAATTTGGGTAAGTATTCGTTGAGCGAGAACCCAAAAAGAATTTTTTAATAAATGCTCTATTTTGGGGAGTGAAATGGTGTAAGAATGGTACCAGTCAAACAAGGACAGGTTGAAACGTGAAATTATGTTTATAAATGTAATTACTTAGACTTGCAAAATAAGTGAATATATTAAAATTCTCGAAGAAGTAGAAGGAAAGTAGTACGGCCCTGCAGTTGAAGTTAAAATCGTGAAACTAGATTCATTATACCCTCCACCCCCACGATGCGGTATACTAACTTTGTCATTCCGTTTGTAACACCTTGAAATATCGACCTGAGACCCTATAAAGTGTATATATTCTTGATCGTCATAAAATTCTAAGATGATCTGGCATGTCCTTCCGTATATCCGTCTGTTGAAAGCACGCTAGTATCTAAACGATATGAACTAAGATGTCCAAATTTGACATTATAGTTGTAGGTCAGTTGGGATTGAAAGTGGGAAAAATCGGTCCACTGGGAACAAATGTGACCTTATTATTTCAGATGTGATTTATTATTTAAACGTGGCAAATATTTATATAGGTAATGCAATTATCGTTTCGTCCTAATATTCATATTGGGATTCAAAAAAGTGTAGATCACAACAGGTTCGCAGTAAACGTGTTGGGCTACCTCGCAAGTTAATATTTCTGGTTTAGCATCCTCGGATATGCTCTTCTTGCTATGAATCCCCCTTGCAACAGATCCCATTTTAGCGTCAGATGCGTCTTTACTTTTAATTTACTTTACACTCCACGAGAGTAATATGTCTCTGTGCATTTGTTTGTAACGCCCAAAAGGAGACGAGATAGACAGACCCATTGTTAATTATAGCGATCGACTTAAAATCACTTTTTGAATCGATTTAGCAATGTCTGTTCGTCCGTCTGTCCATCTATTCTTGGTCGCAATTGTAGCCAGAACCAAACGAAACTTTGCACAGCGAAGTTTTTCTGGACAAGAACGAACGCTATTTAATTTGAATAAAATCGGTTCAGATATAGCCCCCATACGAATTTCACTCCCGATTTGACTCTTTTCGCTATAGATACCACATATTTGATCAAATTGTCTTCAATTTAGCAAAACATCTTATACTTAAACTAGGAACACCTGTGGTGAAAATAGGTCAGATCGGTTCAGATTTTTATATAGCTCCCATACAAATTTCGCTCCCGATGTGACTTTTCCGCTCCAGAAACCACATATTGTATCAGATTGTCTTCAGATTTGGCAAAACATCTTATATTTAAACTAGGAAAACCTATGGTGAAAATAGGTCAGATCGGTTCAGATTTATATATAGCCCCATTCAAATTTCGCTCCCGATTTGACTTTTTCCGCTCCAGAAACCACATATTGTATCAGATTGTCTTCAAATTGATTATAATAGTTAGTCACTGTTTGGATATAGCCCCGATACAAATATTCTACTCGATTTGACAAATTGGACCAGGTAATATTAGTCTGTGATTATGAAACATACAAAAATTCTTCCCGTTTTCACTTTTTTACCGAATTGAATTGTATTCGGATAGAAAATGGAGTGTTAGTAATGGAGCAGTTTCTACTTGTCAAATTTCAAAGAATAAAATCTTCAAAAGTGACAGCTGCCGAAATACTGGGTGATTCAAAATAACACCTCTTGTTTATAATTAAAAAAATAATCTAATTGATAATTTTTCATTATTATGTTGGGCCTATCAGTTTAACAACGATATTATTTGGTTGAGAACCCTATATTTGTAGAATTCACGGAACGAGTTTATAGAATTGTCCCAAAATAAGGATAAGCATGAAAATACATTAAACAACTGGTGTGCATAATAAGGCTGTTTTTCTTTAAGACTGGATAATAAAGCTGCGATAACAAAAATCTTAATAAAATGTTAAATTATCACCGAAAATAAAAAAAATCTTTTTTAAAATTGTCGCCAAAAGCAATATCAATGTGTGTGTGAAAACAAATTTTGAAAAAAATAATTTTGTGTTAAAAAGTAAGTCAAAATGATGGTTATCGAGGCTAAGTCCAATAAAGACAACACAAAATATTTTTTGAACCACATTTTTTGTTTTTAAGATTCGGCATATATTGCTATCATATAATTTTTTGTTATATACACAATTTTTTACATCAATTTGATGTAGCTTTAAATACAGATTTGGTTTAAAGAAACTCCTGCTTAATTTAAAAATCTTACTTTCAGTTAGATCGTGATGAAAAATATATCTTATAAATTTTTACTGACGTAATTGAAAAAATATATATGTTTGCTTTTAATTGTCAATTGAAGGCTTTTTCAGCATTGCAAAGCAATTGTCCTTCGCCTACTTTAAAATTTCTGATTCATTCGTAAAACTGCATAAGCTGCAAATTTAAAAGCTTCTTTGGGATTTTGCAAAAAAAGAAAAAAATATTTACCACTAATATAGTTTTTCCACACAGTGGAAGGACTGCACTGTGGCATTCATTCATGTTTTCATTGCTTTAAGTCCTTTTTATAATAGACAGGTTCTTAGTACACTTTACATGGACAGACCACATGGTGTGGCTACACAACAGGTAACTCTTTTGAACAGTTGGCAGTTAATTCCACTACTCCGAACACATCTACAAATGTACGTACAAGAAAGATCCGAGTGACAAAACAAATTAAGGCTGGGCAAAGCAACGAATGCTTCAAAATCCACTGAATGCTAAAAACCTATATAAAATTAAACTCATATATCACTTTTTTCTACAAATGCACACATGCATATGGGGCATTGCATACTGAATTTAGAAGATACTCAATGGATACGGTTGCTGTAGAACTTGATGCGAGACATTTTGACCAAATTGTCCTTCAGGATATCGTAGTACATAACATAAATATGATTCTGGTGGTAAACACCACCAACAAATTTAGGGAAAAAGTTATGATGGGGTTTGATAGTACCCAAACTCTAGCAGAAATATTTTTAAAAATCACCAACTGCAATTTAGCAGTACATCAAATATTAAAACAAATAAAGAAAGGCTAAAGTCGGGCGGGGCCGACTATATGATACACTCCACTTTCTATCGGAATACAACTCAATTCAGTAAAAAAGTGAAAATGGGACAATCAGAGGCTAATATGACCTGGTCCAATTTGTCAAATCGAGAATAATATTTGTATCGGGGCTATATCCAAACATGGAATGAAGTGACTAACGTTCACAATAAGTTCTTCTAGTTGAAGTATAACGTGTTATGCCCAATTTTAAGAAATTCTCTGAAAATACGCGGTTTCTGGGGGAACGAAATTTGTATGAGAGCTATATGCAAATCTGAACCGATGTGACCCATTTTCACCATAGGTTTTCCTAGTTTAAATATATAATGTTTTACCAATTTTGATGAAAATCTGTTAAAATATGTGGATTCTGGAGCGGAAAAATTCGTATTGGGAGTGAAATTTGTATGGGAGCTATATATAAATCTGAACCGATGTAACACATTTTTACCACAGATGTTTCCAGTTGAAATATAAGGTGTTTTGCCAATTTTTAAGAAAATCTGTTAAAATATGGGGATTCTAGAGCGAAAAAAATTCAAATTGGGAACGAAATTTGTATGTGAGCTATATATAAATCTGTTTTATTTGGTTCTGGCTACAATTGCGACCAGTATCGTGATTACAGCAATAGATGGACAGACAGACAGACAGACGCACATTGCTAACTCAGAAAGTGATTCTAAGCCGATCGATATAATTAACAATGGGTCTATCTCCCTTCCTTTTGGGTGTTACGAACAAATGCCCAAAGACATAATACTCTCGTGGAGTGTATAAAAAGTCAATGTAAGGTAGGAGTTTTAAAAGACATCACTGCGCTGAATCCGGTGTAACATATACATACATCCATAACACATTTCAGTATTTTTATTATTATCCTACCCTCCAGAACAAGTAGAATGTATGTACCAAATTACATTAATCCCGAATTGGGTTGCATGTTCAAAACAGTATTTTTTGGCTTAATTTTTATTGGAATTACTAACAATGAGAAATTTCCATTATGTCCTGTCTATTACATTACATATCAAACTTTTGAGTACAAACATGTACATATTATAACCAGATGAATTTGGAAATTTTAAAAATTGACTTGTCAATAAACACAAGAGAAGTAACACTATTTTATTGTTTTAAAAAATCTGTAATTTTCGTTGTTATTATTTTTTCGTATCTCAATCAAAGTGCTGCCAGAAAATTGTCAAAATGTAATGGTTTCAAAATCAAAAATTTTCAAGTGGCGTTATGGCAAATTCTCTCAAAATAATTGTGAAAATGGCGTAAAGTCGTCACAACTGGCAGCAGTGAGTTCAGTTCATATCATCATTCGATTTTTATATGCTGACAATTTTTTTAAGTAACTATGACTTTCCTGTCCATATTTAATTGGTTTATGTATGCCTTCGAATAGCTATTTCAAATGTTTAAATAAAATTTAAATGAGAAAAAATTATTTATCAGTGATCATTGTATACGATCAAAAATGTTTTCTACCGTGAGTGTTTAAGACGAAAATCACTATAGTTCAATGCGGAGTGTTCTTTAGAACTAGTACTCGAAATCATATTGTTTTTCACGTTTCAAATCTTGAATAAATGCTTCAGATGTTTGGGCACTGCCATATCTAGTTGAGATAATATCAATCACGTGTCTTTTGTCAATGCATCCTTGAGAATTTCTTCGCCCAGTTGCATATCTAGAAGATCAGTTTTGTTCAGTTTGTTTTTGGTCTACAAATCATCACAAATTGGTAACGAATGGAAACATTTTGAGACAATTGTAAAAAAAAACATATCTGCGATTAACAATGCATACGTGGATAATACATGAAATACCTGGAACTTGAATTTCCCTGTTTCTTGAGTCGAACTAGAGATGGGCTCACGTGACTAAAATAAATTTTGCTCACAATCACGCGTGATTCACGTAAATCATGGAACAATATCAACAAAGAAAATAATATTCCTATTTTAATTCAAAATGAGCATCGCCGCGTAATTCCGAAAATTTATTATTTAAATCAGTCTACGTTTGTGATGTTTGTATACGAATACGTCATATAGTTTAACGCATCATATAGTTTAACGCAAAATAAGTTAAATATCGGATACAGATATAAAATCCAAGTGGAAAACAAAGCATATACCATGATATTATGTGATTTTTCAATTGAACTAACACTAAGGAGTTTCCCATATAAATGCAGTGCCTAGTGTTGGCGCAGGGAATGCTTACTTAAATAACAGAAAAATTATACGAAGCACTTTGTTTTAGAAATAAATATATGTACATATATAACTTTTACTTTGATTGGAAAATTTCACAGTTTTAAACAAAATATAATTAAAATAAATGAATTAACAAATATGTGCGACTCACGAAAAAATCACGTGATTCACGCAGAAATTATACTCACGCACATTCACGCACGAATATTTTTTCGTTCCTCAAGTTCACGTACGCTCACGTGAGTAAAATAAATTTTGCTCACGATCACGCGTGATTCACGCAATTCACGTGAGTAGCGCCCATCTCTAATTCGAACCAAGCGAAAAAAATTATCAAAATAGGTAGTTCCAATCGCATAAAAGTACATAAAATACTACGATTTTTTGCAGTTTATATGCATTTTCTTTATAATCACAACGAACATAACGGAAAGGAATTTCGCACATCCGTCCCTTGAATCGAGTCTCATAACACTGTCCGACAGTCCATATTACATTTGAACCAAATGATACATCCCAGAAACTATAGGTGAAATGAAGTTAATTAGCGTTTTTAGTTTTTCATTTCCTCATCTTGTTGCCACTTCACAGGACTACAAAGTTCCAAAGGTTACAATTTTACAAAAATTATTTTAGATACTTATTCTCATCCAATGCTACCGGTATAAATGTCACAGTAACGAAGAGAATCTGTGCTAAAAATACTTATATCTGCATTAGTTTGTCATTCATAACAATTTCAAATTTTTCCACCTTAAAAAGTAAACCAGTAAGGAAAGGCTAAAGTCGGGCGGGGCCGACTATATGATACACTCCACTTTCTATCAGAACACAATTCAATTCGAAAAAAAATGAAAACGGGAAGAATTTTTGTATGTTTCCTAATCATAGGCTAATATGTCCTGGTTCAATTTGTCAAATCGAGAAGAATATTTGTATCAGGGCTATATCCAAACATGGAATGAAGTGACCCATTTCAGAATAGGTTCTTCAAGTTCTCAATTTGAAGTAATTCGATGAAAATACGTGGTTTCTGGGACGGAAAAAAGCCTGGAGCGAAATTTGTATAGGAGCTATATTAAATCTGAACCGATCTGACTCATTTTCTCATGCAAATATAAGATATTTTGCCAAATTTGAAGAAAATCTGTTAAAATATGTGGTTTCTGGAGCGGAAAAACTCAAATCGGGAGTGAAATTCGTATGGGGGCTATATCTAAATCTGAACCGATCTGGCTCATTTTCACCGTGGATGTTTCTAGTTGAAATATAATATGTTTTGCCAATTTTGAAGCACATCTGTTAAAATATGTGGTTTCTACAGCAGAAAAGGTCAAATCGGGAGTGAAATTCGTATGGGGGCTATATCTAAGTCTGAACCGATCTGGCTCATTTTCACCGTGGGTGTTTCTACTTGAAATATAAAATGTTTTGCCAATTTTGAAGCACATCTGTTAAAATATGTTGTTTCTACAGCAGAAAAAGTCAAATCGGGAGTGAAATTCGTATGGGGGCTATATCTAAATCTGAACTGATCTGACTCATTTCCACCGTGGGTGTTTCTAGTTGAAATATAATATGTTTTGCCAATTTTGAAGCACATCTGTGAAAATATGTGGTTTCTACAGCAGAAAAAGTCAAATCGGGAGTGAAATTCGTATGGGGGCTATGTCTAAATCTGAACCGACCTGGCTCATTTTCACCGTGGGTGTTTCTAGTTGAAATGTAAGATGTTTTTCCAAGTTTGAAGAAAATCTGTTGTAATATGTGGTATCTAGCGTGAAAAGAGTCAAATCGGGAGTGAAATTCGTATGGGGGCTATATCTAAATCTGAACCGATTTTCTTCAAATTAAATAGCGTTCGTCCTTATCCCGAAAAACTTTGTTGTGCAAAGTTTCAGTTGGTTCTGGCTACAATTGCGACGATTCAAAAAGTGATTCTAAGTCGATCGGTATAACTAACAATGGGTCTATCTCGTTTCCTTTTGGGTGTTACAAACAAATGCACAAAGACATAATACTCTCGTGGAGTGTATAAATATAAATATAATAAACTAAATCGTAAATGTGTAAATAGTTATTAATGCTGAACTAATACATGTAGAATTGTTATATTTGAAGTATTTTTAAATTCCTATTTAATTTGTTACTAGTATTGTCATAGGTTGCGAATAAGTATTTAAAATAATTTTTGAAAGAATTGTATCCTTTGGAACATTGAAGTCCTGTCCAGGATGAGGAAATGAATTAACTCTATTTTGCATATAGTTTCATACGTATATCATCCGGTTCCTATAGAACAAGTAAGAAAACGTCAGTCGGCTAAACCGACTTATATATACCCTCACTCTCAGAAAACATCTATATTGATATTTATAATATTAATATTATTAATATTTATAAATACATGATCAAATATGAGCATTTAATTTTACCTAGGATAGATACAATTGTGTAGGAGGTAAAGGGAGGTGTATGGCAATATCGCCCATATTCCTCTATAAAAATATTGCCAAATATCAAAATCAGTAATCCTTTCCAGAGTTATCGTGTACACCATCCAGCCAGACAGACGGACGGACGGGAGGACATGGCTCAAACAACTTAAAAAATCGTGAAACGGATTTGGTCCAAACATACTTAGAGTCTTAAGTCACTCCTTCAATGAGTTACACATTTTTCTGTCCCAAATGATATATACCCTCCTACTCTGTAGAATGAGGGTATAAAAAGGCCCTTTCAGTTTTTTTCAATTTCGCCCTTATGCCGTCCAATTTCCTAACGTGTTTTTATCTTAAAACCTTATTTCGAATACTACGAGCAAACAAAAATCAGCCAAATCGGTTCAGCCGTTCTGAAGTGATGCGATTACCAACGAACATCATTTCAATTTTTGTATATAGCTGTTCTATAAAAATATTTGTTATCAGTTTTATCCATTAATTAAATTTAATATAAGCCGAGGAAGAAAAGCGGAAAAATATGTAGTTTTTATAACGGAAATGGTGCACATACGTCTCTAGACGAAATACAAGGAGATGTGTCAAATGTGGTTTATACACCATTTCCGAGTACAATTCAGAAAAGATCAACTGTAATTTAGAACTCGTCAATTGAAATTCAGTAATTCCATTTCAAATTCAGAACTCGCCAATTGATATTCAGATATTTCATTTAAAATTCAGAACTCGGTACTTGATATTCAGAAATTCCATTTGAAATTCAGAACTCGTCACTTGATATTCTGAAATTCCATTTGAAATTTAGAACTCATCAAATGATATATATATCTAAACCGGTCTGACCCACTTTCACCTAGTTGAAATATAAGTTGCGACCAATACATTGATTACAAGAATTGATGGACAGACCCTATTAGAGGGTATAAAAATGCAACTTCTCTTTATGTCGCGTAGCAACGTAGTAAGAAGAACGAACTCGCCTATGTTAATGATTCTAGGTAAGTCAGCTTGGACAGGTTGTTTCAAAATTCCATATTAGATATTATGGGTAGTTTTGATCTTAATCACATTTATTTTGGTTTTGATCTTACATTCAGTCATTTAATTAAGTTGCAGATCAACGAATTAGTCAGCCAGTCACGCTCCAATTGTATATATGGACAAATATAATAAATTTGCTCAAAACCAAAATAAATGTGATTAAGATCAAAACTATCCATAATATCTAATATGGAAACTAAATTTTCTTAAGATTTATTTCGAATCATTAAGTGATTCTGCACAGAAGTTGTAATAATTCAACCAATTTTCGGTTAAATTTCAGAATTTGGTCAAATAGGTCAAATGTAGGATTTACATCATTCAGAGCATATATTTCAATGACGATTGACCGGAATGAGTTCTAGTAAGTTCCTGTAATAAACGTTAATATGCTAAACAGGGTATGCTAACTAACAAAATCTGAAACGAGTTTCTTAAAACTCAACCCTTGTCCTAGAAACATCATTTGCATCAATTTTCGTTGAGTTCGGGAGTTATAAAGAAATGCGCCATATTGGAGGGTATACAAATGTTTTTGTTCATATACACCCGATCTCGGAAATTTATTCAATTTCGAGGGTATTCGATGTGATGAATCCAAGAAAAAGACAGTGATTTCTATTATCTTACTACCCATATAACTACATCTTAGATGGATCAGTTAAATCCAACGCGTAATGCCACATATCCATGTCATATACATAAATGTGTAGAGCCATATACACTTACACACTTGCACACACACTTCGCTGCATACAGAACAAAAAAAGAAATGTTTCCATGGAATAAAAACAATCGTAGAACTTGCCGCATAATGTAGCACTTTGGCAAAAAGGGCAGCACAACCAAAGGAGCACGGACGAATGCTCGTTGCGTGTTTGCATAGAAAAAACGTGAAATAAAAACACAAAGAATGCTTACAACCAAACCAAATCCTGAGGAATAAAGCATAAAGCTTAAGAAGGGCAAAAAGCAACCGAAAGGTACCATAAACAAACATTAATAAACTTCATCCGCAGCCCGTTTATAGGGTTTACCTCCACATTAAATAAACTACTTCAAATGTCTTTTTTTTGTATATTTAAATGGAAACTTCAACAAACGGGTGCAAGACCATTTGATTTCTTAATAAACATAACATAATATGCACAGTAAAGTTTTCTGGGTCGTCGGGAAATTATAAGAAAATATAGTCATAGTAGATTTTGTCTGTTGTAAACAACAAAATAAGTGAAAGAGATGACATTTTAAATTGTTAAAGTGAATTGTATTTTAGTTTGACGATAGAAAACAAATCTCTCGATGTTTAATTAAAGTCCATGGGATAGAAGAACCAGCAGCCATCAGAGTTAGAAATCCGAATAACCGTGTAGCTTTATATATCTTCTCCACTGACAGTGAAGAAGATATACACAACTTTCTAGGCAAACATTGTTCTCCTACTGTTCAAAATCTATAAAGGCAAGAGTATTCATTCGCTTATAGGTGGCATATGCCAAACATTGGATTTCCAAGAAGAAAACTAAAAAATTAATAAATAATTTCTTGTTTAAATACCCAAATTGGTACTGAAATTTTATTTATATATTTTATTTATATTAGATGGCGAGGGGTTATGAACCAATATATAAATTGAAGAAAGTTAAAATATAAGTAATTGCAACCGCGAATTTCGGTATTCCGACAATTGCAGCGACTGACTACTTATACGTTATAAGCATTATTGGTTCTTAGCCATATTTCCCGCGAAAATGAAAATTTTCCAAAAATATCCAATTTGTATTTTTTGTTTACCGCAGTATACACTTTTTGTAAAAAATGGAAAAAGAGATCAAAATGGTACCAATCTGATGGATGAAGGTGGAATCTTCGAATTCGCTGTGCACATCACAGAAAATGTGTTTTCTAGACAACATTGTCAAGATTTTATGAAAAACGTTATCGTGTTTACAATAAATCTTATTTATATATTTGGGTATAAATTTATATATTTCAAGGTGTTACTAACGGTATGACAACGCTAGTATACCGCCTTCCTGGAGGTGGAGGGTATAAAAACGCCGATACACGTATATTCTTTTTACCATGCCCTATCAGAATCCGTAGTCAGAACCTTGTTATTTTCGAAAAAGTTTCATTATGCTCCACAGTGAAGTAAATTGTATTGAAATTGCAATGCATTAAAAAGGAAGTTCAAGTATTTATTTTCAATGTAAACAGATTTTATCTAATTTTTAATTTAATTTAATTTTTTTTATTTTTGAGGGTACAACTTCACAGTCATACTGTCTCCCCTCCCCCTTATCAAATTACATTTTCATTTGCCCACAACTCAAAAGAACTTACAAAATAATTAACTGAAAACCAACATTTCATTAAATTTAAAACTATTCTACTTTAGCTCATATACATATGTGCAATGATCTCCAGTGAAGTGAGTTTAATCAATTTCAGTGATATTAATGAATGCATGAGTACATGAGAAAAAAAAAGCACATCGCTGGAATATGATACATCTCAGTATTATAGCGAACTGCCCAAGGTGAGTAGGCCACAGCAACAGAACGAAACAACAACACAAATTTCTCAAGGATGCGGAACATAGACTTCTGAAATGAAAAATATTTTGGTTTGCATAAAATCAACACATCCACATTCGTTCGTCTTTCAGTGAACGAATGAATGAACGAATTCATTAATTACATCAGGCCATATGTTGCACTGGACATTCCTTAGCTCTGTCGTAGACTCCATTCGGTCAACCAGTGAACTGAACTCGAGTACCAGCAGCATTCAGTGTATGTGACTGAGCAACTGACCAATCCTGCCGGACAATGTGACTTTGCCACACAGATTTCAATGTGCACTCACTTAAAAATATTGCAGCGGAGCTGGTATTCAACAGGACGAGGCATACTGAGACAATCACACACACCCATAAAATGCATATGCCAACGACTTTAAGTGAAGAATTTGAAGATGCACTTGGTCCTTTTCCTGCAATTAAATTCTTTCACACATTTCTCCGTATGAGGTCAACTTTGAGTATTAATTTTGACCTACTCCTCCACTCTCACACAATATCCCGCCTGTGTCTCTGCGAGCATCGCATTGTTATTTGGAATGTTTCTGGCTGGCGTCTGTGCAAGTGTGTATGTGCGAGTGTGTGGCGGAAAATGATGGTTCACTGCGCTTGACTCGTCATTGCCATTCCAGCTGTGCATCTGTGGACATGTTTTCATGAAGCCCTAGTCCCCACCACGGCAACCACCATCAGCCATCAGTTTCATTTTTCTCGGAAACCATTTGCATAAAATTTGCCCAATGTCAACATTCCTTAAACAAGTATGTACCCCATAAGGGTGCCACAATGTCGAAGGGTCTGAAAAAAATCCGGATTTGTGTACCACAGCATCATTGGTTATATATAGCGCCGACATATTTCGCAAATCTGCATTAAAGTTATAGTTTTGCAACTATATCTACTACTACCTACTTCCAATCGTATATCTAGGAATGTTTGAACTGAATGGATCAAAAATCCAACATTCAAAGTATGTAGGATAGATGGATAAAATGCATGCCTTCCCAATCAGACGGATAATTGTGCGAATGAGTAATAATCATGAATAAACATAACTCATACGCCACCAAGATGCAAATGAAATAATAGAGTTGACAGAACTACCGATTTCAGTTGTGAAATCGTCGATAAATGTTTATTCCAAAATTATTTAATTATTCTCGAAAATATTCTATAAATTTTAAAAAATAAAAAAAGTAGCTCAAGATGTAAAGAAGCGACAGTCCGATACCAATTGTTTTCTGTGCTCACATGGACGCATACGCAGAGTATATATACCTCTGTTTATATATGTGTTACTCACATATCCATACGTAAAGAAATCTGATATGTTGTGCGTGTTGGGTAATGTCATCTTCAGGTTGTTTGCTTTTTCTTGCTGCCGTTCAATCGCCAGCTTCATCATCACTTTATTGCTGGCATATGAACTGTCAATGTTTTAGTTGCTCTTTGCCCTTTTTGACTTAATTTAATATTCATTTTTATGTGGTCCCTCATTCGCATTCTCTTGCATGTGCTGTGTGAGAGGGTATGCATGTGAGAGTGTTTGTGTTTATATCGTCGATGACGTCGAAATTAAACGAAATTTCAAATTGGCCCAGTCATGGTGACCAACATGCAAAGGGTTGGACACTTAAGCAGAATATAAACAGGAAAAAGGTTCAGGACTATTCTCTCAAGCGAAACCTTGAATGGGAAATCTATTGAAAGTTAATTAAGATTTTTGTGCATTTATTTTCATGAGTATTCAATTTAAATTGAATGCAAAATAATGTTGCCCATCGACAGAAAATTACAAGAGTACAAAGTGGCCTGACAAAAAAAAAATCGGAAGTAATAAAAGACAAATATTTAAACACAACATAATATACTCTGCAGCGCATTACCCGCTTACCTAAACAAATGGTACAAGTTAGCGAAAAGAGCCATAATTAATGCTACGGTTGTTGGGGCTATAGCAAAGCATGCTTCTGCTTCGATTGAAACACGAGACGTTTAACTCAAAAGGGAAATGTGTACTGGGTCTAAATCTAATCTTCTTCAAAAACATTTATGTAGGTCTTATTGATATGTTAGGAAGACAGATTAAACTAGATTAAAATCATTTCGTCGAAGAATTGTGCATAACGTTTGCTGATATAGTTTGGTGTTCCATGCTTCGAAGCAATATTAAAAAAGGATGATTTTTTATTAAAATATGCCTTTTATAATTCAACTATAATTTTCGAAGTGTAAGTCAGATCTTGCCCGCTTAAACGTTATATTATATATTAGGTATGCCGACTACAAATGTTGTTTATTTCACTATCACGTAGCAACAAAAATTTTTTTATAAAAAAATATTTTGGCGTACTTTTTAGTAGCTTTTACTCCTAGAGTCCTAGAAAGCAATGCCAAATGTAGAAGTTATGTATGACACACTTTGTAGAGTTTATAGAATTATATTGTTTAATTAAAACTTAAATAGCTGGGTCGAAAGAAGCCCATTATAAATAGAAAACAAAATATTTTGTTTTTTTTTTCTAATACTTTAACAAAGAAAATATCTGTTGTACCCATGTACGGCGAAATCAATTAAACAGATTTTTTGAAATTTATAACTTCTATTTTGATACCCTCCACCTCCAGGATGGAGGTATATTCACTTTGTCATTCCGTTTGTAACACCTTGGAATATTCATCGGAGACCCCATAAAGTATACATATTCTGTATCCTGGTAAAATTCTAAGACGATTTAGCCGAATGAAATGAGCTAGGAGGTTGACATTTTCCGTAAATGTGTCTTATGGTTGCAGATCGGTTGGGATTGAAATCGGACGAAATCGGCCCAGAGGGAAATTTTTTTTCCTAACTAGGACTGAAAATACCCCTAATATTTAGACTATTTTTAACATTTTTTTGAAATTTTCTGATTTTTATACCCTGGAAATTTGTTTTGTACCTTCCTCTAGTTACGTGTGATTACGTTACAATGATACAACAACAGCTAGAAACATGAAAATCGGTGTGTACATCCCCATAATTACATAGACACGTAAAATAGACAGATTTTTCGAAAATTGTACTTTTAAGGGATACAATTGGAAAAGAGGTAAAAAATGGTACCAACCAAACCGCTGAAGTTAAAATCATGAAATGCGGTGAATGCATTTATCTGACTGCGTAGACGCGAAACATAAAGGATTTTTTTTCGAAATGTGTACTTTTAGGGGGAAAATTAGGTGAAAGGGATAAAAATGGTACCAATCAAAGGGTTAGAATAGTGAAATTCGGTGTGTACATTGCTGTGACTGCGTAGTTTCGAAAACTAAAGATATATTTCGATATTCGTACCTTAATGATCAAAATCGGATAAAATTGGTAACAAGCAAATGCGTTCATTACAATATGGGAGAAATCGGCCCTGAGGAAAAATGTTTCTCCCTAATGACGACTGACAATACACCTAATATTTAGAGTACATTTTTAAAGATTGCTTCCACATTTTCACTCTGTGATTACTATTGCAGTATTATATATAGTAGTAGACTATTAATAAAGGGTGTTTTTTATTGAGGTATAGAACTTCGAATTGAAATAAAACACAAGAAAATCGTTTTAATGTCCATCAATTTGGCTTTATTGGAAGGATAATCTTATGCCATTAATGTTTAAATATGATTTCGGGCATGTGGCCGCCGCGGCTGGCTCAAATATAACCAGCATATGGGGCCGTATGTTGGCAAAAACGCCACGAATGTTGGCTTCCAAGTCCCCTAACGTTTCTGGTTTGTTGGCGTAGACGAGCGACTTCACATATCCCCAAAGAAAATAATCCAATGGTGTCAAATCACACGATCTTGGTGGCCAATTGACAGGTCCATTCCGCGAAATTATGCGGTTAACCGAATTAATTGCTCTGATGGACGATTATGTCGACCATAAAATGGACGGAGCTTGCGGTGAACTTCGCGAACTGAACCATTACTTTCGTAATAAATTTGCACGATTTTCAAGCGTTGTTCTTTTGTCAACCTGTTCATGATGAAATGGCAAACCAAACTAAATATTAATCACTTGACAGCTGACAAAATGGCCGCCAGTTAAAAAAGTGATGCCAACTTAAAGTTCTATACCCCAAAAAAAACACCCTTTATTATAATAATGGAGCAATGGAAATTCGTTAAAAAAGTGCGCATAAGTTGGCCTTATAGTTTGAAATAGTAAACAAATATCACAATTTTCAAAATATGTTACTTCACCTATTTGTAAAGTCGAAAGCCTCTAATCTACCGGTAATACTGAGGTATGCACTCCGTGGTGGAGGGTATATAAGATTCGGCCCGGCCGAACTTAACGCCTTTTTACTTGTTTTTCTCACATATTTTTCAAATTGACATTGTTTTCGTCATTAGAAAACTTGCCAATAAAAATAAACAATAACGATTTTTAAAATATTTCACAATTATTGGGGACTGTAAGAACCACTGTGTAAGTGAAAGTTTGTAGCATTTGTGGTCTTCATACACTGAAAAAAATCCTTCGTAATACTTATGAACTCGCATCACAAATTCGGTAATGTTTTGTAAATATGTATGAACAATTAATAAATGAAATTGTTTATAAATTAGTGGTTAATTGTATTAAATAAATATATCTTAGAGATTATGGAATATATTTGAGCAACGGGCTGTTGTTATAAACATAATAATTGTTGTATGTATGAGATGGTCTATAAATAATAAATAGATTTGTAGTATGTCGACTTAATTCTTTTGAATACTTTACTACCCTGGAACATATTTTGGAACCTGTTCCAAACATTATGTGTTCCAGAACAGGTTCCAATGTAACAACTACCCGTTCTGCTAATGGTTCCAAAGAACCGACAAAGTGAAACCTGTTTTAGGACTTGTTCTTCGGAATACCTTACTGTTTACATATTGATTCCGTGGAATACAAACAAATCATTAAATGTGTATATACAGATATTTAAGGAAATCTTCGAGAAACATCGATGTGTGCATATGTGACCTTTTTAATTCACACAATATTCCCCAAATATCTCAGTACAAAAATAGAAGTCTTTTTATTCGACTTTCTGCATATATATGTATATTTTTCCGGGCGGAAAAAAGTAGCTGGAGTCCCGGGATTCCGGAATTTCGGACATAAAAGCAATAATGCCCACCTACACGTAAGTAGACATCATTTCGTGTTATTAAGATAATTTTCAAATGTAATTCCTAAATAACTAAACTAGCGGTAATGGTTTAATAAAGTAAGTTATTATATTTCATATTGAAATCAATTTTTAAAGGATATATAAAAAGTAACCCTCATCCGATTTGTAGAGATATCCTTCTGGTTCAAAAGAATCAATTGGAATACAGAATATGAGATAACGTTACCTTTCCCGTCACTCATCATTCATTTCTCCACCCTATCTCCTAAATCTTTTTCTCCTATACTACTTACGGGAATCCCGAATTTAGTTGGTTTATTCATACAGATATCAAAATTTCTGAAATTGAATTATTATGAATTATGAAATTAATATAATTTGTAACCTTATATTCACTTCATATCAATTATATTACTTATTATTATTATTTCAAGGAAGGTTGTATCACCTAACTAAATTATTTTGGTACTTTTTATAAATTTTTAGTGAAACGTGATGAAATAGTTAAAACTTTCCGCTGAATTCCCGCAGGAATCCCGTACAAATTTCCCGGGATACGGGAAACAGAAAATATGCAAAATCCCGGGATTTTTCGCGCGGGAAATTTTAGGACGCTAACCCTAGTTTCCTCACCTAAAATGAAAGCTTGGATTGTTTTATGGCTACCCACAAAATATTTCCGCTTTACATAACCTCTAAAAATCATGGGGTATTTCCGCATTAACCTCTTCTTCTCACTCCTTATCTCGTCAGACTTGAATTCTCCGTGCTAGCAATTGACTGGAACCCAAACTCTTATTTTAGGTAACGTATGTATAATAATATCGACTGTACGCGTACTTTTCATATCAGTCGAAAATGCTGAATCAACAATAGTTGTAACGGTCAACTAAGTTTTCGTTATTGTAAATTTTTGAACAAAACAACTTCCATGGTGAAATGTAAAGATATATATCGCTACCCTAATATAAGAAAGTCTCAACTAACATTAGCTCGAGATTTTTAGTTATTTGAACAAAACACGACAAGTTCGACCATAATTAATAAAAAACTCGATTTGCAAAAAAATGTTATTTGAGTCTTTTTTATATTAGGGTAGCGATATGTATGTAATTTATTCTTAATTCTAATTTTAAAAATGCGTAATTGAACATTTTTTTGAAGCCGTCCTTTTTACTTATTCCGTTTTTTCCAAGAACAACATGTGTTAAATCCGCTTGAAAAGCAGCTGTAATGTATGAACCAATTGTCCTCATCTTTTATAATTTTCATATATTCAATAGAATATAATAGACTAAAATAAATAAACAATAAGAAACTAAATTATACTTAAACAAGTAAGGAAAGACAAAAGTCGGGCGGCGCCGACTATATGATACACTCCACTTTCTATCGTAAACCAGTAAAGAAAGGCTAAAGTCGGGCGGGGCCGACTCTATGATACACTCCACTTTCAATCCGAATACAATTCAATTCGGCGAAAAAGTGAAAACGGGAAGGTTTTTTGTATCCTGTAAATGTATGTGTTTGACAAAAAAATTTATATTGGAAATGACATTTGTATGAGGATATATTGAAACCTGGAACGAAATAGGTGAAATATAAAATATATAGTTTGACCAAAATCGATTAAACTTATGGGAGCAACATTTGAATTTGGGCTATATTTAAATCTGAACCGATCTTACCCACTTTCACCATAGTTTTGTTTAGTTAGATTATAAGATGTTGTGCGAAATTTAAAGAAAATCGAGCACAATATGTGGCTTTTAAAGCGGCAAAAGTCAAATCGGGAGCGACATTTGTATGGGGGCAATATCTAAATCTGAACCGATCTTACCCAATTTCTGCATAATGTTTCTAGTTGGATTATAATATGTTGTCCCAAATTTAAAGAAAATCGGGTACAATATATGGGTTTTAGAGCGCAAAATTCAAATCGGGAGCGACATTTGTATGGGGCCTATATCTAAATCTGAACCGATCTAGCCCGCTTTAGCCACAGGTG
Organism: Polietes domitor; assembly: GCA_947397865.1. Classification (NCBI taxonomy): domain Eukaryota; kingdom Metazoa; phylum Arthropoda; class Insecta; order Diptera; family Muscidae; genus Polietes; species Polietes domitor. The sequence goes on from OX377618.1 coordinate 204,048,501, forward strand.
TTTCTAGTTAGATTATAAGATGTTGTGGCAAATTTAAAGAAAATCGATTAGAATATGTGGCATTTAAAGCGGAAAAAGTCAAATCGGGAACGACATTTGTATGGGGGCTATATCTAAATCTGAACCGATTTGACCTATTTTCAACATAGAGGTTCTTAGTTTAGATGATGTTTTGCCAAATCTGAAGACAATCTGATACAATATGTGGTTTCTAGAGCGGAAAAAGTCAAATCGGGAGCGAAATTTGTATGGGAGCTATATATAAATCTGAACCGATCTGTCCGATATTCACCATGGGAGTTTCTAGTGGGAATATATGATGTTTTACCAAATCTGAAGACAATATGATACAATATGTGGTTTCTAGAGCGGAAAAAGTCAAATCGGGAGCGAAATTTGTATGGGAGCTATATATAAATCTGAACCGATCTGTCTGATATTCACCATGGGAGTTTCTAGTGGGAATATAACAGGTTTTACCAAATCTGAAGACAATCTGATACATTATGTGGTTTCTAGAGCGGAAAAAGTCAAATCGGGAGCGAAATTTGTATGGGAGCTATATATAAATCTGAACCGATCTGTCCGATATTCACCATGGGAGTTTCTAGTGGAAATATAACATGTTTTACCAAATCTGAAGACAATCTGATACATTATGTGGTTTCTAGAGCGGAAAAAGTCAAATCGGGAGCGAAATTTGTATGGGTGCTATATATAAATCTGAACCGATCTAACACATTTTCACCACAGGTGTTTCTAGTTACAATATAAGATGTTTTGACAATTTTATAGAAAATCTGTTGTAATATGTGGTATCTAGAGTGAAAAGAGTCAAATCGGGAGTGAAATTCGTATGGGGGCTATATCTAAATCTGAACCGATTTTCTTCAAATTAAATAGGGTTCGTCCTTATCGCGAAAAACATCGTTGTGCAAAGTTTCATTTGGTTCTGTCTACAATTGCGACCTGTATCGTGATTACAAGAATAGATGGACGGACGGACGGATGGACGGACAGACAGACAGACAGACGGACATTGCTAAATCGACTCAGAAAGTGATTCTAAGACGATCGGTATAATTACCAATGGGTCTATCTCGTTTCCTTTTGGATGTTACTCTCGTGGAGTATATAAAAAGGGAAAACGGGAAAATTTTGTGTATGTTTCCTAATCACAGACTAATATGACCTGGTCCAATTTGTCAAATCGAGAATAATATTTGTATTGGGGCTACATCCAAATATAGAGTTGACGTATAACGTGTTATTATCAATTTTCTGGGGGAACGAAATTTGTATGAGAGCTATATGTAAATCTGAACCGATGCGACCCATTTTGCACCATAGGTGTTCCTTTAAATGGAGCGGAAATCTAACACATTTTTACAACAGGTGTTTCCAGTTGAAATATAAGGTGTTTTGCTAATTTTGAAGAAAATCTGTTAAAATATGTTGATTCTAGAGCGGAAAAATTCAAATTGGGAACGAAATTTGTATTGGAGCTATATATAAATCTGAACCGATCTGACACATTTTTACCACAGGTGTTTCCAGTTGAAATATAAGGTGTTTTGCGAATTTTGAAGAAAATCTGTAAAAATACGTGGTATCTAGAGTGAAAAGGGTCAAATCGGGAGTGAAATTCGTATGGGGGCTATGTCTAAATCTGAACCGATTTTCTTAAAATTAAATAGCGTTCGTCCTTGTCCCGAAAAACTTCGTTGTGCAAAGTTTCGTTTGGTTCTGGCTACAATTGCGACCTGCATCGTGATTACAACAATAGATGGACGGACGGACATTGATAAATCGACTCAGAAAGTGATTCTAAGCCGATTGGTATAATTAACAATGGGTCTATCTCCCTTCCTTTTGGGTGTTACAAACAAATGCACAAAGACATAATACTCTCGTGGAGTGTATAAAAATGTTTTCAAAGTATTTTCAAATATTAAGAATATTTGAGAATTTTTGGACAATTTTTCTCGTACGTCCGTAAATACCCTTTCTGTCGGTACCAAGATCATATTATTCAGTAGTGGTCCTAGAGCATTAAGAAGTTGCCAAATGCTCTCGTTTAAATGAAAACAGACTTCAGTTTCCAACATTACTGTCGATCCCATACTGTGCCAACAATAAATAATCCACCACAACAGCCCTCTTGCATGTCCATAATATTGACCTTTCTAACTGGTTTATTTGGCAGATAAACATCAGTCGAAATAAATTTCGCTGACAATGTTTCGAAACGATTATAAATCATTACCCTACACCAACAACAGCAACGACAAAAAAACAATTGGAAAACATAAACACATTTCCCCATCATATCCTGACGTATGTTTTACTTGGTAATCTCATTGGAAAATGTTTCATACTGTTGCATTCAGCACGACGATGTAGCTGTGGCGATAATGCATTTGGAGCCAACACAACATACTCCCACACACCCACATCCTCACCCACTCCCATATCCCTACCCGTCAACAGCCGAACAGAACAGTAAAAGCAATTGCAACGAACAACTCAACAACATTAAAAAGCATGTTGTTGTTGTTTTTGCTGTTACAGTTGTTGTTTTTTAAATTTATAACTGATTATGATTTCATGGGGCAACATTTGTTTCTGGAGGCTACTCCCTTTCCATGGCCATGACAGGACTGACATGAAAATGCATTAAACTTTTCAATTCGCGTGTACACATGTGCTGGAGATGAACATTAATGTACACTCATATGTACATGCATATGTGTGTACACACACATACACACACTCTCATTTACAGGCAGAGTATCTGGCTGGCACCAGTGGGGCCACATGTACATGGATATGCCCATCAACAACAATTGGGTAAATGTATTACATTTCCAAAGGCTTTATTTCCGTGCCCGGCCGCAATACCACACTAATGCATGAGCTCGAACATCCGGTAGCATCTGACATTACTGCAGAAACATACAATCACCTTAACCTGAGTATTTTTACATTCATATAGCGGGAGGGGAGAATATTCCGAACTGTCCGGGTTGAAAAGTGAAAGTTTTTGAATTCTGATATAGGTTTACTCAAACCCTTACATAACCCAAATACTGCAACGCTACAACAAAAATGTGATAACAATTGGTTAGTATTGGGGTATCCAACCAATTCACTTTTATTTGATTAATCGAAAAATTTTGTTCAAATTTGTTTTGTCTGAGACGTACAAATTTATTTTTCAACGTCGAATTTTTGTAACGATACTTTTTTTATTACTATTATTTTTCAAAAATATACCCCTGAAGATGATTTAAGATTTTAATTGAAATAATGGGAAAGGGAATAATAAATATTAAAATAATTCAATAACGCCAGTTTTTTATTCACTCTCACTCACTTTACATTTGTGACAGATAAAAGTGTAAAGTAAAATTTGTCCCATGACTTTTTAAGCTGTTTGAACCACGCCCGTCCGTCTGCCTGGCTGGGAGGAAGTAAAGGTATATATTTCAACATTGTACATAGGAATATTTTCCTCAAACTTAGTTTAAGTTCGGAGTTGGGGGAAACTGATAACTCCCGCAGAAATGGTCCATATTCCCATGCAAAATTAAAACCAATGTAACGTCAACATCTTAATTTCGGAATCAGTTATATTTTGGTATTTCATAAAGTTTTTTCAATGTACGAAGTATGAATGATTATTTCACGTCCCTTATGTAGTACCTCATACATAAGGTGACCATCCATCCCGCTTTTCGCGGGACTATCCCGATTTTTGATGTCCAATCCCGCTTAAATTTTCCATCCCGCATAATCCCTCTTTCTCCATTTACAATATTTTTGGTACGACATCGATATAAAATTGTCACTTAAAAATTTGTAACCGATTCTAAATTTTGGTTCTAGTTTTAAGGGAACATTTAACATTATTAGTAGTAATTTAAACAATACTTTGATAATTCACTGCCTGGCCCACGATGTCGAACGTTAACGTTCGCATGCCTCTCATGAGACAAACAGCTGATTTGGGACCCACTAACAGGCACTAGAACGACAAAGCGAACGAAAATCTATGCGAAAGAAAACGTAAGCATTTCAGTGTAAAATCGGGGCCCACTAACATTTTCTTCTGTCATCGAATCGAATGAAAATGTCAAAATCACTCACTTGTGTTTTGTCTGTCGCTAGCATAAATAAATAAAATACAAAACAAATTTGTTTTATATTTTTTTCTCTCCTCTCTATTTCATACTTCTTCCTCGGCGTTCGAGATAATCTCGCCACGAACTTCCTAGGCACCAATTGAGTTGTCGAGGCACATATTGTGCAGAACGCATTTATACTTTCCGTTGCTCCGTGCACCGGATTGTTTTTGTTGTAGGGTCTTTCAATAGTGTTCCTTTTATTACTAAAGGGGATCTTCAGGAATGGCTTTAATTTGTGGCTCCTACCTCCTGAAACCCAATCGTATATGCATATGCATATTCATGTGAAATTAGTATAGTCTGGTCATCTCAAAAACATTAGAGATGACCAGTAGCTGCCTACAGGGGTCCAGAAATTAGCATTCATCCAAAAAATGTGCGCGTTGGAAAAATTTATATTTTTCGACAACACACAAAAACAACCCCAAATATTGATTGTTTACATTATTTTTTCGAATTTTGTTTTCAGTTATTTCAGCTGTGTTTGGATATTTTACGCTTTTTTATCGGCATATTTGCAATTATTTGTGGATTTTTTGATCTGGCAATATTTTCATTCACTCACAACACGTAAGGCTATGCGAACGAAAAGTCAGAAGATAGTGGGTCGCTTTTTGATGCGAAAGTGAGTGACTGGCTTTCGTTCGCATAGATTTTCTTTCGACATCGTGGGTCTGGCAGTCAATGTTGCGTTGTTCAATTGATTCATTTAAAACATGTGTTAATAAAAAAAGTCGTTACAGTTGAACCGGACGATATACCGAATGGAGTTACTTGGCGTTTTTAGTTTTTCATTTCCTCATACTGTTGCCCCTTCACAGGACTACAGTGTTCCGAAGGATACAATTTTTCAAAAAAATATTTTATATACTTGTTCGCATCCTATGATAACGATATTAGTGTCAAAATTAAGACTAAAATGTCTGTTAAAAATACTTCAAATATCATGCTTCTATCTGTATTAGTTCAGTGTTAACATATATTTCAAGTTTACCTCTTAGTTTTTCTAGTTTATTCATATCTTACTTTTTAAGAGACAAAACTTTAAATGGTTGTTAATACAAAACTAATAGAGATAGAAGCTTGAAATTTATAGTATTTTTAGCACATATTCTCTTCTATGATTTGACACATATACCGTTATAGGGTACGAATATGTATAAAATATAATTTTTGAAATAATTTAAAAAATTGGAGTTCTTTTAAGGGGTAATAGGATAAGTAAATGAAAAACTAAAATCGCCAATTAATCTATTTCACCTATAGTTTCAGATTTATATCATTTGGTTCAAGTGTAATATGGACTGTCGGACAGTGTAATAAATGATATAGAATGTCAAACAGTTTATGAAAGGAAACCATAATGATACTAGCTGGTATAAAAATCCCTCTCAATAAGTTCGGACATGCCTTTTTACTGTTTGAAATAAATTGTAATATTCCTTTCGTTATTTATTGAGAAATTTTAAATAATTTTAAAGGACACTTCGTAGCAAATTTCAAAAAATATACTTCAATACTCTAAATATTTTTTATTTTATTTTCAGTCCTTCTTAGGAACAAACTTTATGACAGTCTACACAGTCAAGGTAGCCTGAAGTTCATTATTCCTGATATAGCCGTTTGATTGTTACCATCTGTCTCCTTTTCCCATTGTGACGCTAAAGGGACGAATTTGAAATTTTTTTGCACACACACAAGATCAGTCAGTCGTATTCTAAACACAGCCATTTTAATTAATAATACAGTATACGTCCCGCTTTTTAAATTCATAAATGCCGCTTTTTGTCCAAAAAGAGATGGTCACGTTACTCATACGCAACTCGTAAAATTAATCTTAAATTTGATCATTGTTTTCATAGATGTTATATATACCTGAAAGAGGGAAGATATTACGACTACGACCCTTCGGTACCTTCCATACTTCCATGTGGGTAGTCGAAATCAGTTGTATCTTCATATTTGAAAACGTTTTTTTGCTTTTTCCACTCCACTCGTCGTAGTATCTCCCCCAGAATTGAGCTTATCCTAATTGAAATTAAATCCTTTATAAATTCTAGTATCTACCAGACAAATAATCCGACCCTAAATAAAATAAAGGGTATATATAAGTCGGTTTAACCGACTAAAACTTACTGACTTATGACTTTAGCTAAACTAGCACAAATTGAATTCATATTTTTACTAAAGTTGCAATTTTCGTTAGAGGGAAAATTGAATTATGATTTTGAAGAATATGCTGAAATCGACGTCTGGTTCTATAAGGCTGTGGAAAAAAGTGAAACCACAACGGATTCTGATAGAGATTGTACAAAAGTAATATACGTGCATTGTCGTTTTGAAAGTTTATATGTAGTGACAATATCTCCTTACTTTGCACCTTCTTATGTTGAATCGGGGTATTAGTATATATTGACGGAATTATAAATAAAGCAGGTTATCTGAGGATATTAAGAGACAGCTTATAATTTTATATTGGTACGCTTAATTCAGGAGTAACTTCTTTATAAAATTGTTCCATCATCCTCCCCCATCCCCAGGCATGAACCCCACCGCAAAATTTGTGGGATGAATTGGATCGCCGTATTCGCCGCTACACAATATCCTCCACATCCGAACTGAAACAAGTAAGGAAAGGCTAAAGTCGGGCGGGGCCGACTATATAATACCCTACACCACTCCCTGCGTATGTTCCTCGCTTTGATTACTAAACCCAGGTATTTCATGGGAGCAATTTTATGTAGTTCATACAAATTATATACATTATATTCATATAATTTATATGCTATAAATTCATTTTTAGTCAAATTTAACGAATATGGTAAATAATATTGTAATTGATCCAATTGTCTGACAGACAAATACAAATTATACAGTAGTTAACCAAAGTCATACCAAAGTATGGACATATGGGCATCACCCAAATAATTCTCATTGCAATTCAATTCGGTAAAAAATTGAAATCGGGAAGGATTTTTGCATCCTGTAAATGTATGTGTTTCACAAAAAATGTTAAATCGGAAAGGACATTTGTATGGGGGTATATTGAAACCTGGAAGATTTGACCCGCTTTCACCATGTCTGTTTCTTGGTGAAATATAATATGTAAAGTTTGGCCAAAATCGGTTAAAGATTCGGGGGCAACATTTGTATGAGGGCTATATCTAAATCTGAACCGATCTTACCCACTTTCACCATAGATGTTTCTAGTTCGATTATAAGATGTTGTGCCAATTTTAAAGAAAATAGGGTACAATATGTCGTTTCTACAGCGGAAAAAGTGAATTCGGGAGCGACATTTGTATGGGGGCTAAATCTGAATCTGAACCGATCTTACCCAATTTTTGCATACGTGTTTCTAGTTCGATTATAAGATGTTCTGCTAAATTTTAAGAAAATCGGGTACAATATGTCGTTTCTACAGCGGAAAATGTCAAATCGGGAGCGACATTTGTATGGGGGCTATATATAAATCTGAACCGATCTTACCCAATTTTTGCATACGTGTTTCTAGTTCGATTATAAGATGTTCTGCAAAATTTAAAGAAAATCGGGTACAATATGACGTTTCTAGAGCGGAAAATGTCAAATGGGGAGCGACATTTGTATGGGGGCTATATCTAAATCTGAACCGATCTTACCCAATTTTTGCGTACGTGTTTCTAGTTCGATTATAAGATGTTCTGCCAAATTTAAAGAAAATCGGGTACAATATGTCGTTTCTAGAGCGGAAAATGTCAAATCGGGAGCGAAATTTATATGGGGGCTATATCTGAATCTGAACCGATCTTACCCAATTTTTGTATACGTGTTTCTAGTTCGATTATAAGATGTTCTGCCAAATTTAAAGAAAATCGGGTACAATATGACGTTTTTAGAGCGGAAAATGTCAAATCGGGAGCGACATTTGTATGGGGGCTATATCTAAATCTGAACCGATCTTACCCAATTTTTGTATACGTGTTTCTAGTTGGATTATAAGATGTTCTGCAAAATTTAAAGAAAATCGGGTACAATATGTCTTTTCTAGAGCGGAAAAAGTAAAATCGGGAGCGAAATTTGTATGGGGGCTATATCTGAATCTGAACCGATCTTACCCAATTTTTGCATACGTGTTTCTAGTTCGATTATAAGATGTTCTGCTAAATTTTAAGAAAATCGGGTACAATATGTCGTTTCTACAGCGGAAAATGTCAAATCGGGAGCGACATTTGTATGGGGGCTATATCTAAATCTGAACCGATCTTACCCTATTTATGCATACGTGTTTCTAGTTCGATTATAAGATGTTCTGCAAAATTTAAACAAAATCGTGTACAATATGACGTTTCTAGAGCGGAAAATGTCAAATCGGGAGCGACATTTGTATGGGGGCTATATCTAAATCTGAACCGATCTTACCCAATTTTTGCATACGTGTTTCTAGTTCGATTATAAGATGTTCTGCCAAATTTAAAGAAAATCGGGTACAATATGTCGTTTCTAGAGCGGAAAATGTCAAATCGGGAGCGACATTTGTATGGGGGCTATATCTGAATCTGAACCGATCTTACCCAATTTTTGTATACGTGTTTCTAGTTCGATTATAAGATGTTCTGCCAAATTTAAAGAAAATCGGGTACAATATGACGTTTCTAGAGCGGAAAATGTCAAATCGGGAGCGACATTTGTATGGGGGCTATATCTAAATCTGAACCGATCTTACCCAATTTTTGCATACGTGTTTCTAGTTCGATTATAAGATGTTCTGCCAAATTTAAAGAAAATCGGGTACAATATGTCGTTTCTAGAGCGGAAAATGTCAAATCGGGAGCGACATTTGTATGGGGGCTATATCTGAATCTGAACCGATCTTACCCAATTTTTGTATACGTGTTTCTAGTTGGATTATAAGATGTTCTGCCAAATTTAAAGAAAATCGGGTACAATATGTCGTTTCTAGAGCGGAAAATGTCAAATCGGGAGCGACATTTGTATGGGGGCTATATCTAAATCTGAACCGATTTCCTCCAAATTCAATACCGATGGTCATTGGCCAGAAAAAATAACTTCTGCCAAGTTTCATGACAATCGGACAACAATTGCGACCTGTAGAGTGCGAACAAGCTTAGATGGACAGCAGACGGACAGACGGACAGACAGACATCGTTAAATCGACTCAGCTGGTGATTCTAAGCCGATCGGTATACTTAAAGGTGGGTCTAGCTCGATTATTACTTGGTGTTACAAACATTTGGCGCGAAACTAACTTATAATACCCTAGACCACGAAGTGGTGTAGGGTATAAAAACGATTACATGAAGAATGAGACACAGTGCCAGAAAAATCGTGTAAAAGGCGTATCCCTATGCCAAATAAATCTTAAAATTTCACAAAAAGATATTTTGGTCTTATTTATATTTTAAGAAAACCCGAATATTAATGACGCCATGAATTTATATATAAATTAAGTAATTTTTTGCTTTTATTATTTTTAATCATTTAATGATTACTTCTTTTCGCGGATTTGGAAACTTATCTAATGGTGAATTAAAATTATAATATAAAGTTTTATGTTTAAATAAAGTACATGGATTAATAGGCGTTTGATCATCACCAATGCGAATGTCGAATATTAATGAGAAGCACTGGCATGTTGAGTAGATCATTTTTGTAGAATAAACTTATAGTCCAGCTGGTCTGAGTTTCTTTTTATAGCGGGTCAAAGTTTTCAGTTTTTCGTCGAAGGGGCATTATACTAAGCGAGAAAAGTGTTCTAAGTTAATGCCTGAGAAAAATTCTATTGTCAGAATTATATTGTGGAATTTTATGAGGATCCTTTTTATGGAAGATCTTAACCCTCTAGCTCCTCTCTTTGTGGGTAAATTTGATTTCTTCGTAGCGATTTTTCAACAAGGCCGGGGCCTCTTTAAGTAAATGATTCTCACAAACGAATGAGAAGCACAACTCACTTGCCGAATATCCGTGTAAAAAAAGCACCAAGTAATAAATCACACATGCCAATTTACAAGCAATTCATTGAGTTGCATATGTAAGTAGGTATGTGTATATACAGGTATAGTTACCCAGCAATACTTCGGCCGTGCCAACCCTAATTTGTTTTAGTTTTTCCGTGTGTTTTATTTGGTCTTTATCCAATATTTGATATGAACTGCGATATTCTCCTGGCTCCTGACCATTTTGCGTCTATATTTTATATAATGCTAATTTATTTACAAATGACATGGTGACAGAATCATTTACTTAAAGAGGCCGGATATGTTGTTGAAAAGTCGCTGCGAAGGCACCTGAGGAAACCATGATAGTGTGCAGCCAAGTAATAAAATTCATCATGCCATCTGTAAATAAATTTGCATTCTATAAAATATAGATGCAAAATGGTCTTGAGCCGGGAGAATATCCCAGTTCAAATCAAATATTGATTACAGACCAAAATAAAACAAACGTAAAAACTAAAATAAATTTTAAATCCCTATTATTTTTAATAGTCAACAAAGGACGTCTTTGTTTTTTAATATTTTTTTTAACAGATAATAACATTAGAAAGATGCTCCATAAGTTTCATGATGGAGCTCCTAATATTTACTCTACATCAATTATGAACGTGATAACAGTCAAAATTATAAATATAAAACATTTTATTTAAGTTGGTTTCAATGAAATTTTGGATGTTCCCCGCTAAATATAATCTTCGGTTTTCTTAATGCGTTATCCCAAAACATTTCGGTTTTATTGCCGTCCCTTCGTGAGTTACACAGTTTTTTTACGATTTTAGGATTATTTTTAATTAATTTTTATAAAATCCGCTATAACTTCCATGTTTTTGCTTCGATTTGCAAATTATTTTTAAGAAATATTCTTCTCTTTCATTTGATATCCACATCGTATGAGTTGCAAAAGTATGAAAATAAATTATTAAAGCATCTATATCCTTTGGAAATAAAAAGACCTGTTGAAAGGAGAAAAGATCACCAAATGAAAAACTGAATACACAAATTTTTTACTTACGCTCTCTTGTTTTATATGTTTATGGTCTTTTACAGGTCCAAAAATTACTGTCGCACGGTATTATACATGCATATGAATATAGTGCTAGATTTTGATAATAAAAGGTGATTTTTTAGCTATTATCTTTTTGGCAACACTGGTTTAAACAGCTGACGCACGTTTCGTGTTTTGTTTCACTGTCAAACATCTTCAGTTTGGTCTATAATTTAACCATGAATCGTCTTACAAACGAACAACGCTTGCAATTTATTGAATTTTATTATCAAAATGCGTGCTCTGTTAAGAAAGATTATCGCGCGCTTCCATTTTATGGTCAGTTTAATCGACCCACTGAAGCGGCTATTCGGGCTATTGTGACTAAATTTCGCACCAAATTTACATTGTTGAACATTAAACCACCAACACGCTTACGTAGAGTGCGAACTGAAGAAAATATCGCAGCTGTATCGGCCAGTGTTAATGATGACCATCAATTATCGATTCGTCGCCGTTCGCAGCAATTGGCCCTCTGTTACTCAAAAACGTGGAAATGCCAAAATTGGACTAAGCGGATGGACCATTTGAGGTCAACATTTGCATGAAATAATCTTCAAACATTAAATTATATGGACCGTACTATCGATTCAAATAAAGATTTCATGCATTTTTCTGAATTTTATGTTTTTTTTTTGAAAAACTTTCCTACAGCTTTTAAAAATCACCCTTTATAACGTATCCGGTATCCTTTTTGTTATCAGTTTTGATCGATTTATCAACTGCTTCCCCTTGTACGTCTACTTTACCACGATTCTATCTGCAACACTGTGGTAGGCACCATTTTTATCCTTTTTTGTGCCGCTTAACCTTCGAAAATTCATTTCAATCTTCTCGTCTATACAGTTAGAGCCACAAAAAATACATCCTTTTTACGCGTCTACACAATTTGCGGCATATGCCCATCGAATTTCATGATTCCAGATTCTTCCGTTAGATTTGTACCTTTTAAATCCCTTTTTGGCCTCATTTACACCAACAATTATAGCTGGAGTAGTACATATTACATATTACTTTCAGTTTTCCCCTGGGACAGTTATGGAATTTTCCCCATACACATAAACACATACACTCATACATATATGTCCATGTACTTTTTATATGCGGCCGATATGTGCATGGGTAAGTTCGCTAAATATGTACGTACGATTACATACTAGTAGAGTATACTTATAAATGTACATACATATAGCGAAAGGTATTTGACTATGATAATGCCGAGTATAAAAATTGCCACAACTGTAACTTTCATATGCCACTGAATGAATGAAGAGCAGACCGTGCAGTTGGTGAGCGGAAATAACTTGAACATTACATTGAGAATTTGATTCATCATCATCATCGCCATGCTCCTAACCACCGCATAAACGCCCACACATAAACAGCGAACACGTTATGAATTCCACCATCGTTTAACACAGAGTCATCGTGCAAAGTGTTCGTTCGGTTGGTGAAGCAAACGTTAGATAATGGAGGAAAGCACACGGCTGGATATATCACCTAAATAAGAATGGAACTATTAGTATTATAGGCATTAACACCTTCTTTTTATTCTCTGCTTGCTCAGTAATAGTATGACTAGGTGAATTGACCATGACCATTCGTTTGTGAGATTATATGGAATATGTACATTAGGATGGGTCACGAAAATAAATTGCCGCGGTCACCGCCCAGCAATGAAGATTGGAATGTTTAATGATGATCTGCCAAATAGTTCGTCAATTGGTCAAGCCGTCTGTGAGATAAACGAATATGAAAACACTACCTTGTAATTGTTTGTGTTGCATTTTTATCCATAATTTGAATTAATAGACCCTTGTAGACACTTTAAATATAAATTTGTATTCTGTACTGGAATAACTCACCGCTCGTATTATTGGACGGATAAAAACTTATATTTATTGGAAACATTTGATAAAATGTGTTATGAAATATAAATAGAAGGAATCAATTCCTAAATGGCGACTAAATAATGAATATCGGGAATATTCTTTTTTGTGAAGAAAGTTTAATATAGAAGATGGGGTTTCATAGCCAAAACCTTCAAACTCTTTTTACATAAATGAGCACTGCGGCATAATGTTTTTCCTGTCCATGTTCATGTTCATAATTTAGGCTTCATTCGAATGGTATTGACTGCAGCTATTTATTTTTCCGTTGTCACTATGAAAAAATATATAAACGTCCAATAATTCAGAAAATAAGTTACTTAAAGACAATGAACACAATTTATATTTAAAGTTTTGTCTAGGGTCTATTAATGGAAACTGTTCTTTCATTTGTATGTACCTAATGTATATAAGGCTGGGTCGCGGTGCATACAAATGGAAAACCAATTCCCAGTCACCCCACAAAAATAAATTTTCGACTATTTAATGATGATTTGCAAAATATTTCGTTCCTAGATCAAGAAGTCTGTGAGCTAAATGCTCCAAAAAATCATGTTTTTCCTGCGTATTTTTTTTCATGTTGAATTTGTATCCAAATTTTTTTCTGAATTAATAGACCCTTCACAGCACTTTATATATAATTTTTTGAGCGCCCCGGTAGTCAAGTTGGTAGCGTACTCGGCCATCAGCGTGGGGGTTGTGGTATAAATTCCCACCAGAGTCTCTGGTCTGTCGCTGCAATAACTAGCTACAATGTTCTTAGTCACCCGGCTCTATCCCTGGACCCAAAATTAGAATATAAATTTACTTTGTACTGTAATTCCCAATAAATAAATAAAAATAAATTTTGATTCTAATCATAGAGTTATTTTTTGGTTGAATTATTGGACCTTTATAGTATTTTTTGTGTTTTTTCATGGTGTCAACTGAAAAATTTTTCCTTTTTGGTGTTTGTATATTAAATAATGCCTAACTAATGAACAACAGAAGGAAAATGATGCCGCAGCGCCCTTTTTTGTAAAAAGAGTTTCAAATTTTTGGCTCTGAAATCCATATCTTGTATTAAATTATTGTACAAACATGGAATTATTTACACCATTTTCGCCCGATATTCATCATTTAGGCATCATTCGAAAGGTATTGATTCCTTCTATTTAATTTTCATAGTACCTTTTACAAAATGTTTCCAAGAAATATGAGTTTTTAGCTGTCATCTTGAAAAACCACAAAAAATGAATATAAACGTCCAAATTTTATTTAAAGTGATTCCAAAGGTCTATTAATTAAACAAGTAAGGAAAGGGTAAAATCGGGCGGGGCCGACTCTATGATACACTCCACTTTCTATCCGAATACAATTTAATGCGGTGAAAAAGTGAAAACGGGCAGGATTTTTGCATCCTGTAAATGTGTGTGTTTGACAAAAAGTGTTAAATCGGAAAGGACATTTGTGTGGGGTATATTGAAATCTGGAACGAAATAGGTGAAATATAATATGTATAGTTTGGCCAAAATCGGTTAAACATTTGGGAGCAACATTTCTATTTGCGCTATATCTAAATCTGAACCGATCGTAGCCACTTTCACCATAGGTTTTTCACATGGATTATAAGCTGTTGTGCCAAATTTAAAGAAAATCGAGTACATTTTCTAGAGCGGCAAAAGTCAAATCGGGAGCCACATTTGTTTGGGGGCTATATCTAAATCTGAACCGATCTTACCCACTTTCTGCATAGGTGTTTCTAGCTGGATTATAAGATTTTGTGTCAAATTTAAAGAAAATCGGGTACATTTTCTAGAGCGGAAAATGTCAAATCGGGAGCGACATTTGTATGGGGGCTATATCTAAATCTGAACCGATCTTACCGAATTTCTGCATAGGTGTTTACAGTTGGATTATTAGATGTTGTGCCAAATTTAAAGAAAATCGGGCACAATATGTCGTTTCTACAGCGGAAAATGTCAAATCGGGAGCGACATTTGTATGGTGGCTATATCTAAATCTGAACCGATTTGCCTCAAATTCAATAGCGTTCGTCCTTGATCCACGAAACTTACTTGTGCCAATTTTTGTTAAGATCGGACTATAATTGCGACCTGTAGTTTGATTACAACAATAGATGGACAGACAGACGGACAGACGGACATTGCTAAATCGACTCAGAAAGTGATTCTAAGTCGATCGGTATACTTAACAATGGGTCTATCCCGCTTCCTTTTGGGTGTTACAAACAAATGCACAAAGCCATAATACTCTCGTGGAGTGTATAAAAAAATTAACAAAAATCCAACATAAACCAGTAAGGAAAGGCTAAAGTCGGGCGGGGCCGACTCTATGATACACTCCACTTTCAATCCGAATACAATTCAATTCGGTGAAAAAGTGAAAACGGGAAGGTTTTTTGTATCCTGTAAATGTATGTGTTTGACAAAAATTTTTTTTGTATGAGGATATATTGAAACCTGGAACGAAATAGGTGAAATATAAAATGTATAGTTTGGCCAAAATCGGTTAAACTTATGGGAGCAACATTTGAATTTTTGGCTATATTTAAATCTGAACCGATCTTACCCACTTTCACCATAGTTTTGTTTAGTTAGATTATAAGATCTTGTGCGAAATTTAAAGAAAATCGAGCACAATATGTCGCTTTTAAAGCGGCAAAAGTCAAATCGGGAGCGACATTTGTATGGGGGCTATATCTAAATCTGAACCGATCTTAACCAATTTCTGCATAGTGTTTCTAGTTGGTTTATAAGATGTTGTCCCAAATTTAAAGAAAATCGGGTACAATATATGGTTTTTAGAGCGCAAAATTCAAATCGGGAGCGACATTTGTATGGGGCCTATATCTAAATCTGAACCGATCTAACCCGCTTTAGCCACAGGTATTTCTAGTTAGATTATAAGATGTTGTGCCAAATTTAAAGAAAATCGATTAGAATATGTGGCATTTAAAGCGGAAAAAGTCAAATCGGGAGCGACATTTATATGGGGGCTATATCTAAATCTGAACCGATCTTACCCAATTTCTGCATAGGTGTTTCTAGTAAGATTATAAGATGTTGTGCCAAATTTAAAGAAAATCGAGTACAATATGTGGTTTCTACAGAGGAAAATGTCAAATCGGGAACGACATTTGTATGGGGGCTATATCTAAATCTGAACCGATTTGACCTATTTTCACCATAGATTTTCTTAGTTTAAATATAAGATGTTTTGCCAAATCTGAAGACAATCTGATACAATATGTGGTTTCTAGAGCGGAAAAAGTCAAATCGGGAGCGAAATTTGTATGGGAGCTATATATAAATCTGAACCGATCTGACCGATATTCACCATGGGTGTTTCTAGTGGAAATATAAGATGTTTTACCAAATCTGAAGACAATATGATACATTATGTGGTCTCTAGAGCGGAAAAAGTAAAATCGGGAGAGAAATTTGTATGGGAGCTATATGTAAATCTGAACCGATCTAACACATTTTTACCACAGGAGTTTCTAGTTACAATATAAGACGTTTTGCCAATTTTAAAGAAAATCTGTTGTAAAATGTGGTATCTAGAGTGAAAAGAGTCAAATCGGGAGTGAAATTCGTATGGGGGCTATATCTAAATCTGAACCGATTTTCTTCAAATTAAATAGCGTTCGTCCTTATCCCGAAAAACATCGTTGTGCAAAGTTTCATTTGGTTCTGTCTACAATTGCGACCTGTATCGTGATTACAAGAATAGATGGACGGACGGACGGACGGACGGACGGACAGACAGACAGACAGACAGACAGACAGACGGACATTGCTAAATCGACTCAGAAAGTGATTCTAAGACGATCGGTATAATTAACAATGGGTCTATCTCGTTTCCTTTTGGGTGTTACAAACAAATGCACAAAGACATAATACTCTCGTGGAGTGTATAAAAATTACACGGGAAAAACATGATTTTTAGAGGTGTTTTCAGGAGCATTTAGCTCACAGATGGCTTGACCAAGTGACGAAATATTTTGCAGATCATAATTAGGCAATCCAATCTTCATTTCTGGGGGATGATTTATTTTCGTGACCCATCCTATTATACATATCTGGCCTACCATAAATCATAAATATATGTGGGGTATTACTCGCAAATAAAAGAATATGAGAACAACTTTTCTAAGAAAATATGATTTAAAAATTTCAATACAATCCTGTAAAAATTAACAGCTTTCAGATTTATCTGGTAAATTAGATTTTTATTTAAAAGTAGCATAATGTGGCGTCTTCTTATACCCTACACCACTTCGTGGACTAGGGTATTATAAGTTAGTTTGGCGCCAAATGTTTGTAACACGAAGAAAAAATCGAGCTAGATCCATCTTTAAGTATACGGATCGGCTTAGAATCACCAGCTGAATCGATTTAACACATTTTAAATGGGATCATGACCAAATTTTTAGGATCGTGTTATATTTGAACTAGAAACAGCTCACGGGAAAGTGGACCACATGTGACTATGTTTTGATATAGCGCCCTTAGAAATGTACCTCCGATTTACAATATTACTTCTTTAAAATTTACATTTTACATCGGATCTTGATCAAATTTTCCACACAATATTACATTTATACTAGAAACACGTATTTTGAAAGCCAACTATATAGGTCAATGTTTTTGTATAGACCCATACAAATGGGCCCCTAGTTTACACTATTATCGCTGTAGAACCCACATCTTACATTGGATCTTGATAACATTTTGCAGATCATGTTATATTTCAATAAAGAATACCTACTTTGAATGTGATCTATAAAGGCCCACTTTTAAATGTAGCGCCCTTACAAATGGGACCCAATTATTATTATTACCCCTCTAGGACCAACATTTTACATCGGAAGTTTTTAAATATTGCAGATTATATTATATTTCAACTAAGAATACATACTATAAAAGTGAAATATATGGGTCAACATTTTGGTATAACCTCCACATCGTGCAGTGGATCTCGATATAATTTTGCATATCATGTCATATATCAACTAAGAATACCTACTTTGAAAGTGATCTATAAGGAACCACTTTTAAATGTAGCGCCCTTACAAATGGGAACCACATTTTTTTATTACCACTCTAGGACCCATATTTTACATCGGAAATTTTTAAATTTTGCAGATTATATTATATTTCAACTAAGAATACATACTATGAAATTCAAATATGTGTCCATACTTTGGAATAACCCAAATGGGCCCCATTCTACTCTATTACCCCTCTAAAAACTACGTCTTGCATCGAATCATGATATATTTCAACTAGGAATACCAACCGTGAATGAGAAATATATAGGCCCATGTTTTGGATCAGGCCCCAAGTGTTGCTATAGGCCCCCTTTGAAATGTCGATCCGATTAGTCATATTACTACTGTATAATTTGTATTAATCATAATTATAATTCCACTTTTTAATATAGGGTGATTTTTTAAGAGCTTGATAACTTTTTTTTTAAAAAAAACGCATAAAATTTGCAAAATCTCATCGGTTCTTTATTTGAAACGTTAGATTGGTCCATGACATTTACTTTTTGAAGATAATTTCATTTAAATGTTGACCGCGGCTGCGTCTTAGGTGGTCCATCCGCTTAGTCCAATTTTGGCATTTCCACGTTTTTGAGTAACAGAGACCCAATTGGTGCGAACGGCGACGAATCGAAAATTGGTGGTCATCATTAACACTGGCCGATACAGCTGCGATATTTTCTTCAGTTCGCACTCTACGTAAGCGTGTTGGTGGTTTAATGCCCAACAATGTAAATTTGGGTGCGAAATTTAGTCACAATAGCCCGAATAGCCGCTTCAGTGGGTCGATTAAACTGACCATAAAATGGAAGCGCGCAATGAACTTTCTTAACAGAGCACGCATTTTGATAATAAAATTCAATAATTTGCAAGCGTTGTTCGTTTGTAAGACGATTCATGATGAAATGTCAAAGCATACTGAGCATCTTTCTCTTTGACACCATGTCTGAAATCCCACGTGATCTGTCAAATACTAATGCATGAAAATCCTAACCTCAAAAAAATCACTCTTTATAACGCCCTTAAAAATGGGCCCCCATTTCTATATTTACCAGTCCAAAATCCGTAGTTTACATCAGACGTTTATCAAATTTTGCAGATCATGTTTTATTTCAACTAGAAACAGCTACTATGAAAGTCAGATATATGGGGCCATATATGGGTATATCCCCATACAAATGGGGCCCCGTTTTACTCTATTACCGATCTAGAACCTTCACCTCACATCTGGCCTTGATCAAATGTTGCAGATCATGATATATTTCAACTAGGAATACCTACCGTACTATATTGGCTCATGTTTTTGGCACAGGCCCCGAATTTTGTGATAGACCGGCCGCCAATTTTCAATTCTCTTGCGAAATCGTTATTCGTCAAATATTACGGGATATTCACAAATAATAGACTTTTTTCGAAGTTTTTAATGAACTTCCTCAAAATCGGGAAGAAATGCGCATATGGATTTTGAGATGCGATTAAAATGTGATTCCTACGGAACTTCCAATTTCGCTGGGTTCATATTACCATGGACCATATAAATGGACCATTACGTAAATATATTGTCACCGCTCGTATACACCTTCCTATTTATTGATAACACTCTGGATTCAGTTATTACAGCCAATCTTGATGAAATAATTATTATATTTTTCACTAAGCGCAGCTACAATGAGATGGAATGACACCGATTTTGTTTGTATATGGGCCCATCATATGAATGAGTAACGTAATTTAAATTATTTTCATCAATTTTACTATATTCGTTTATTTATAGTAGTAGTATACGAACTACATAAAATTGCACTCATGAAACATCTGGGTTTGGTAATCAAAGATATATTCGAGAGAGTGGTGTAGGGTATTATATAGTCGGCCCCGCCCGACTTTAGTCTTTCCTTACTTGTTGTATTTATGTTAGTTAAATTGAAGTTATTTTAAGTTCACCTTTTTCCTTGTATCAAGTAAAATTTTACTCATTTTAAATAAAAATGTACTAGTTTTGAGGAAAAATCGTTAAATGCATCTTCAGTTTAAGTAAATATTTACTTAGATTCAGGAAAATTTCAGCAAAATTTTACTTAGATTTAGTAAAAATGTACTTGGTTAGAGGAAAAACTTACTGCAATTTTCCTCAGTTTGACTTTGTTTGAGGAAAGTTGAACTAGAAACAAGATCAGAGCATGTACTACTTTCAAAGAAAAGTTTTGAACTTAATATGAGGAAATACTGCTTTAGCGCTATACGAAGTTCCATTTTCCTAAATTTTAGTTCATTTTAACTCGTTATTGGGTTTTCTTTTTTCTGAGTGCAACTAGAGAATTCTTCTTAATGATATGTTCAAGCGTTTATGGGGTATTCTAACCGCTACCTACAATCTTAGCAAGCAAGGCTGACAGAATTCTAATCTCTTTTGAAAGACTTTTTCATAACAATTTCTTAACGCTGATTTTGTTCATTCAACTAGATTGGCTTAATCGATTTGTCGTCCATGCTATATCACTAGTTATATGTTACCAATAAGGTTTGTGAGTTCGAGTTCAGTTAATTTTCCAACTATTCCTTGGGGGTACTTAATCAGTAATTCAATGGGTTGAAATTATGGCCCACTTAAATTACTTTCGATTATGGAAATGGCTGGAGTGAAAATGATGCATGCATTATGGATATTACCGGTATGTGCTGTATAATGTCATTTGTGCTGGTTTGCGCCCAACAAAACAAAAGCCCGCATTTAATCAATTATTGGGATGGGAGTAATACATGGCTTGTTGCTGCTAATGGATTTGGAGTGTAAAGGAAAAGTAATAAATAATACTGAAAATCCAGCGTAAGATAATGTAGCTATGGCCTAGCTCATCTTTGTTGGGAGTTCAAGATTTTTTGATATTTCTATATATATTTCTATATTAAGGTATAATTGTTGAGCGAAACAAAACAGTTGAATTTCTTAGTGAGTTGTTATACCCTACTCCAGGATATTATGTCTTTGAGCTTTTTTTGCAACACCCAAATGGAAGAAATATAGATCCATTGTTCTTATATCGGCCGACTAAGAAACGCTTTTCTAAATCGATTTTATCGTGATAACACTGATACTTTTTCACTGAAATTTTGTTTGATTTTAATAAAAAATAAAAGCGTAAAAATAGAATTAATCATTTAATCACTACCAAACTCACACAGTCGATAAAACCCCGTTTAAGAACACTAATTTAAAATTCTTTAAAAATTGGTTAATGTAATTTAAATAAAAGAACTAAAATTGTTAAAAATTTTTTCATTCCAATATTATTAAATAGCAGTACCCGCTGCTTCGCACGCAGAAAAGCCAGTTATTTGTTATCAGTTGTATTTATCTCTGTTTTTGTATAGAATTATTGCATTTTCTTTTGGTGGATATAGTAATTTTCAAAACTCGTGTTAGATAGCACTCATACAGAGTCAAAGGAATATGCTTGTCGAATTGCACTAGTTTAGCTGAACTCCCTTCGTATGTATCATTTTTATCATTTTCTGCCCAGTTTGGAACAAAAAATTACAACCGTTTATATCCTTGATCTCATGTTTCTAGAAACAACTGGAAACATGAGATCAAATGACTAACCACTTTATAATTTTTTGCACCTCTTTCCCAAAAAGTACACACTTTGAAAAATCACTACAGGTAACTTGTGCTTAAATTGGTTTCATTTTGTATCCCTTTTTGTCCCGCGCAACACTTAAATGTAAAAATTTCGAAACAATCTCTGACGACGTATTTCTTCGAAATTAAATAATGATTTTCATGAATATAGCTGCTTTACTTAAATTGGTACCATTTTTTATACCTCTTCTGTCTCTTTCCTCCCTTAGAAGTACAAATTTTGAAAAATCCCTGTTTGTAGCTCGTCTGCATGTAGCACCGAATGGCATGTTTCCATTTTACCCCATTTTTACCTCCATTTTACCCCATAGAAGTACGAATTTCGTAAATCCTTTCATGTCCGTGGCTTCAGCCGTTTGGTCTGAGCGCTGGCCAATTATAAGTCAATACGGCAACTCTTTTATATATATAGATTAATAATTGAAATGGGAACAGATGGATAATGGCCTAGATATAAAGAAATTTTCGAAAGTCGTACTTTTGAGGGGATAAAATAGCAAACAAATGGTTCCAACGAAATGATCACATATAATTCCGTGTATACATTCCTCTGACTACAAAGACAGACAAAGTAAAACTTTTTTACTTTTACGGCAAAAATGGAGAAATGTGAAAAAGTGGTAGCGTGCAAATAGCTAGAATCATGAAGTCAGGTTATCTTGTACTGTGTACGTGTAGGGTGTCCAAAACCGAAACCGGTTCACCGGTTTCGTCACCTGCAACCGTCGGCCGGTTTTTGTAAAATGGCCATTTTCGCTTAACCGAGAAAACCGGGTTCTTCGTGTCGGTTAACCGGTTTTTGGTAAACAAGAGGAATTAAAGAACTGTCAAAGGACTCAGCAACACTCATAGATGGACTCAGCAACACTAATTTTTATTCAACAATTTAAAAAAGATAGAAGACACATATGCCATGGATTTGTGCCAAAGGCTGATGGAGAGACTGGAAGAAAGAAGAGTAAAAATGATGACGTATTGAAATACTCATCATAATCGGATACAAAGGAATTTGCAAATGAATTATAAAAACCCCAAAATTGCGAAATGGCGAAAGACAGGCGATTTTATATGACGATTTCAAATTTTTTGACAAAACGAAGAAAAAAAACAGAAAAGCTAAGCTACTTATATGATGCCCTGTTAGGCCTACATCAACATTTAGCGAGCTTGTTTTTTCTACGCCAAGCTTTATTGTATTGAATTGTATGCTGGTATTGCGATATTATTATAAGAAGGATTATATGTACTTTTTATTCAAATTGTTTCTACGTAAAAATATGAATTATTTTATAGAACTGACTTTATTTTAAAAAGTTCTCAAACAAAAAAGATGCTACTGAAGTTCCGTATTTAATGTACCTTTACTAAAAATGAACTGTATAACTTTCGTAATAAAAAAAAATAATTTATATATTTTCGTACTTTGTTTTTAAAAAACCGGTTATAACCGGTTTAACCGGTTTTGTAAAAAACTATAACCGAAAAACGGTTTTTAAAAAAATGGAATTTTCGGTTAAACCGAAAACCGTCTTTCTAAAATAACCGGTTTTTTGAACACCCTATGTACGTGATTATGGAAGATTATGGAAGTGCCCCCAATATTTATAGTATTTAAGCTATTTTGAAGATTGCTGCCATATATTTACTTTTTGAATTGAATTAAAGTATTATTTCAATATATATAGTCGACTATCACTCAGTATAAACATATTGCTAGCTTTGCCTTATAAGCATGGTATAACATAATTAAAATCATATGTTTATTTAAATTTAAAAAAAAAAAAAAAAAAAAAATTAATATTTTCCTTTAATATTACTGCATTTCTCTCTACCGTTTTTATTTAATTATTTTCAAAAACTTTCTTCATCGAAGAAAGCTTGAACATATTACACATATATTTATCCGTTACATAGATTTTGCACTTCACGAACTTTTGTATAGATATTCAGAATCTATGTATGTATATGTATATTCTTTGTAGCTATACAATTTAATATATACATAAGGAGCATTCATAGTAATATCAATTGTTTTAATTAAGCTCTCTGAGTAGACGACAACTCGCAGACTGCTGCAAAATATCACTCTTCACTGTTTTGCGAACTTTCTTATAAACACACACTGAAGTGGTGAATGACCTCAGGACCTCACAGGGTAAACTAACGCCCAACAAAGTTGCTACCAATTACATTGACGTCTCACGGCTGTTGGTGCGATAGCGTAACTATGCGTGCTTCAATTTGAAATGTCTGCAGGAAATTCACGTTGTTTCCAAGTAAAGCAAAGGAACTGAACAAATTTAAATGTTTCGCTACAGTAAATGAACACCAGCGAATTTCTTTCACCAGTGCCAATTCAAAACATGAACCTATATAGTCCGCATTCACGGTAGATTTTGCGTGACAGCAAATACAGATTTTTTTAAACAAGAATAAAAATCTAATATAAAAAACAATTACTTTTAATTTAACGCATACTTGGGAGTGATCGGATTTTTACTCAAAAATGTATAATACAAATATTAATAGGGCTTTCGAAGATGACTTACAAATTTGTTGTGTTGATTTTGTGGATAAACCAAAACAAATAAAAATAATGAAAAAATAATTTTATAAATAAATATATATTTTTTTAATTATTTTATACAATTATTATAAGGAAACGTTACCAATATGTTTGTAGTACTATATATATCGAAATAATACTTCAAGTCAATTAAAATAGTAAATATAAGGCAGCAACCTTCAAAAAAGCTTAAATACAATAAATGTTGGGGGAAGTGGAAGCATTTTCATCTACAATCATTTGGTTGGTTGTATTTCCATCCTATTGGTTCAAAAAGTACAAATTTTGATAATGCATTTCTCCCACGTAAACAATACAAGATAATCTGACTTCATGATTCTAGCCATTTTTGCCGTAAAAGTAAAAAAAGTACGAATTTGGAAAAAATTGTTTTATTTTTTCGAGTCTATGCAGTCAGTGGAATCTATACACCGAATTCCATGATTCTAGCTCCGGCCATTTGGTTGCTACTATTTATATCCCCTTTTTACCCATATTACCACCCTTTAAAAATTACGACTTTCGAAAATCTCTTTATTTTACTGAGCAATTAGAGGGATGCACCCACCGAATTTCATCATTTTAGATGTAGCCGTTTAGTAGGTATCATCTGTATCCCTCTGTTCCCATTGTCTCCCTTGAAAGTACACATTTGGAAAAATCTTTTTATTTTTCGTGTCTACGCAGTCAGATGAATATATACTCCGAATTTCACGACGCCATTTGTTTTGTACAATTTGTAGCCCTTTTTTCCATTTTACCCCCAAAAAAGTACAAATTTCGCAAAATTCCTTTACTTTACGTGTCTACGCGATCAGAGGAATGTATACATCGAATTTCATTATTCTAGGTGTAGCCGTTTCGATGTTACAATTTTTATCCCTCTACTCCCATTTTACGCCCTTATTTTTGGAAAAAATACTTTTATATTATGTATCTGCTCAACGAGATGAATGTACACACTGACTTTCGTGTTTCTACCCGCCGTCATTTGATAGGTACAATTTTTAACCCTTTTTGTCCCATTTCACCCCCTACAAATAAGAATCACTTTATGGTGCACGTTTTTGCTATAAGGGGAATGCGCATACCAAATATTAAATAAACATAAATAGAAATATTCGAAAAACATGCTTAAATACGAACTATTAGGGATATTTTCAGTCCGTTGAGGGAATTTTTTTTCCTCTGGACTAGGGTTTGGGGTCCGGGAATTCCCGAATCGTTTTTCCCGGGAATTCCCGGAAGAATTTTGACGGGAATTCCCGGGAAAAAATTTTCAATTTCCCGGGAATACGGGAAATATTAAAAATAATTTATTTATTATGTTTATCAATAATTTAATGTTACTATAGGGTGATTTTTTAAGAGCTTGATAACTTTTTTTAAAAAAAAAACGCATAAAATTTGCAAAATCTCATCGGTTCTTTATTTGAAACGTTAGATTGGTCCATGACATTTACTTTTTGAAGATAATTTCATTTAAATGTTGACCGCGGCTGCGTCTTAGGTGGTCCATCCGCTTAGTCCAATTTTGGCATTTCCACGTTTTTGAGTAACAGAGACCCAATTGGTGCGAACGGCGACGAATCGAAAATTGGTGGTCATCATTAACACTGGCCGATACAGCTGCGATATTTTCTTCAGTTCGCACTCTACGTAAGCGTGTTGGTGGTTTAATGTCCAACAATGTAAATTTGGTGCGAAATTTAGTCACAATAGCCCGAATAGCCGCTTCAGTGGGTCGATTAAACTGACCATAAAATGGAAGCGCGCAATGAACTTTCTTAACAGAGCACGCATTTTGATAATAAAATTCAATAATTTGCAAGCGTTGTTCGTTTGTAAGACGATTCATGATGAAATGTCAAAGCATACTGAGCATCTTTCTCTTTGACACCATGTCTGAAATCCCACGTGATCTGTCAAATACTAATGCATGAAAATCCTAACCTCAAAAAAATCACTCTTTATATAAATTGGAATATTTAGATGTATTTCAAATTCATATATGTATTTACATTACTGACAATAATGAGTATTTGCTTATATTATATTACTAAAAACAAAACATTTCTATGCGAAACCCAGCTAGGGGAATAAAAACTTTTTGTGAGGCTATTTGCAGGATCTTTATTGTGAAATAAAAATATCATGTCGACAATACTATGGCTTACATAATGTAAATTGTTTTGTTTTCCTAGAAGAATCGAGGTGAACATATTCTTCAAGAACAATTTACTTTACATATGTAGCCAGAAAGAAATGGTCTAAAAATATGAATACAATAAAAATTGTTCGCCTGGAAACTTTCAAGATAAATCGAATAGGAATATAAATATATGCTACGGTGTATTTCAATGGCCATTTGTAAGAATTTATGACTATTTCAATATTTTTATTTTTTATGAATTTATTAAATTAATATTATTTTTTATGTTTCTATTGTTTTTACAGTTTAGAATATTCCCTCCTGTTTCTATAAAATATTTTTGTCTCCAGACGAATGAATAATCTAAATTAAATGTGTCATTAACATTCTCCGTCACGACGATTCTGATTAGTCTACACCTTTTCAAGTTTATAATGAGAAAATGTAATTTATAATCAGAATATGTAGGTTCATGATGAGAAATGTAAATTCATAATAGGAGCATGATAATCACCAACAATCAGCACTCTAAATTCGTAATGTGAAATGTAGATTCATATTGAGAAATATAAAATCATAATAACAACATACAAATTGATAATGAGATATATAAATACAAAATGAGAAAATACAAATTGATAATGAGAAAATATAAGTTCTTATTCAGGAATATATATTCATAAAATATAAATTCATAATCAGGAACTGTAAAATTTATAATCGAAGCTATGTATGTACGTTTTTCTATGGATATTTTCGTAGAAACACATTATTTATCAATGTTCTCATTATAAATTTACATTCTCTCAATATGATTTTATATTTTCTCATTATGAATTCATATTTTCTGAATATGAAAACGTATTTTCTGATTATGAATTTGGATTTTATGATTACAAACTTGTATATTTCATTATGAAATGGTATGTTCCTATTATGAATTAATTATTCTCAATATAAATTAATAATTCTCATTATGAATTAACATGTTCCTATTATAAATTTACATTACCCATTATGAATTTATATGTTCCTAATATGAAATTACATTTCTCAATATAAATTTTTATGTTCCGAATATAATCTTGAAAAGGTGTAGAGCAAAATATTTGTAAAATGAAAAATAATTTGTAAAATATTTTGACAATAACATTCGTTTTTAATTTGTAATATGACAGTATTGAAAAAAAACACACCAGTTATTAAATGTTGATATTTTAAACCATATTGGACATACATATAAATAAATTACATACATATAATGAAATTTTTCATTCCCGTTTTCCCGGGAAATGAAAAAAGTCCGGGAAACCCCAAACCCTACTCTGGACCGATTTCGCTCACTTTCAATCCCAATTGATCTATAACTATAGGACACATTTCTGTCACATTTGGACGTCCTAGCTCATTTCATTTAGCTAGATCGTCTTTACAGGGTCCCACGTCGATATTTCAAGGTGCTACTAACGGAATTCCAAAATTATTATCCCCTCATCCTGAGGGTGGTGGGTATAATAATTTACCCAAATATGTTTCCAGAAATTTTTTTCAGGGCACGTCGGCCAATAAATCAAGGATCGTATTCTACCCCAACGAACACAACGCTTGTTTCACTTGTTATTAATTTTAATTTCACGTCGAGGAAGAGAAATATGAAATTTTAATTTAATTTGCTCGCCAACTTCGGAAACTTCTCCGGTATATATGCTAAAATTGTTTAAATATCCACTTGATGGCTCCAACAAATTTTCAACGAACATTCGATTGCTGCTTCATATACTTCCGGCTCGGCCCCAAGGGAATTCCAGGAATTTCGTGCCATTGTTGCGTTGCGTTATTTAGCATTTGAAATATTTCACACTTTGAGCAACCATCAATTGTGTGCTTACAACATTTTTGCAATTTGCAAAATTCTTGTTTGTTTGCCACTCGCAGCGTTACGCCATCCTGTGTTGTGATGTTCCGAAATGGCTGGCAAACGGACTTCATTCGGTTGGTTTTGCTGGCGAGCTATTGATATTTGTTCAAAGTCTCGAAGCTCTCGCAAATTCAAACATTGTAACTGTGTTGTTGCAACACTTTGAGGCACCAATAGTTCGCTGTGCTGTTGCTGCACTTTGTTGTTGCGTGCAAGTATTGGCGGTGTTTTGTTGCATTTGCAACAACTATAAATTAAAATGTTATGCAATTAAATGAAAGTTTTGTTTGTGAATTGCGAGCGCGGATATAAATTATTTAAAATGTCAGAGTTCTAATTAAAGCAGACTTCGTGAAAGGCATCCGAGTGAAATTGGTTTCGTTATGAGGAAACTACATTTTATTTTTTAATGCAAACCCTTTTTGTTATTTTCTCACAATGTTATATTTACATTTGTAGTTTGTATACGTGATAGAAATAAACCAGTAAGGAAAGGCTAAAGTCGGGCGGGGCCGACTCTATGATACACTCCACTTTCAATCCGAATACAATTCAATTCGGTGAAAAAGTGAAAACGGGAAGGTTTTTTGTATCCTGTAAATGTATGTGTTTGACAAAAAATTTTATATCGGAAAGGACATTTGTATGAGGATATATTGAAACCTGGAACGAAATAGGTGAAATATAAAATGTATAGTTTGTCCAAAATTGGTTAAACTTATGGCAGCAACATTTGAATTTGGGCTATATTTAAATCTGAACCGATCTTACCCACTTTCACCATAGTTTTGTTTAGTTAGATTATAAGATGTTGTGTTGTGTATGTTGAAAAAGTCAAATCGAGAGCGACATTTATATGGGGGCTATATCTAAATCTGAACCGATCTTACCCAATTTCTGCATAGGTGTTTCTAGTAAGATTACACTACTCAACAAAATGAAAAAAATTTCATGTACTCCGGATGCGATAATTTTTTCTGTGTAGATAACCTTGACATGAGCTCGAAAAACGCAATAAAAAATTTTTTTTCGTTTGGTTTTTGTTTTATTTTTTTTTTAAATTTTAAAAATTTTTTTTGGTTAATTTGTTTCGTCCGGCTTAACTCGGGAACCACTAGCCCGATTTAATTGAATTAAATTTTAAAAAATTTAAAATTACAATTCCCTTAATCTGTTCATATATTGTTTTCCTATACAAGCAACAGTTTCCAATTTAAAAATGAATATATAAAGGAAAAAACTTATTTTTTGCCTAAAGATTTAAATTTTTTTTTTAAAAAATCCATAAAAAATCCAAAATGAAAAAAAAAAATGTCAAATCTTATTACTTTTACGTAAAGTCACATAACCTATGAGCAAAATGAGACAAAGATCATGAAAATCGATGCACGCGTTTCGCTTTTATTCGCAATTGAGTAAAGGTATGAATTTCAAAAATTTGCTCGACATATGCACAACTTTGTCTATGGTAAGGTTTTTTCTTTTTTATTACAAAAAAAATTAAAATTTGTTGGGTGACAAAAATATATGACTTTAAATTAAAAAACAATTCGATATATGTACAAGAAATTATGCTAAGGATATCAACATTAATTAATTATAAAAAAAGTTAAAAAAAAAAAAAATATCTAAACACAAAAATAAAAACCTTCAAATTAAAAATAATTATGTGCTTTTGTCTTTCTTTTATGTTGTTGTGGGTCTGTTTCTCTTATCAGGAACCAGAAATAGTCCCCCATCATAGCTTCGTTCCAAAATCCTTGGTATCGGTGCTCAATTTCTTTCATTTGCTGATGAAAACGCTCACCATGCTCGTCACTCACATCGCCCTGGTTGTCCGGAAAGAAGTCCAAGTGCGAGTGTAGAAAATGTATCATAAGCGACATATTTGCTCTAATTTTTTTATAATTTTGGAGTAGTTGTTCGACGATCTCTCTGTAATTTGAGCTTTTGTTGTTTCCAAGAAATCCGGAAACAATTTGCCGAAATGAGTTCCAAGCTGCAGCTTCATTTGGTGATAAAATGTGCTCAAACTGTTGGTCTTGCAACAACTTTTTAATTTGCGGACCGTCGAAAACGCCTTCCTTAATCTTTGCCGATGAAAGGTGAGGAAAAATGGTTTTTAAATAGGCGAACGCTTCGCCATCTTTGTTGATAGCTTTCACGAAGTTTTTTATGAGTCCGAGCTTTATGTGCAGAGGTGGGAGAAAAACATTTTCCTTTTTTATGAGTGGTGTATATTTCACGTTGTCGCTGCCGGGGATGAAGTTAACTCTTTCTGTCCAACTCCTCCTGGTGTAATGATGTTGACGATCGCGGCTGTCCCAAAGGCAGATAAAACAACAATACTTTGTGAATCCACCTTGTAATCCACAAAGGATACCGATAACCTTAAGGTCGGCACAAACTTTCCAATCGTGCCTCTCATAGTTAAGGCACTTTAGTAGATTGTCCATGACTTCGTATGTTTCCTTGGTGTCAACGGCATGAGCAATTGGAATCGAAGGTTTCTCGTTGCCGTTGTGCAGTAAAATTGCTTTAAGGCTCTGCTTGTTGCTGTCGATGAAAAGACGCCACTCTCCTGGATTGTAAGAGTACCCGAGTTCACCAAATAATCCGGGAATGTCCTTACAAAAACAGATGTTGTCTTTTTTTGTGTAGTACCTTGCGTATGGTTCATGACGCTTCCTGTAGATTGTTGTCACCACACCAGGAGCCAAGAAACCGAACTGTTGCATGCGCGATGCATGCAACTCTGCATCTTCCTTGGAGAGTTTCAATTCTCTAACCCAATCGTTCAGTTCTGCTTGGGAACATAAGCGTTGACCTCCATGCAATGTATATGTTGACTCGCATTCTGATGTGGTTTCTACTGTCTCCGGATCTGATGTTGGATGTATCGCCTCATTATTAGATGCCCATCTTGAAACGGACGGTTGCGGGTCCACTGGTTCTTCGGAAAATGGCACTGGAAAATTCACTGTTGAAACAGCAGCGTAAGTCCATCGTATATTTTTTCCCACGCCTGTTTTTTTGCTAAGACAGAAGTAGCAATCTGTTACATGGCAAAGCGGAGCTCTCCAAAGCATTGGCATGATGATTCTCGGCTGTCGTCTGAAAGAATTTCAATAATAAGTTATATATGTTCTTGAATTTCGTAATCTACACTTACCTTGAGTCAGCTAGCTGTACGTAGCACCTTGGACATAGAGCACTTGGTGTCCACCGCTCATCTATGAAATTGAAGCTCTCTTCAAATGAATCTCTCAATTTAGGTGAAAAACAACGCTTGTTTTTTTCAGAAACGTATTCTCCGCACATGTAACAAAAATTACTTGGATTGGTATTGCATTCAAATCCTCGCGAACGTTTGCTCATTTTAACTATCGCGTTCGTCGACACTTGTTGAATGAGTAAAATCGATCAATGAAGACCTATTTATACTGTGTATTGTTTAGTATTTTACTGACAGGTACTTATAAATGGGTGTATATTTTTTTACGGTGGCTACATACCTGTTTCACCATGTGTGAGTCTTAAATTTTCCGAATAATGACCACCCTTAAATGTGGGTTGCATTTCTGTAAAAAAATCATACAGGTAGCCAACGGAAAACCCAAATAATTAAAAAAGTCCCCTTTCCTTTTTTCCTTTTAATTGTTCACGCACATTTATTAGCGTTTATTACTTTGCTTACGCAATCATAAAAATTAAATAACCCTTTGTTTATTCCGTTTTGTTAATTCTGAGAATCAAAAAAAAAAGAAAAAACCTTACCATAGACAAAGTTGTGCATATGTCGAGCAAATTTTTGAAATTCATACCTTTACTCAATTGCGAATAAAAGCGAAACGCGTGCATCGATTTTCATGATCTTTGTCTCATTTTGCTCATAGGTTATGTGACTTTACGTAAAAGTAATAAGATTTGACATTTTTTTTCATTTTGGATTTTTTATGGATTTAAAAAAAAAAATTTAATCTTTAGGCAAAAAATAAGATTTTTTCTTTATATATTCATTTTTAACTTGGAAACTTTTGCTTGTATAGGAAAACAATATATGAACAGATTAAGGGAATTGTAATTTTAAATTTTTTAAAATTTAATTCAATTAAATCGGGCTAGTGGTTCCCGAGTTATGCCGGACGAAACAAATTAACCAAAAAAAAAATTTTTAAAATTTAAAAAAAAAAATAAAACAAAAACCAAACGAAAAAAAAATTTTTATTGCGTTTTTCGAGCTCATGTCAAGGTTATCTACACAGAAAAAATTATCGCATCCCGAGTACATTTTGACTGTTGACTAGTGTTATAAGCTGTTGTGCCAAATTTAAAGAAAATCGAGTACAATATGTGGTTTCTACAGAGGAAAATGTCAAATCGGGAACGACATTTGTGTGGGGGGTATATCTAAATCTGAACCGATTTGACCTATTTTCACCATAGATGTTCTTAGTTTAAATATAAGATGTTTTGCCAAATCTGAAGACAATCTGATACAATATGTGGTTTCTAGAGCGGAAAAAAGTCAAATCGGGAGCGAAATTTGTATGGGAGCTATATATAAATCTGAACCGATCTGACCGATATTCACCATGGGTGTTTCTAGTGGAAATATAAGATGTTTTACCAAATCTGAAGACAATCTGTTGTAACATGTGGTATCTAGAGTGAAAAGAGTCAAATCGGGAGTGAAATTCGTATGGGGGCTATATCTAAATCTGAACCGATTTTCTTCAAATTAAATAGCGTTCGTCCTTATCCCGAAAAACATCGTTGTGCAAAGTTTCATTTGGTTCTATCTAAAATTGCGACCTGTATCGTGATTACAAGAATAGATGGACGGACAGACAGACAGACAGACAGACAGACAGGCGGACATTGCTAAATCGACTCAGAAAGTGATTCTAAGACGATCGGTATAATTAACAATGGGTCTATCTCGTTTCCTCTTGGGTGTTACAAACAAATGCACAAAGACATAATACTCTCGTGGAGTGTATAAAAACAGAAATTGGATCGAGAGAATTTGAGGTTCAGCTCGACTGAAAATCAGACAGAGACTTCGAGATGAGAGATACTATTGAGGAATTACATATAAAACAAACGAGAAATTTTTGAAGGTCTTCCACTTTTGATGAAATTTGGTGAATAATATTGATTTAGATGATTTTTTTTTTGAAAAATGTTGAAAACTGTGGCAACTACAACACACATGTGTTCTAGATATAGGCAAAACTGTAGAAGTACTCATGTAATTTTAGATGTTTTATTATTTTTGCATTCGAATTCTTCTGCATTCGTACTAATATCTCAGAAGCTACTGAAAAGCCAACTCTGAAATTTACAAAGTATTTCGAATGCAGATATGGCCACTTACTGAGAGAAAAATATGTTCAATGCACTTTTCAAAAAATAATTTTCGATACATTTTTTTAATTTTCAAAAATATATTCATTTAATTTTTATTTATTCGATTAAAACTAAAAATTTGTCTTTAAAAAATGAAATAATAAATGTATAGGACTTCAAAAAAATAAATTTTAATATAAAGAGTGATTTTTTTGAGGTTAGGATTTTCATGCATTAGTATTTGACAGATCACGTGGGATTTCAGACATGGTGTCAAAGAGAAAGATGCTCAGTATGCTTTGACATTTCATCATGAATCGTCTTACAAACGAACAACGCTTGCAAATTATTGAATTTTATTATCAAAATGCGTGCTCTGTTAAGAAAGTTCATTGCGCGCTTCCATTTTATGGTCAGTTTAATCGACCCACTGAAGCGGCTATTCGGGCTATTGTGACTAAATTTCGCACCAAATTTACATTGTTGGACATTAAACCACCAACACGCTTACGTAGAGTGCGAACTGAAGAAAATATCGCAGCTGTATCGGCCAGTGTTAATGATGACCACCAATTTTCGATTCGTCGCCGTTCGCACCAATTGGGTCTCTGTTACTCAAAAACGTGGAAATGCCAAAATTGGACTAAGCGGATGGACCACCTAAGACGCAGCCGCGGTCAACATTTAAATGAAATTATCTTCAAAAAGTAAATGTCATGGACCAATCTAACGTTTCAAATAAAGAACCGATGAGATTTTGCAAATTTTATGCGTTTTTTTAAAAAAAAAAGTTATCAAGCTCTTAAAAAATCACCCTTTATTTCAAATTGTAAAGAAAACAATAAACAAATAAAGAAAGGCTAAAATCAGGCGGGGCCGACTATTTGGTTTTGATTACTAAGGACATGCGATTTATGGGGGCCATTTTACGTAATATAAATGCATCTTTGGTCAAATTTAAAGAATATGGTAAAATTGATGAACACCTTTTGCATATTTTACTCATACATGTGATGGACACAAACAAAGTTTGTGTGATCCCATCTCATTGTAGCTGCGCCTAGTGCAAAATATAACAACTATTTTCATCAAGATTGGCTGTAATATATTGAATCCACCTTCCGACAAATCGGAAGGTGCATATGAGCAGTCACATTATATTTGCGTAATATATGGTCTACGAAGGTTTTAATGAAAATTGGTGGGGCAGTTGTATTTGAAAACATGGACCATATGATTTAATTTTCCGGCATCCGATGACAAATGCAGATTTTACATCGGTGATAGGATAAATCGGACGGATATTTTAAGCGGGCCCATCACAACACTTGGGGCCTGTGCTAAAAACATGGGCCTAGAGCGGTAACTAGTAAAATGAGGGTCCATTTGTATGAGGATTATACCAAAATATGGACCCATATATTTGACTTTCATAGTAGATGTTTCTAGTTGAAATATAAACTTCTGATTAAACTAAGGATTCTAAAGTGGTAAAAATTGGGGCCCATTTGTAAGGGCACTACATTAAAAAGTGGGCCCTTATAGATCACCTTCAAAGTAGGTATTCTTATTTGATATTTTGAAACTAGGGAGCCAGCTGTACGGGGCCTATACAAAAACATAGACCCATATAGTTGACTTTCATAGTAGGTGTTTCTAGTTTATTTTTTATTTTATTTATTTATTAATTTTGGGTCCAGGGATTGAGCCGGGGTGACTAAGACCATTGTAGCTAGTTATTGCAGCGACAGACCAGAACCTCTGGTGGGAATCGAACCCACGACCCCCACCCTGATAGCCGAGCAGGCTACCAACTCGACTACCGGGGCGCTCGTTTCCAGTTTAAATATAATATGATGTGGGTAGTTTGATCAAGATCCGATAAAATGATCATTTTAGAGCAATAATAGTGTAAATCGGGGGTACATTTGTCTGGGGGCTATATCGAAACATGTACCCATGTAGCCCACTTTCATGTTAGCTGTTGCTAATTCTAATATAACATGATCCTGAATTTTGTATCAAGATCCAACGTAAACTGTGTATTCTAGAGCAGTAATAGGGTTAATTGGAAGGATATTTATATGGAGGCTATATCTGAATCTGAACCGATTTCCTCCAAATTCCGCACCAATCCTCGTTTGGCTAAAAAAGTTACTTCTACATAATTTCATAACAATCGGAATAAATTTGCGAACTGTAACTGTGATGTTAAGAAAAGATCAAGAATATTTGAGTATTGCCCTTGATCACATGGAATGTGAGTCGGTTCATTCACTAGTTGCGTCAAATCATTATGCGTGGCAAAAAGCTCGGCGTATTGACCCTCTGGTGTTGAGTGACTCGAATGGGCAAGCCAAGAGCAATTATGGACATTGAAATCGCCAGCAACCACAATTTCACTGTCAGGACAATCCTCTAAAATGTTTGTAATTGAATCGGAAAGGCCGTCAAATATATTTAGGGATACCTCTGGCTAGAGAGATAGGGTGTGATACCGAGGAATGTGAAAATCCTGTGGATCAGAATCCTCACACACCTGAGACTCACAAAGAGCAAAAACATCAGGCCGATGAAACTGTACATGAGCGTACATGGCAAAAAGTTCGCTCTCAGGCCTCGTATGTTGGCAGAATATATTTTAAACTTACCAACCATTAGGACACACAAAAAACAAAGTCAAAATATGTACATACAATTTTTAAACCTACCTCCTTACCGTTGCTGTTTGAGCCATGACCATCCGTCCGTCAGTCTGGCTTGTGTATACGATAACTTTCGAAAGGCGTTAAGGAATCAATTCAAACTTTACATATGGTGATATTTTTCCCAAACTTAGTTCAATTTCGAAGATAGGCAATATTCCCACGCCCCTTCTGGTTCCTTCCACAGAATCGGAATCAGCTATATGTATTTATTCGATATGATTGGAATACTGTGTAATTTGATATTTGACAACGCTTTTACAGAAGTTACATTCACATGAAATATGGGCGATATTGCCACTCCCTCTCTTGTACCTCCCACACAAAGTGGCATAAACTTCGGATACAATAATCAATTTGATATTTGAATATGTTTTTATAATCATTTTAACCCTAACAAAAAAATTTACGTTTTAGCAACTCCCCTTCTTTCACCTCCCACATAATTGTTTCTATCCAATCTATCTTTCATAACTTCTATACTGGTGCATGGAATCCACTATGACTTGATATTTGATCATGTTTTTACACTTGTTTTATAAATGTGTAAGCTGGGACCATGTGACACGAATAGGGTTTGGGGTCCGGGAATTCCCGAATCGTCCATTTTTTTTCGGGAATTCCCGGGAAAAAAATTTAAATTTCGTGGGAATAAGGGAAATAAATATTAAAAAATATTTTATTGATTATTTTGAACACTAATTTAGTTTTACTATATAATTGGGAAACATTACTGACAATAATAATGAGCATTTGTTTATACTATATTATTACAAACAATACTTTTTAAATTCGCTAAGTCGCCTTTTTTGGCGAATTCTATATAGGAGAAAACTCAGTTTTTGGTAAGATATTTGCAGGATATTTATTGTAAAACTGGCAATACTATGACTGACATAGTGTCAATACTTAACCCCTCCTGCTATCTGGTTATGTTTAAATTTCTTGTTTTCTCATCGACGATATTAAAGGTGAAAATCTTCTCAAAGAAGAATTTACTTCCCATATGAAATCAATAAGAAATGGTGTAAAAGTAGGGATACAATTAAAATTGTTCACCAGGAAATTTCAAGAGAAATCTAATTTGAATACAAATATACCCTACGGTATATTTAAATGGCCCTTTGTGAGAAGTAATGAGTGGACTATTTCAATGTTCTTATTTTTTAATTTAATTAATAAATATTAGTTGTTTAATGTTTCTATTGCTTTTACAGTTTGGAATATTTCCCCCTGTTTCTGTAAAATATTTTCCTCTCTAGACGAATGAATAAAGACTTATAACATTCTCAGCCATACGAGTTCATTGTTTCCTTAAACATTTCTTAATTTTGAATCAGGTGTTGGTTTATATGTCCAATATTATGACTCCTTCAATTTTGAGGATTTGTCTAAAGTAAAAAATTTGTAAAATGACAAATAATTTCTAAAATATTTTGACGAAAAAACTTGTTTTCAATTTATAATATGTCAGTATTTTAACCCATAATAACTACAAAAATATTAAAAAATATTTATTTTTAGATTAGTATTATTTTGTTTTGTTGTTCTCTATCACTTGCGCCATATAATTTAATAATTAGGAATTACATTCATATAGAAAATTATAAAAAAGTACGAAAACCCGTGTTGAAAT
Source organism: Polietes domitor (assembly GCA_947397865.1). Lineage (NCBI taxonomy): Eukaryota > Metazoa > Arthropoda > Insecta > Diptera > Muscidae > Polietes > Polietes domitor. The sequence continues at coordinate 204,086,643 of OX377618.1, forward strand.
AGTGTACGGTTGGCGTTAATGGGTTAAAAAAGCTCACTAGTTACTAAAAGTTGATATTTTAAACCGTATTCGACAAATTAAGAAAATTATTTTTTCCCGGGAACTCCCGGGAATGAGAATTTTCATTCCCGTTTTCCCGGGAAATGAAAAAAGTCCGGGAAACCCCAAACCCTAGACACGAACCTCCTAGTACTTTCCACACTAATTATCTTGCCATACGTAATTTAGTTAATTATAACTTCTCTGAGAATTGTCGGTTTAGCCGACTGAAGCTTACTTAATTATTTTCTTAATATTTATTTGCATATATACGTGAAGCCAACAGCCTCTAATCTGGTAATACTGAGGAATGCAATCCATAGTGGAGGGTATATAAGATTCGGTCCGGCCGAGTCAATTTTGATCTAAACGGCAATGTTAGCAAACAAAATTGTCGAATATGGAGTGACTCTAATCCACAGATAATGTAATGAATTGCATACAGCTCGAGTAACAGTGTGGTGTGCAGTTTCGTCAAGCTTCATTGTTACTTTTTCGAAGAAAACGGTCGTACTGTTACGGTTAATGTTGACCGTTTCCTTTCCGAAACACAGCATGATTTCAACGTGCGTGGGTCTCATTAATTGTTATTATTTTCAAAAACCATTAAAAATATTAAAAAAAAAATGTATTTGTTTTCAAATGAATAAATATAAAATAATTTATATAAATAAAAAAATAAAAAAGATATTCGAGTTTCGTAATGTAGCAACCTTCATCAGCCACCCTGTATTAGAATTTTATATTTTCATTTACAGGAGTGAGGTAAAAATGAGTCAAATGTCTGCATATACCCCACGCCATTCTGTGGAATTATTGTAAGGTCTAGAAATGTGGTGGCTCCACTTTTAGGAATACCGATCAGTTTATAATCACCAACTGAGTTTATTAACAATACATATCTATTTGGCAGTTCGTCCGTTATAGAATAACTAAGACTTAAATTTTCACCTATGGTTAGCATCTATTTCCATCTCGGTTATCTACGTACCACACATATACTGCATTCGAAACCTACATATATACTTACACCTTTTTCTGTCAGAACATATTAGGCAAATAAAACAGAATGGATTTTTTTATATGTTTGACATATATATATATATATAGTTTTCGATTTATTTTGTAGTTATATTATTTTAAAACTATGTCTGTGATACAATTTCAGTTATGTACAAACCAGATATGTTAATTCATTAATAACCACAATTAAAAGAACTAAATATGAACTTATACTTATAAGTAAATCGCTTATATAAAGGTAGACACAAATAAAATCGTTTACGTTCATACTCGCACATGAACAAATCGAAAATATGATTAATATTTTAATTAAGGAAATTTAATGAATATTGCCACAACAATATTTAATATATTTCCAAAGAAAATGAGTATTTACAAAAAAACAGAGAAATATACTAATAATAATGTATAATGCGTATGTATTGAATGAACGTTAGTACACTAGGGAGGACCGAAAGACAATTGTGAATAATAAGTAGGGTAGCAAAAAAGATTCTACGTAAGAAATACGGAAAATTTGATAAATTCGATTAGCCAGTCTGGAATCTGTTAGTGCGTCTTTATTTTGTAATTACTATGATGTGGCGTGAAGAATTCACCTTCAAAATTTGTAATTTGGTCATAATCCCATAACAATAACAGGCGTGTTTTCTTTCCAGGGTATAGACGGCAAAATGATATGGTACCTCACCCTAACACTAGTTTAAATTGCAATGAATCATAGCTCGTAGACTACCCTATACCTGTTGTCTTTACCAAACCGAAATTATAGTTAAATTTTAAAAATTTCTAGGGTATTCCAATTTTGATGAAACTTAGTGAACGATTAAATCTGAAGACGGGTTCATAAGTTTTTACATCATAATTGAAGTTATTTATCCACTTATTTATTATTTATTCACTAAAAGGGTATTAACTTTGGACCTCTGTTAATTTCGAATGGGCTAGAAGATAAAAGTACTGAATATTTTTTAAAATTTCTGGTTTTATTGGAAAGGTTGAACTTTATCATTTAATAATGAAACACAATATCATTCATATGACTGCCACGATGTCTCGGCAGTCCCTCGACCAATTTCTCAATACATGGCCCAATGATGCCGTCAGCCCAAAATCCACACCAAACAGTGACTCGTTGTGTATACATTAGCTTTTCAATAGGCACGTGTGGGTCCTCTGAGCAGCAATTTTGCTTATTGACATAGCCACCTAGATGAAATTTACCATCATGAAGGTTGAACTGAAGGCAGATCTCTTCTCGATAATTTTCCAAATACATTTCTTACAGTTTGCCTTAAAGACTTTGGAAGTAAGTTTTTAATATTTCCCCATTTTGTTCGAGCGTATGGCGTTCCATTTTGTGAATGTCAAACATAATCCTGAAAATAAAAATGAATGTTATTCTAACTTTCAAAGTCCAAGTAATCGGTACTTCAAATTTAAAATTTTAAATGGCCTACCCATTACTTTGACTTAAGGCTCACACAATATATAAGGCTAACCATATAATACGATCGAGTAGAGCGGAGCCCCAAATTTAATCGAAAAAGGTCAAAATCCATGCTGGGTCACAATCTTGAGGAATTGCTCTAAAGTATTCTCTTTAAAACCTTATTTAATAATTTTTGTGTTGACTTGAGAATATTAAATCACATTTCTAGAATATACCATTATTTTGAGCTAGTTCACATTACAAAACGATTCTAATATTTCTTGTCATCCTATAGAACTATATTTTGCTATGCATATTTTCTGCTGCTGATTTTTTCGGGACACCCTAATGTTCCATTTCATACATACACACTAAACTGGGTTGAGTTTTGTTATTTCAATTGAGATTGCTGTTAACGTCCAAACATGACATTTATTTATCTGATGCTGTTTCGCAGAATATCTCGTTTCATTAAAAAGTAGTTTGTAAAGAGATTTGTTCAAAAATATAAATAATAATTATATAAATATATATATATATATAACTGCCACTGTATTAAAATCTTCTAATAATACAAATAATATTCAGATTACCAAACGAAAACAAAAATCGTACGATTTTCTGAGATTTCGATCTTTTCGATCTTCATAAAATCACCCAATAAAAAATGTGAATCCATTAACGGCAAGCATCCCCCTTTTTTGTTAGCACATGTGACCCACTCTAACGTACACATGCTCGCTTGCAATGCTTTCATAAAGTAGTATGCATTTGTATGAATGCATGAGTGAGTGCTTGCAAACAATGATAGGAGTATAAATTGATTTTTTATTATTTAATGTGTTGCCTTCTTTCTTATATTTAAATTCTGTTGTATTCATATTGTATTTATTCGCTTGTATTTACATACATAAATAAATTTACATAGTCGGAAAATAAAGAGTACAATGCAGTTTTAAAAACCAGTAATGTGTATATACAGTTGCAGATCTGATGAAAATATGTTAAGTAAAGGAAAGAAAAAATAAAAACAAAATTAATCAAAATCAGATTGTGGAATACATGTTATGGGGGGATTGGAATATCTGATAGTTAAAGATTGTTTAGGGTGCACCATCATCATTATTATGTGCAAGACATTGTGTTTTCTAGCGAATATTCTTGAAATAAAATTTTGCAGCTATAGTTTTTTCATAAACGAGTGTTTTGTGGCTGGAAATTTTCCGAATTGGTTTTTATGTAATTTAAACAAGTTCCTGTACTGAATGGACAGCTTCCATTTAATGATAAATATAGGAAAATTTTGATATCTCTAACATATTGCAGGAGCCGCTTAAGAGTCATAAGAAACAGATTAATTTTTAGTAGGCTTCAAAGAGACATCTAAGAATGTGCTGGCATTTCACGGGAATATTTTGTTAACAAATTAACATCTGGAATATATACCGTTCGAATGATATATAAATGTTGAATATCATCGCAGCGTTCATTTTGATAAAAATTTATTTTAACATTTTGCTTCAGGGAAACCATTGAAGTATTAGACTATTTTCTTAGTTATGCCAATTTCCGCCCGATATTTATCACTAATAATAATATAAACGTACAATAATTCGACATATATATTACACAGAGCGACAGTATTTATTGGGCCTGAACAAGACCATATACGTATGAAACTAGAGTTCGTATGTAGAAAAACTATATACTCCGTTATTCATCTGGCGACCATTTCTCCTTTTTACCGGACTTTTAATTTCAAAAGGATACAGTTGTTTTAATATGCTTTTGAGAGACATACAAATACAATATGGGTATCAAATAAAAGAGAAAAATATCTGTTGAAATTACTTTGAATTACATCTCTATCTTCATATGTTTAGCATTAGCAACAATTTCAAGTTTTCCTCATTAAAAAACAAAACATGAAATTCTAAGGGGAAACTTTTAAATGATTAGTAATCCTAAACTAATAAAGATAGAGACATGACATTTGAAGTGCTTTTAACAGATATTATTCTCCTTCATTTGATATCCATATCGCCTTTATATGGCTCGCAAAAGTACGAAAAAAATTATTAAAACATATGTATCCTTTGGGAATTAAAAGTCCTTTAAAAAGGATAAAGGACCACCAAATGGAAAACTGAGTACATAATTATTATACATACGATCTCTAGTTTCAAATGTATATGGTCTTGCTCACGTCCAATAGAAAAAATGTAAAATTGTCAAACGGTGTTATATTAAAAGTGCTTCCAAAGGTATATTTATTCAGAAAGCAAATATGAAGAGAGAAAAGATTTTTAGAGGTTTTTTCAGGAGAATCACAGACGGCTGGTCGATCTATATAATCATTAAATAATCCAAACTTCTATGAGTTTTGAATGTAATACATTCGAATTTCAGCTAAACAATCAAGTAATTTCATCTTACGAAGGAAATCTCATTCATTTACTCACTCATTTATTTTATGGGACCGCAACAATTTTTTTCGTGGCCCAGCCTAAGGTGGATATGAGCAACTACCAGCATTTTTCATGTTTTCCAAACATCAAATCATTGTGCGGAAACATACTTCAAATCAGGTATTAAATATTTGATATATATTTAGTAAACATAAGAAATGCTTCATTTACCGACCAACCTATCAAGTTATGTATGGCACACAACATGACTGAACAGTCGAAAGAACTTTTAGTTTTAAAATATAAATTATTTAAAAAAAACTTAAACTTCAGCCGTTTGGTTAGTATAATTTTTTATGCATTGCCGCATAGTGTCCTTAAAAGTATTAATATAATAAAAATCTACATTTGTTTAGGCTAGTGGCTGCCATTTGATTGACAGCGCTACTGTCTTTTTTGCCTAAATCACCCTTTAATGTATAAATCACATTTTGGGGAATATATTCGAAAGAACAAATATTGCCATTAGTTACGGAACACGGCTTCATTCATGCGACATTCGCCTCAAGAGTGTGAATTGTTATAAGGATTTTTCGAATAACATAGGTCCTTCACGGTACCTCACAAAAAGTCTAACGACCACAAATGGCAGCTCCAAGTTGACCGATAAAACGATTACTGAATTTGGAGCAAACAAGACCGACTGTGGACAGGGCTTTTTGGCATGGCGCGCCTTGCTTTCAACAGGCGGAAGGACGGACTGATTGACCGATGGACATGACTTGATTGTCTTTTTATGACGATTATGAATAATTCTATGTCAAGTCGGATAGCAACTTTTTCACAAGACTCATATTTATACCCTTCACTAGGGTATAATGTACTTGTTACTACTTTATCAGATTTTGATCATAGCAAGTTATTTATCAGATTGAAAGATACATTGTGAATGAGGGTATTATCGGTCCACGATAGAGGACACTTTCCAAAATCCTCACCGAATTTAATTGAAAGGCGTAGAAAGTGAAGGGCCTTTCCTTACTTGTTTTTTTGAACATTTCACATCTTAGGACAGAGTTATTTGAATATCCACAAAAAGTGAAAATCCTGCTGACAAGTGTACAACTAAATCCTTGTATTTCCCAATTGTATTAATCACACTTTGATTAATCCACTTTGATTTTCCACATTTTTGGTCCGATTTCTAATCGCTAATTCAGTTTTTTACGGAATTTATTAAGCTTTAAGAGTCTCAGATCGATATAGATTTTGCGACAGGAATGACATTTAGTTACCTTCAGGAATCGATATTTCCATATTTTTATTTTGCAGCAAATATTTTGCCGAAGGTCTATGTATTCCATTTTCTGGTATAGTTTGGTTTTCTAAGAGAGAAAACGGTATTAAAAGACTTTTTATGAATAAATTATATTTTTCTTTAATTTTTTTTTTCTAAAATTCCAATTTTCGTCGAAGGCATTTGCGTTCATTTGGAAATATAAATCATTTTGGAAATATAAGTACGATTAAACTTATAACGCTTATAACTTCAATTAAAGCTAATTATGATGACTAGAAATATGACGAATTTCACTATCAGATACAAACGTATTCACTTTTACAGGGAACAATTCAGCAACAATTGATGTTTTTTGAAAACAATAATAGGCAACATTCATCCTTGTAGGCGCAAATTAGAATATAGGATATTTTTTCAATTGCTGGCATTTTAACTAAGATCAAAATACCTATTTCAATAAAATGTATGGATAAATATGGAAGTTGTGGTCCGTCTTGTAGAAGTAAACGTCGTCTTAACCTATGACTAAATCAATTTAAGCAAAAATGTCTTTAAACAGGGACATACGATTTTTTAAAATTCCCTTATTTTTACAATAAGAGTCTTCTGTAAAATATTAAAGGCCGGGTTTGATGTTGAAAAGTCTGCGAAGCCACTTGAAAAGACTTTTGACATGGTCGAAATCATGATCGTGGTAGTGTGCAGCCAAGTAATAAATGTCACCATGCCAGTTGTAAATAAATTTGCATTATATTAAATATAGATGCAAAATGGTCTTGAGCCAGGACAATATCCCAGTTCAAATCAAATATTGATTACAGACCAAAAAAATACAAACGAAAAAACTAAAATAAAAAATTTAAAGGCGCTTTCAACGAAAATTGGTAAAAATCAACAAAAATAAATAAACAAAAAAAAAATCATAAATTTTTTTGTTATATCAATATGCCTCAATGTATACAAAAAATAAATTTTTAGGTCTCAGATAGAATTTCTTATTTTTGTTGGATAGTGTTATTGCTTAGGGGAATTTTCGGGAATATTATATTTTGAGTCTGCTTCGACTTGGATCTGCCAAAATGTCGAGTGAAAAGTCGCATAATGTAAACAAAACCACAATATTTCGAGAAAGGAACGCACGTAAATTTCGACAGTCTCATCGATTTTTTTATTTTTTTGCAATTTGCAAATATTCCACACTTTTTGTGCAAAATTAATAAATGAATTAAATGCAAGTCACAAGGTGGCCATGTCATAATGATTAAACAAATACAATCAGATTATTCCACATACCCCACTTTTCTAGTACTTATCGTAGTTATTACATATAATTAGCAATATGATTCCCTTTTAATCGATTTTGTATTTTTCTGTTGTTGTTGTTGTGTTTGTTAATAATACTTTAGTAAATATGCTCATAACATACACATACCACCACGGAGTAATAGTCAAAAATATCTTATATAATATGCATAGATTTATCCTAGATCACCACCTTAGCTTAGTGAGAGTTCCATAATTAATACTATTGGTAAATATTTGTGTTTGTTATTATAGGTATGCACTAGACTTTCATAAAATTTCACTAATTAAAACCACATTTCATTTCATTATACGTTAGTATGTCTCTGTACTTTTGTGTTCGTGTGGGTGTGTATGTGTTTGGATATGGATGTGGGTGTGGGTCAGTGTATCTTAAGCCAAATTTATGTATTTAATAAATTGTTAATATTTACGATACATATTAGAAACAAATAAGTTTGGTGAAATTTCATTTAAAATTACATACATTACTTGAGAAGTAGCACTCGTAGCAATAATAATGTTGTCCTTCATAGTTCATACACTAGCGGACAAAATTAGGGGCAACAATGTGTTGTCTTCATACAGAGAGTGTCTGATGGGAGCTAGGAAAATATTCCAGTTCATATTTAGGGGAATAAAATTATGCAGTATAGTAATATACATATATCGCTTATTTCTGAGAATTCTAAATCAAATTTCGCCTTTAAGCCATACATACATTGAATTTAATTTTTTTCCTAGCTTGAAAGAACTGTATGAATACAACTAATGTATATTTGATTTTGTCCGACAGTGTATGCACCAGTTGAAAGTAAACATTTGTTATTGATGTTGTTGCTGAGTTGTTGATTATATTTATTAGTATCCTGCAGGAGTGAATGTGTGTGTAGTGTGAGTGTGTCGCACACACACACACGCGCACGTTAACATTCACTCGTAATATCGAAGTTGAGAATCCTCCAAGTACAAGTTGTACAACACATTGTTCATGTACTACCACCGGGCACTTAGGTGAATCCAGTGTGCAACAGCAGTAATTGACATAGTTTCATTAGTACGGCAGTTGTGGTTAGAAGACGTAATACCATTAATGTGTTATGACCACAGTGCTGGTGCAAACCAATCGACGAACTGCGAACTGAAAATAAAAGTTGTAGAAAATACAATAAATAAATTAATTAATCCCAATAAAGTGATTAAATTTAAATAAAAAATGGTAGGTATGTCAAGAGTTGTGTTGTAGTATAAGTGGACTTTTTTTGTTAGTTTCGCATAACTTTAAGGGAGAAATTGATAAATTAAGGGTATCCTATTATATATTCTCAATTGATTGTAATTTAAGTGCACTTTTGGAAAATTCAACAATCCTCACGGTTTATCTAGCAATGCTGTTATAATAATATAATATTGGCAAGTACGCACGAAAAAACATACAAAATAGAAAAACGTGTTTAATCCGAAACTTATATACCCTCCACCATGAAGTGCATTGAATTAAAATTAATTAATTATGTGTTTGTCATTTATTTTGGTTCAAGACCAAAGGTTGTGCTGAAGTCTTCAGCAGAACCCAAAATTAGCAAAAAGGCAAAGTGAGACCTTTATTGTTGCAGCTAAAAGTTGACTGCGCAGTTTCGATGGGCGCTACCCCATCGCGTCAGAACTTTCGCAACGAATGTATGTCTTTGACTTAAATCATGGTTCATATTAGTACCAGCGGTCACATACGACTAATGAGAAGCGCTGATAAACAAAATATTCCACCGAACTAAGTCGGCGCACTAAAAATATCACTTTGCCAATTCAATGTTATGCATGTGCTCGCATCGCTCGCAACAATGCAAAAGTTGTTGTTGTACGGTATGTCCCGTCTTCACTGTACCTCGTGTGTATAGTTGTTGTTTGTATGTATTGTTGGTCTGTTATCTTGTATGTGTTTGTCATTTATTTTGGTTGGTTTATTTGGGTAGTGAAGACTTCAGCACAGCCCAAAATTAGCCACATACTGTACTATGGGTATGCCGAACATCCACTTTACATATTTTTGGAGGTTAACTTTCAAATTGCCAATACACGTATATTTTTTGATGTTGTTTGGCAATGTTAATATCTGAAAATTTTCCTTAGGTTTGGATATTGTACAGATCTCAAAATTTTTTACTAGATCAAAAGTTGTTGAATATTGGTGGATGGAATTTGAATCTAGACTTAAGTGCGACAAAAAAAAACTATTGTGAGATTGTTCAGGTTTATTTAAAATAAACCACAACGTAATGGAACGGTCAAGGGGTTTTAAACCGATTCATCTTAAACGATGTTCATATCTTTGTTTAGTCGACTAAACACGGATAACACAGCTCTGGCCCTGGACTATTAAAAGCTATTGGTAGATCTTAGCCAACTTCTTTCGAAGCAAGCTTACTGAAATTTGTGTAAATATTCTTATCAACATATTGAAGTTAATTGATTTACACTGTGTGTAATTTTTTAAGTCATGGAAATATAACCATATACGGACACCACTACATAGGGTTTGGGGTCCGGGAATTCCCGAATCGTTTTTTTCCCGGGAATTCCCGGAAAAATTTGGACGGGAAAAATTTCAATTTCCCGGGAATACGGGAAATATTAAAAAAAATAATTTATTTATTATGTTGATCAATAATTTAATGTTACTATATAAATTGGAATTTTCAGATGCATTTCAAATTCATATATGTATTTACATTACTGTCAATAATGAGCATTTGTTGACTATTTGTTTATATTATATTACTACAAACAAAACTTTTTAAATTCGCTAATTAGCCATATAATATCATGCCGACAATACTATGGCTTACATAAAGTAATTTTTCTTGTTTTCCTAGAATAATCGAATATCTTCTTCAAGAACAATTTACTTTACATATGTGACGATTACATATCTGACGATTAGTCTACAACTTTTCAAGTTTATAATGAGAAAATGCAATTTATAATCGGAATATGTAAGTTAATAATAGGATGTAATAATAGGAGCATGATAATTCATAATCAGCACTGTAAATTCGTAATGTGAAATGTAAATTCATATTGAGAAATATAAATTCATAATAAGAACATACAAATTGATAATGAGATATATAAATACAAAATGAGAAAATCCAAATTGATGATGAGAAAATATAAATTCTTATTCAGGAATATATATTCATAAAATATAAATTCATAATCAGGAACTCTAAAATTTATAATCGAAGCTATCTATGGATATTTTCGTAGAAACACATATTTTATCAATGTTCTCACTATAAAATTACATTTTCTCAATATGATTTTTTATTTTCTCATTATGAATTCATATTTTCTGAATATGAAAACGTATTTTCTGATTATGAATTTGGATTTTCTGATTAAAAACTTGTATATTTCATTATGAATTGGTATGTTCCTATTATGAATTAATTGTTCTCAATGAATTATGATTTATATATCTCATTATGAATTAAAATGTTCTTATTATAAATTTACATTACCCATTATGAATTTATATGTCCCTAATATGAATTTACATTTCTCAATATAAAATTGTATGTTCCGAATATAATCTTGAAAAGGTGTAGAGTAAAATATTTGTAAAATGAAAAATTATTTGTAAAATATTTTGACAATAACATTCGTTTTTAATTTCTAATATGACAGTATTGAAAAAATACACACCAGTTATTAAATGTTGATATTTTAAACCATATTGGACATACCTATAAATAAATTACCTTTTCCCGGGATTCCCGGGAATGAAATCTTTCATTCCCGTTTTCCCGGGAAATGAAAAAAGTCCGGGAAACCCCAAACCCTACCACTACGTGATAAATGACCAAAAAAAGTCCCGTGTTGTTTGATTGGTACTAATTTTATCACCTTTCGACCGGTTTCCCATCTAAAAGTATAAATTTGAAAAAATTCCAATTTTATCCCTTTTTTATACTCTCAATCTACAGAGTAGGAGGGTATATATAATTTGCGATAGAAAAAAGCGTAACGCATTGAAGGAGTGACTTAAGTTTGGACCAAATCCGTTTCATGACTTTTAATCTGTTTGAACCATTTCCATACGTCTGTCTGGCTGGTGTACGCGATAACTCTCGAAAGGCGCTAAGGAATCAATTCAACCCTTGCACATGACAATATTTTTTCCAAACTTAGTTTAAGTTCAAAGATATCGTCCATCTTTGAACTTAATCTAAGTTTAAGCGTATAAAGGGTGAAGGGATTTTCCACGCCCCTTCTGGTACCTCCCACACAAATCACCTTAATCTATGTAAAATTGAAGCTGTTATAACTTATATTGGAATGCACTGACATTTAACATTCGGCAATATTTTTATAGACGTTGCATTCACCAGCAATATATGCGATATTGCCACACCACTTCTGCTACCTCCCACACAAAGTGCCATAAGCATAAAACTGATATAATTTCTGCACAAATAGTCGAAATCTGTTGCAATTTTATATTTGAAAATGTTTTTACAATTACTTTAAATATGTAAAGTACTTATGATTTTACCACGCCCCTTCTAGTACCTCCCATACAATTGTCACTTTCGTAGTTAAAATAAAATCCACATTAATTTCTATACTGGAATCCACTATGATATGGTTTTAAAATTGTTTTATAAATGTGGAAGCTGGGATCATGTACCACGAACCTTCTAGTACCGCTCACACAAATCATCCGGCCCTAAGTATAATTTAAGTCCTTATAACTTCCATGCATATGTTCTCTGAGATTGAGGGTATATATAAGTCGGTTTTGTCCTTTCTTTTACGTATCTATGAGAACAAACAAACAACGTACGTTACGTATCTATGAGAACAAAAACAAACATGGACCACTTTTTTGAACTTACAAAATATCAAATAAATAAAGGGTGATTTTTTAGCTATTATCTTTTTGGCAACACTGGTTTAAACAGCTGACGCACGTTTCGTGTTTTGTTTCACTGTCAAACATCTTCAGTTTGGTCTATAATTTAATCATGAATCGTCTTACAAACGAACAACGTTGCAAATTATTGAATTTTATTATCAAAATGCGTGCTTTGTTATGAAAGTTCATCCATTTTATGGTCAGTTTAATCGACCCACTGAAGCGGCTATTCGGGCTATTGTGACTAAATTTCGCACCAAATTTACATTGTTGGACATTAAACCACCAACACCTTTACGTAGAGTGCAGAGATACAAGTCGACCGTTTTTAAGCCGACAAGCCGCCGCCGCCGCATGTTTCTGCACGAGCCGCGCCGCCGCCGATTTCATCGGCTCACATCGACCTCAACCACACCGCCGATTTCATCGGCTCATATCGACTTTAACCACGCCGCCGAGATTTGGCAGACTTCTAACTCCGTCAAATCTTACTACCAAAATAGACAAACCTCTTAAAATTACAAAAGAAAATACAACGGTCAACTTAGACAACCTACTACTGTGAAATGTATGGATCTTTCATTGAATTTGGTATCCCACAATATGATGACGTCTGTAGAAAGTTGGATGATTGTATTTTGATTTGAAAGTGGCATTTATATAAGTCAATTTCAGTATGCGTGGCCCTCTATTGTGCTTCTTTAGTGCGTCAAAGTAGGTCGTGCTTTACCATTCTCCCAAAAAATATTTGTATGGGATAATAATATGAAATAATGGGAACATTGCCTAATATTGGCTAATATTAACGAATATTGAACTATTTGCCGAAAAATAAAAGAAAAGTTATAAAAACCAATACAAATTGTTCCTTCCCTTTTCCCAAAATTTTCAAATAAATAGGGGTGATCAAATGGCAGAACGAGCCGGCAAAGCAGCCGAAAGCCGCCGCCGCCGACCCGTTTTGGGTAGCGCCGCCGCCGCCGATAATTTTGTTTCGGCTTGTAAATCTAGTAGAGTGCGAACTGAAGAAAATATCGCAGCTGTATCGGCCAGTGTTATGTTACTCAACAACGTGGAAAATTGCCAACGTGCCAAAATTTGACTAAGTGGATTGACCATTTGAGGCGCAGTCAAGGTTAACATTTGCATGAAATAATCTTCAAACATTAAATTATATGAACCGTACTATCGATTCAAATAAAGATTTCATGCATTTTTCTGAATTTTATGTTTTTTTTTGAAAAACTTTCCTATAGCTTTTAAAAAATCACCCTTTACAAGTCAGAAATTTTCAAAACAGTAGGTTTATGTTTATGTTTATATGACCATAAAGCTTATATAGATCCATAATTTCTGACAAATTTAAGATATTTTGACGCGCAAAGACGCGTTTGAAAGGTATTTTCTGGATTTATAAAAATGAATTTATTGCGAACCATATTGAGGTGATATTGGTATCAAATCAAAAAGAAGCATATCTGTTAAAAATACTTCAAATCATTCGTTCTGTGTTAGCTTAGCATTAACAACCACTTAAAGATCCTCCTCCTTTAGATTATTTAGTTTATTTATGTTCTAATTTTTAAAGGGAACAACTTTGAAATGGTTGTTAAACTAATACAGATATTATGAAATTTAAAATGACTGTAATAACAAAGTTCTAAAAGCCGTTACTAAATCGACAGCGAATTTATAACTGTCCTCATCTTTTGGGAAACGTCTGCATATACAGTGTCTATATATTTACAACATCAAATGAATTTTTACTAACTACACAAGGAACGTAACAGAAGATCATAATTGTAATACATATTTTATTAAAATTAGGAGTGACTTCCCTGCCTCTTTAATTTATTTAATTTAAGAGTTTTTTTCCGTAACGACAGCAATCATATGGAATTTTTGAAACTTAACACCTCTGACATGTATCCATTAAATTGATGGTACGTGTATAATAAAAAATCACAACTCACAACTCGAGTAGACAACGTTGTTCGTTGCACTTTCTGTCAGTCAGTTGCATTTGGCGGCACTTACCTAACAACATAGCCTCTCGATTATCTATTATTCCGGGTCTGCGCTGTAGAACACTTTCCTTGCCACCCTTCCACAGCACAGGTGATATGCTGGCAAGACATTTGACGCGCATAGCTCCGTTGTAAAAGTGACGAGCGTCAACTGTCATCTCCAGTCCCAATGTTGACGTTATGAGGCCATGACGGTGTACGGTGTCATTGTAACGTACTAAATACTGTCCATCAACGACCTGCAACAAAAAAGCAGAGAGAATAATAAATTTGTATTTTTGCATAACACAAGGACTTCAAATCAACTGGGGCTGGCAAGTAAGACAGAACCTGGCAATCCTTTATATTCGTATAACACACAGACAGTCAAATACATTCTCTGTTAAGGTGTAAAAATGCATTAACTAATGAATTTCGGTAGAAAAATCGAAGGTATCAAAAGTTAGCAACTTTCCCATTTTGTGTATAGCAGTGAAGAAAATGCTTATTTAAGATATTGAACATGGACATTTTCCCAAGTTTCATTGTTGTTAGCCAAAATGAGAGATGTGAGGTTTTGTCGACGTTATCTACACCTTCAATCTTTGTTGACATTCCACATTGAAGATGACCAAAACTAATGCTGAAATCAATTTATAATATAATTGAAATGAAATAATGAGGCTACATTATATCAAACTGGAAAATTACTTTGAATATAGTCCCCTCTTCTTTTAGATGATAGCATATTTTGTAAAAATTCTGATTTCAGTTATTGGACAACAATAAAATATGCTAGTTTTTCTCGATGTACCCAATAACCTTAAATCATTATGAAGCTTCCAATTAGAAGATATCAAATAGTGATTCTGAAACCAGTAGTTGTAATTGCGATATTTTATTAGTTCAATACCTTTTTGCATCTATATTTTATTGAGTGGAAATTTATTAACAAATAAAATTTATTACTTGCCTACCCACTGCCTTCATCATAATTTCCGATCAGATGTTCTTCAGCAGAAGGATTTGCAGCGAAGTTTCGACAAAATACCCAAACTATTTAGCTCAATGATATTCACAAGCGAATGAGAGCAACAATTCGTTTTCAAAATATCAATCAAAACCAATCGCACCAATTTAAAAAACTTCTCAAAATGAACAACATTTTACTACGATTTTCCTCAAATCTAAATCATTCTTCAAACCTAGTACAGATATAAATCAAAACTAAGATTTTTTCAAGAGTTTATTAGTGTCGATTGTTAATTTTGAAAATATTGAGAAAAAAGCTCACCCTAATGTTTAGGAATCATATCATTATATCGTACTGAACCCATACATATGCTGTTGTATAAATTAAAATACTTATATTTGAAAAATTTTACCGCTATTCAAAAATTCCAAATTTCAAATTTGGTTCACCGAAATTCTCATGACCAACTCAGCTTAACGGGTTTTCACGATAATGTACTTTTCGGTTGCTACAATGTACGAGTGCTTCAGGTAAAACACCTTTTGTATTTTTGCCAACCGAAAACAAAAGGAAACCGTAAATATACACGTACATACGAACGTTGAATATTGTTAACATGCATTCATACAATTGTACATTAGAGTGGGATGTAAAAGCACTTGCTGCTTTCAGGGTATTAAAAACATTTGCTATAAAGTTCGTCCGAAGACGAACCTCGGCAAAAATCGACCTAAATTTCGGGTGAACCCAAATTTCTTCTAAAAATCATAACCTGCTGGAAAAAATGTGAAACTAGAATCCATACCATACATCTTGATAATAAAAACATGTTAATATCCCGTAAATTTTTTGAATATAAAAATTAAAATTATTCGTGTGGAGCTACTTTTTTCTACTCGTTTAAGACTCTGACAATTACAACAAAAAACAAGTAAGGAAAGGATAAAGGCGGGCGGGGCCGACTATATGATACACTCCGCTTTCTATCCGAATACTATTCAATTCGGTAAAAAAGTGAAAACGGGATGGATTTTTGTATGTTTCCTACTCATAGGCTAATATGACCTTACCCAATATGTCAAATCGAGAGGAATATTTGTATCGGGGCTATATTCAAACATGGAATGAAGTGACCCACTTACACAATACGTTCTTCCTGTTCAATTTGAAGAAAATCCGTGAAAATACGTGGTTTCTGGGCGGAAAAAATCAAGCCGGGAGCGATTTTTATATAGCGGGATTATATATAATAGCGGGAACTATATATAAATCTGAACCGATCTGACCCATTTTTACCAGCTGTTCCTAGTTTAGATATAATACGTTTTGCCAAATCTGAAGACAATCTGATACAATATGTGATTTCTAGAACGGAAAAAGTCAAATCGGAAGCGAAATTTGTAATGAAGCTATGTATAAATCTGAACCGATCTAACACATTTTGACCACAGGTGTTTCTAGTTGAATTATAAGATGTTTTGCCAATTTTAAAGAAAATCTCTTAAAATATGTGGTTTCTAGAGCAGAAAATGTCAAGTATAAATATAATATGTGGTATTTAGAGTGAAAAGAGTCAAATCGGGAGTGAAAGTCGTATTGGGGCTATATCTAAATCTGAACCGATTTTCTTCAAATTAAATAGCGTTCGTTCTTGTCCCGAAACTTCGTTGTGCAAAGTTTCATTTTGTTCTGTCTACAATTGCGACATGTATCGTGATTACAAGAATAGAAGGACAGACAGACAGACGGACATTGCTAAATCGATTCAAAAAGTGATTCTAAGTCGATCGGTATAATTAACAATGGGTCTATCTCCCATTCTTTTGGGTGTTACAAACAAATGCCCAAAGACATAATCTCGTGGAGTGTATAATAAAAATTTTGACCGAGACCTATCATTAAGTCATACTGATCAACATAAAACATTTTCTTAAAATAAGCCTTGTTTTCTTCGTTAAGATCTCAGGTTTTACAACGTAGAACAAAAAATAAAATAAATTTTGCAATTTTTTTAAATTGAAAGCACGATAACATCTAAATGAACTACGACGTCCACATTTTCCAAGAATACATTTAATAGTTGTAGATCGATTAGGGTCCAGTAGGAAAAAATTGGTCCTGGCTGCGCTAGAATCATAAAATTTGGTCCGTACTTTTTATATCTTCCACTAGGTCTTTGTGCATTTCTTTGTAACACCCAAAAGGAAAAGAGTTAGACCATCGTTGATTATACAGTTCAGCTTAAAATCACGTTAGCAATGTCCGCCTGCCCATATGTCTGTCTGTCCACCTATTGTTCTAATCAAATTATAGGTCGTAATTATAGTCCGATCTTAACAAAAATTGACACAAGTAAGTTTGACCTTTTCCGCTCTATAAACCACATACTGTACCCGATTTTCCTTAAATTCTGCACAACATCATAGAATCTAACTAGAAAAGCCTGTAGTGAATGCGGGTAAGATCAGTTCTGATTTAAATATAGCCCCCATCCAAATGTGGCTATATGCAGGATTTTCCAACAAGAGGTGTTATTTTGGTATTCAAAGAAAAATATCATTTTTTATTATTTCATAATAAAGAGGAATAATAATGAAAAACAACATCAGCCAAATGGCCACCACGACCACGCTTACAGGACCATAGCCTTTTCATGAAATTTTCCATAACCAAATCGCAAAGCGGCTGCCCTATGTCCTCGAATTTTATCTTAGCGGTCTTGAATCGACGCTGGGTTGTTGGCGTAGACCTTATCTTTTACGTGGTCCCAAAGGAAGAAGTCACAAGGTGTTAAATCACAAGATCTCGGTGGCCAATTGTGATCACCTCTTCGAGAGATAACACGGTCCGGAAACTTTTCTCGTAAAAGAGCAATGGTTTCGATCAATACCATCCAACTCCGACCATAAAAATCATTAATCATCTCCCGATAGCGCAATCCATTCACCGTAACTGTTGATCCAACCTCATTTTCGAAAAAGTAAGGTCCAATGACCCCGCCGGACCATAAACCGCACCAAACAGTCACACGATGAGGAGGGAGAGGCTTCTCAACAATAACTCTTGGGTTTTCCGAGCCCCAGGTGCGACAATTTTGCTTGTTGACGTAGCCACCGAGGTGGAAATGGGCCTCATCAGTCAAGATGATTTTTCGATGGAATTCCGGATCATTTTCATTCATGAATTTTAATAATTTCGTTTAATTTTTAGTAATGGCGTAGTTTCTACTTGTCAAATAATAAAAGCTTCAAAAGTGACAGCTACCGAAATACCGGTTTATTCAAAATAACACCTCTTGTTGGAAAACCCTATATTTGACTTTTTCCGCTCTAGAAACCAAATACAGTACACGATTTGGCTTAATACCTTTTAATCTAACTAGAAACACGCTGAAATTGGTAAGATCGGTTCAGATTTAGATGCTGCCCCAATAGAAATGTTGCTCCCAAATATTTAACCGATTTTTGCCAAACTTTATATTATACTAGCTTTTTACCCAGCGTTGCGCGGGTTCATTTTTCTCTATCCCGTATGATTTTGATGATAAAATGAAGACTAATTGATAATTTTAATGTCTAGTTTGTGTGGGCAGTACCACCCCCGTTTGTCCTATCATGACCTAGTATAGCCAGAAACCATCCTCCATCTACTTCCCGATTTCATTTTTTACCCAGTTGTCGGCCCCGTCCGACTTTAGCCTTTCTTTACTTGTTTTAATTTTTATGAAAAATGAACCGAAAAGGGGATAAAAATGGTACAATCAAACGGCTTCAGCCAGAATCATGAAATTCTTTTTATATATTTATTTGGTTTCGTAGACGCGCAAAATAAAAAGCTTTCTCCAAACTCGTACTGTTGGGGACAAAATGGGGTATAAGAGATGAAACTGGTACCAAGCACACGGCTGTAGCCAAAAGGTGTGTATATTCCATTGTGAACGCGAATAATAATGGATTTGCGAAATTCGTAATTTTAGAATAAAAAAGGAGCGAAATGTATGCTCCCTTGACTGTGCGGAAGGTTGGAATTGAAAATGTTTCGAACCTGTCCGAAGGGAAAACATTCTTATCTAATAACGAATTAAAATTAGATTACCTGTAGTAAAACTTCATACTTTCTTTCGTTATCGGTTGTCTTATTTAAAAAACTTTAAATTTCCAAATGAGCAGCAAATGAAAGACCAGCTGTATTCTTCTAGCATTAAAAACCATTTCAAATGTCTCCCTTATTAATTTAGTTTATTCATCTTTGGCTTGGAAAACTTGAAATGGTTTACTTGTTTAATATAAATCATAACATCTTTAACTACACTATTTTAATTTTGTTTTTAAAAAATAACAATAAAGCGAAAAACGCTTAAAAAATACAATCTGCTAACATACTGTTGTCAACCGCGCGTTTTTAAGGAAAGTAAAAATTAAATGAAAACAAGTAAGGAAAGGCTAAAGTCGGGCGGGGCCGACTATATAATACCCTACACCACTCCCTGCGTATATACCTCGCTTTCACTACTTTATACAGTTACTATTAATTCATCTTTAGTCAAATTTAATGAGTATGGTAAAAAATAAAGTAACTGATCCAGTTTTCCTGCAGATATACCGAATAAAGTAAATATAACAAATATAAATACAGATTATACAGCGGTAATAAGATGAATCGGACGGACATTTGAAGGGGGACTATAACAACAATTGAGGCCTGTGCCAAAACATGCGCCTATATATTTCTCATTCACGGTAGGTATTTCTAGTTGAAACATATAACGATCTGCAAAATTTGATGAAGATCCGATATAAGATGTAGTTTCTAGAGCTGTAATAGAGAAGAATGGGGCCCATTTGGGTTATGCCGAAGTATGGACATTAGAGCGTACCAGGTTACAAGTAAAAAAAAAAAAGTTCGCCGTACACCTTCGAATATGAAGTATTATTGAAAGGTAGTTTCAAAAAATTTTTTTTTATTTTTTTATGCCGAACGTAGGGGTCGCGCTTTTACATTTTTCTATATAACTTCTGCATTTATAAACGGATTTTAAAGTGTGATACATCGATGTTTTTGTCCGATTTTTTTGTCTTTGAAGTCATTGAGCTCAAACATGATTCATGATTTTATGCGAGCTTTAATTTTCGATTATTAGAGTGGTACATTAGGGTAGTAGCAACTGAGAAATGATGGGTAAGTACCAGAAGGGGGTGCTTGAGCTCAATGACTTCAAAGACAAAAAAATCGGCCTCGTCGAGACAAAAACATCGATGTATCACACTTTAAAATCCGTTTATAAATACAAGTTATATAGAAAAATGTAAAAGCGCGACCCCTACGTTCGGCATAAAAAAATAAAAATTTTTTTTTTGAAACTACCTTTCAATAATACTTCATATTCGAAGGTGTACGGCGAACTTTTTTTTTGAGGTACGCCCTAATGGACATATGGACATCTCCCAAACAAGTATGGAAAGGCTAAAGACGGAGGGAGCCGACTATATGATACACCCCACTTTCTATCTCACTAAAATTCAATTCGGTATAAAAGTGAAATCGGGGAGGATTTTTGAATTCTGTAAATGTATGTGCTTTACAAAAAATGTTAAATCGGAAAGGAACGACTATATCTAAATCTGAACCGATCTTACCCAATTTTTGCATACGTGTTTCTAGTTCAATTATAAGATGTTCTGCCATATTTAAAGAAAATCTGGTACAATATGTCGTTTCTAGAGCAGAAAATGTCAAATCCGGAGCGACATTTGTATGGGGGCTATATCTAAATCTGAACCGATCTTACCCAATTTTTGCATAGGTGTTTCTAGTTGGATTATAAGATGTTGTGCCAATTTTAAAGATAATCGGGTACAATATGTGGTTTCTAAATGTTAAATCGGAAATGAGCGACATTTGTATGGGGGCTATATCTAAATCTGAACCGATCTTACCCAATTTTTGCATACGTGTTTCTAGTTCAATTATAAGATGTTCTGCCAAATTTAAAGAAAATCTGGTACAATATGTCGTTTCTAGAGCAGAAAATGTCAAATCCGGAGAGACATTTGTATGGGGGCTATATCTAAATCTGAACCGATCTTACCCAATTTTTGCATAGGTGTTTCTAGTTGGATTATCAGATATTGTGCCAATTTTAAAGAAAATCGGGTACAATATGTGGTTTCTAAAGCGGAAAAAGTGAAATAGGGAGCGACATTTGTATGGGGGCTATATCTAAATCTGAACCGATTTCCTCCAAATTCAATACCTCCAAATTCCTTGGCCAGAAAAAATAACTTCGGCCAAGTTTCATGATAATCGGACAACAATTGCGACCTGTAGAGTGCGAACAAGCTTAGATGGACAGCAGACGGACGGACGGACGGACAGACAGACATCGTTAAATCGACTCAGCTGGCGATTCTAAGCCGATCCGTATACTTAAAGGTGGGTCTAGCTCAATTATTTCTTGGTGTTACAAACATTTGGCGGAAAACTAACTTATAATACCCTAGACCACGAAGTGGTGTAGGGTATAATTAATGAAAACAAGGAACCTTTCACGACTAGAAATTAACTTGCAAGTGTTCAATCTTCATGTTAAATTTATTGGTGGCGATTCAATTTCCATTACTTTTCCTGTGTCCCAGCCTAATGTACTTTCCCAACCACATACAAATATTACTTTTATGCATGTTCCATGTTAAATGTTTCACAAGTGTTTTGAGAAAAGTTGTATGTATATGAATACGTGTTAATGGCTAAAATAACAGCCGCAGCATAAATGGAGGCTACAGCGTTCTCTTGTTCGCCCAAGTAGTAGTTCTGTGGCAGTAGAAAGCCAACAAAAAAACTATTGAAGTATATAAAGGGTGATTTTTTAAGAGCTTGATAACTTTTTTTTTTAAAAAACGCATAAAATTTGCAAAATCTCATCGGTTCTTTATTTGAAACGTTAGATTGGTCCATGACATTTACTTTTTGAAGATAATTTCATTTAAATGTTGACCGCGGCTGCGCCTCAAGTGGTCCATCCGCTTAGTCCAATTTTGGCATTTCCACGTTTTTGAGTAACAGAGGCCCAATTGCTGCGAACGGCGACGAATCGATAATTGATGGTCCTCATTAACATTGGCCGATACAGCTGCGATATTTTCTTCAGTTCGTACTCTACGTAAGCGTCTTGGTGGTTTAATGTCCAACAATGTAAATTTGGTGCGAAATTTAGTCACAATAGCCCGAATAGCCGCTTCAGTGGGTCGATTAAACTGACCATAAAATGGAAGCGTGCGATGAACTTTCTTAACAGAGCACGCATTTTGATAATAAAATTCAATGATTTGCAAGCGTTGCTCGTTAGTAAGTCTATTCATGATGAAATGTCAAAGCATACTGAGCATCTTTCTCTTTGACACCATGTCTGAAATCCCACGTGATCTGTCAAATACTAATGCATGAAAATCCTAACCTCAAAAAAATCACTCTTTACTTCAATGGTTTATGGAGCACTCTTTGTTTCTTTTTTTTCAAAAACGAAATAAAAGTATTTGGTTGTTGGTATATCCAAAAGAAAAAGAACAACAACAAAATATTCAGCGATTGACACTTATTTGTTGCAACTTTCGTGTGCTGAGCAAGAATTTGAATCGATGACAAATCGATTTGAAGTTTGGATTAAAATTTGCAGCGTCAGATAATTTTGATGGCAATAAACCAGAAATGTTTTTTTAAGATTTCTACAAACGCCACCTATTGTTGTTGTAGTCAGTGGGACAATAGAAGGGGTCATCTTGTTGGCAAATATAAAGTATTATAACATGAAAGCAAGTAAAAAAGTGTTAAGATCAGCCGGACCAAATCGTATATGCCCTCAACCACGAACTTCACCCCTTTTTTGTCAGATGATTTGATGACTGGTGGGTATGTGGGCTACTGGGTGACCCCTAAATTTGGTGAACAAAATAATTATCATATTACATACACTCAATGGTGCAAGGTCGAACTTAAAGTCCTTTTTAGAAGAAAGAAATGTAACAAGGATAAACCCCATTAGTAAATGTTTTGCAATGTAATAATGAAAGTGACATTATCTTAACTTTGCCTGCAGACCAACAAAAATATTATTATGATGTCGCCTGTCTTCTGCATATTCAGTTTCATTAAGTTCGCAGCTGGAAAATATCATCATTATCCCCGACAATGTCTCATGTTACTGGGCATTTACTCTTGTTTTTATGGGACACATTTAGAATTTAAATCACAAGGACACGTATAGGGATCCAACTGACTCGAACATGCATGTCAGCAGTGTTTGTGTCGTAGACGTCGCTTAAAAGGGAATGGTGGAAAGGGAACGAACAAACAGCAGCAATTGCGACTGCGACGAGCATCAACAGCTAAATTTACACGGACGCCAGACAGCAATTTCACTTACTAAAATATTTAAATATTTAACTACTGCCATGGGGCGACTGCGCTATTTTCCGGACATTTAACATTCGAGTCGTGCACAGTGGTGATAATCCTTGCGATTATTTTGTTTATGTTCCTTAAAAGCGAATCTCAAGCGTTGTAAGCTCTGCTACTTTCGTCTTCTTTGCCTGCACTTCCTCGTCTTCGCAATCGTCAATAGTTGTTGTTGTCGTTTCCATTTTCTTTCGCAAATGACATTTCCAATTGCTGTATAAGTGCAGCCATTTCGAATGGCGTAAAGTGAAAGGCTGACGACAAAAAAACAAAGACGTGGAATTGCAAAAAGTTTTCCCTTAGGCATAGTAAATAAACGAAATAATAAATATGTACAATGTACATTAGGGCGTACCTCAAAAAAAAAGTTCGCCGTACACCTTCGAATATGAAGTATTATTGAAAGGTAGTTTCAAAAAAAAAAATTTTATTTTTTTATGCCGAACGTAGGGGTCGCGCTTTTACATTTTTCTATATAACTTGTATTTATAAACGGATTTTAAAGTGTGATACATCGATGTTTTTGTCTCGACGAGGCCGATTTTTTGTCTTTGAAGTCATTGAGCTCAAGCACCCCCTTCTGGTACTTACCCATCATTTCTCAGTTGCTACTACCCTAATGTACCACTCTAATAATCGAAAATTAAAGCTCGCATAAAATCATGAATCATGTTTGAGCTCAATGACTTCAAAGACAAAAAAATCGGACAAAAACATCGATGTATCACAATTTAAAATCCGTTTATAAATGCAGAAGTTATATAGAAAAATGTAAAAGCGCGACCCCTACGTTCGGCATAAAAAAATAAAAAAATTTTTTTTGAAACTACCTTTCAATAATACTTCATATTCGAAGGTGTACGGCGAACTTTTTTTTTTTTACTTGTAACCTGGTACGCTCTAATGTACATAGAAGGCAATGTCTGTGTGCAGGATTTTAAATATTTACGAGGGCTAAGAAATTTCCAACATAAATCGACATTATATTGCTGTGTTGGTGCAAAACCGTCGTAACTCACAAACAAACAAATAAACTGGCGTTAAGTTCGGCTGGGTCGATTCTTATTTAACCTCCACGATGTATTGCATTCCACACGTATGTATTGCATTATCACCGGCAAATAAGAGCCGGTCGACTTCACGTTTAAATGCAGTAAAATATTAAAATGTTATTTTTACTAATTGCGATATTTGTTAAATAAATTGTTGTTGATTAAATAAATTAGAGTTGTAGTAGTTGACAATATATATCAAAATAATTCTTCAGAAATGCAGAAATCTTCAGATAAATTAATGAAATTTTATTGCGAGTATTTTAATTCTTTGTTATGGAAGAAAATGTTTGCCAATTTTGACACTAAAATTACGAGTATCGAAAGATCGCATTATATTTCGAGTCTACACACCAGAGCCATTTTCATTATTCTAGATGCATGGACTTCCCGATTCCCTTCGGTTAGTTGCTAACATGCTTTCAACAGGCCTTAGAATTTTATGACGACCAAGAATATATATGCTTTATGGGTTTTAGGTCGATATTTCAAGGTGTTACCCTCCTACGGTCGAGGGTATAGAAATTAAATTAATCACGTTCCAAATTCATTCGCTCTTATCCAACAGATATCATCGGATATCTCGATATATGTATACATACCCAGCAAAAAAATTGGAAGTACTTCCGTAGAAAGCACATTTTAATCGCATCTCAAAATTCAAACGAGCATTTTAACCGACTTTTGTCTTTTAAACAACTTCCAAAAATGTCGATAATATGTTAATACCCCGTAACATTTTACGAATAGCATTTTCACAACTGAATGGGAACTAGTTTTTAGTATGGGCTCACAGAGGTAAGGTTTCCGCTTTGTACCCAGAACGTCTCGGGTTCGAATCGTGGCTCGGGGAAAAAACATCTTTTTTTTTACTTTTATAAATAAACAATGTTTAATTTAGTATAATATTAACAATTTAAAATTTTTTTCTTAAAAAATACAAATTTATTGCTTTATTAATGTACTTCAAATAGTTCACTTTGTATTAATTACACAGTCCAACAGTATTTTTGGAACAGAGTAGCGACACTATAATGAAATTTTCATTTATGACTTTACATCCAACATTTATCCTATTTCACTCTTATTTTAGCGTGAATTTAGAAGCAAAATGTTATAAACGGCGATATGGTGGAATTTAATAACACGATATACCCTAAATCTGGAAAACTTTTTAAAATCGGCTAAAATAAGAGTGAAATATGATAAATGTTGGCTGTAAAGTCAAAAAATGTGCAAAGCGCTTTTAAAAAATCCGCGTAACTTTTTATCATATAGAGAATGCTAGGACTTTTTTTGGCATATGATTGCTGAATAAATGGGGAATATTTGTGACAGAATTGTTTCAGAAACCTACATAGAGAATGTTGAAATGAATGCAATTGCAACCGCGAATTTTGGATTTTTGAAACAATCGCTGCTTTTTTCGCGACTTACTGCATATATGTTACAAGCGATATTGGTTCTTAATATACATGCAAAACATCTGCCGGATCTGTTGGATAGATCGCGAGAAAATTACAAAACAAAAATGTCGTGCATACAAAATCATTTTAGCTATATCTCCCGTAAAAATGAAAATTTTGCAAAAATATCCATTTTGTATTTTTTGTTTACCGTGCTCTACCGAAATATCCACATTTTGTTGTCGAAAAAGATCGATTTTCCAAAAAAACATGGGCCAATTTTAACCCCAGAAATTTTGTTGTATAAGCTGGCGTGTAATTTTGCTATTTAAGCGGGAAGATCATTATTTACAACTTTGGTGTCGTCGGTGACCCCCACTGAAATTTTCCGGCAATTTTTTTTGCGTAGAACATTTTAATCCTTAAATGCCCTTTTTGGAAGGATTTTTTTGATTTCCTCGAAAAAAGGGTCAAATTGACCCATAAAGAGTGGAGCTAGAGGGTTAATATCTTCCACAAAAATGATCCTCGTGAAATTCCACTATATAGTTCTGACAATAAGAATTTTCTCAGACATTAACTTACAACACTTTTTTCGCTTAGTATAATGCTCCCTTCGTCCAAAAAATGAAAACTTTGACCCGCGATAAAAAGAAACTCAAACCAGCTGGACTATAACTTTATTCTACAAAATAAGTTTATTCAACAAACCCTTTCAGAATTATAGGGTCGCTATAATTTGTTAGACAGTGTTATTAATACTCTTAATATCAATTTATTTAATGCTAATTTCATTTTAATTTGCGTTATATAGGATACTAGCTGAACCCCCGCCCGCTTCGCCAGGCAAAAAAAATGTAATTTCCGTAAAAAATTAATATAATTTCCGTTTTCTTGACTTAAGTTGGCTGTTGGCGAATAAATATTTCTCTTTTTATAACCTTTCTTTACTGTTGTGCTAAAAAAATCCACAGAAAACGTGTAATTTTACAAAATTCAAATCAAAAATGCTCCATCTTTCAAATCCCGCCCATTTGCATATTGTCTAAGCAGGTTACAACTAAATAAAGTCACACAACAATATAGGAATATCATTGTAGAATATACTCAAAAACTGGTTTTAATTTCGTATGGGAAGGGTCACGGCCACTTTCCGCCCATCTCGGTGTCGAAATACTCTAAAACCAGTTTTAATTTCAGATGGGAAGGGTCACGCCCACTTTCCGCTCATCTTTGCACAACTATTTACACTGGATCAACTCACACAAAATTTCAGCACTCTAGGTCTATGACACGGCCACTTTCCCAATACCGTCCATTTTTGGCACAACTACGCAGGTTTATGCTAGATGTACTCACACAAAAGATAAGTATTGTAGCTGTCATTGAACTGAATATATTCGATAATAGGTTTTAACTTCGTATGGAAGATACCACGCCCTTTTTTGCAATATCGCCAATTTTTTGGGCACAGTTACGCACATTGATGCTAGATGCACTTACACAAAATTTCAGTTTTTTATTTGCCATAGAACGGCATATATTCGAAAATGCGGTTTAACTTCGTATGGGAGGTGCCACGCCCACATTTTCATTACCGCCCATTTTTGTCACAACTACGCACTTTGATGCTAGATGCAGTTACACAAAATTACAGCACAATAGGTGTCATTCAATAATAGGTTTTAACTTCATATGGGAGGTGCCACGCCTACTTTTCCATTACCGCCCATTTTTGGCACAACTACGCACATTGATGCTAGCTAGATGCACTTACACAAAATTTGAGCACTATACGTGTCATAGAACTGACACTACGCACATTGATGCTTTATGCACTTACACAAAATTACAGCACTCTACGTGTCATAGAACTGACAATATTCAATAATAGGTTTTAACTTCGTATGGGAGGTGCCACGCCCACTTTTCCAATACCGCCCATTTTTGGCACAACTATGCACATTGATGCTAGTTACACTTACACAAAATTTCAGCACTCTAGGTGTCATAGAACTGACAATATTCAATAATAGGTTTTAACTTTGTATGGGAGGTGCCACGCCCACTTTTCCAATACCGCCCCTTTTTGACACAGCTGTGCAGACTAATAATTAGTGAACCTTCACAAAAATTCAAGACTCTGGCTGCAACAGTATTCCGAATATGGTAATTTATAAAAAACGAATAAATCCCCAGTTTGTGTGGGACGTGCCACGCCCACTGAAAATATCAAAAATTTATATAGCCTATTTTCACCACCGGTTCAGCATGAATATACTGTGAAAATTTCAAGAAGATCGGTTCAGTAGTTTAGGCTGCTATAAAGAACAAACATACAAACACAGATTCATTTTTATATATAGATATGTATAAAGGACACCCCTCCTATGACAACTCCATGTTAAATTCATTGGTGAAGATCCTAATTTTCACTACTTCCGAATCACAAAATGGACATCTTTTTCACTTCTTTGGGTGCTCTCTTTTTGCTAAGTATCTCATTGTTATTTTTACACGACATATTTTGTGTTTTTATTTTGAGTTATATGTACTGTTCCTATTTCCAACGATTCGAAAATATTGGATATAAAAATTACAGTATTCTTAGCCGCACACATCCTACATTTTTCCAAGAAAAAATATGTTAAAATTAACAAATAAAATTTAGAGCGCCCCGGTAGTCAAGTTGGTAGCGAGATCGGTTATCAGCGTGGGGGTCGTGGGTTCGATTCCCACCAGAGGCTCTGGTCTGTCTGCTGCAATAACTAGCTACAATGGTCTTAGTCACCCCGGCTCAATCCCTGGACCCAAAATTAGAATATAAATTTACTTTGTATTGTAATTCATAATAAATAAATAAATAAAATTTACTCAAAACTAGATTTATTTACTCATTTAAACTACAAACGTGAGTACGTCGAGTAAAACTTTAGACTCAATTTTTGTGCATTTGTTTGAACTACCCAAAAGGAAACGAGTTAGATTCACCGTTTATTATACAGATCGGTTTAGAATCATTTTCTGAATCGATTTAACGATGTTCGTCTGTCTGCCCATCTATTGTTGTAATCAAGATATAGCAATCTTAACATCATTCCTTTGCAATTTGATCAGAGACTGTTTTGTACTTTTTAAAAGAAAATCAGTTTTTTTCATCAGACTTTTCTGCTGAGCTTACTGAAAAATTATTTTCAGTGTACATAAAAACATTTCTTGACGTATTTGTAACGCCCCTCATTACTATTAGCTGATTAATATAGAAGTGGATACTAAATGACGCGAGCAGATTGTGATTGAACGAATAATTCAAGTCAAATGTCACAAAATGGTAGGTAATCAAAGCAAATAGGAAAATGCTAAAGTTGAGAGTGGTCGACTATATGTATTACAAGGTATTTATAACCAATTCAAACGTATCGTTTCAAATCGATACGTTTTCATATTATATTTTATATATTATATCCCAGCAAAAAGAAAGCACCCAATGAAGTGAAAAAGACGTTCATCTTGTGATCCAGACGTAGTGATAACTGGGATCTTCACCAATGAATTGAATGAGTTGTCTTGGGAGGAATGTCCTTTATTTTGAAAGACTTAAAAGTTATTTTAAAGTGTTGCAAAGGAACCACTTTTTCACTAGTTTCTGCTTTAAAAAATTCGCCGCTACCGGGGGTAGAACAGCGAACCTTCTGGTTGCTACTACGGCACTCTCCATATCCGCTATCCTTTGTTGTGAGTGCTGAATAACTAAAGCAAAATAAGCTGAATAACTAAACCCAGCAAATAGAAAGCACTCAATGAAGTGAAAAATATGTTCATCTTGTGATCCAGAAGTAGTGATAACTGGGATCTTCACCAATGAATTTAATATGGAGTTGTCATGGGAGGAATGTCCTTTAATTTGAAAGACTTAAAAGTTTTTTTAAAGTGTTGCAAAGGAACCACTTTTTCACTAGTTTCTGCTTTAAAAAATTCGCCGCTACCGGGGGTAGAACAACGAACCTTCTGGTTGCTACTACGGCACTCTAACCAGCTATCCTTTGTTGTGAGTGCTGAATAACTAAAGCAAACCATTTTGTTCGTTAGAACTGACAGTAGGAAACTTAACAAAATATTTATGTAATGTGATCTAATATATAACCCAAATAAATATTAATTTAATTTATTGCTAAATAAATTAACACTACTTAATTTTACAAATATTATGTAGTATTAATAATAATTAAAAAATTAAATATTTGAAGTATATCAAAAAGCAATAAATTTGTATTTTTTAAACAAACATTTGTAAATTGTTAAAATTAAACAAAAATTAAACATGGTTTATTTATAAAGGTAATGAAAAAAAAAAACAAAAAAAGTTTTTTTTCTCAAAGCGGACTTTGTTCCCATTCACTTATGAAAATGCTATTCGAAAAATGTTACGGGCTAATAACATTATCTACTTTATTGGGAGTTGCTGAAAAGAACTTCCTCAAAAGTGGGAAAAATTTGACATTTGGCTTTTGAGATGCGATTAAAATGTACTTCATACGGAAGTACTTCCAATTTTTTTGCTGGGATATTATATCTATACATTTTATATATTATAAAAGGGACACAATAGTCAAAATAAATATCCGAAATCGTATCGATTTAGAACGGAACGATTTTCATCGCATACCTGATAATTATATGAAATGGATCTAATTAATTTTTTTGGTTAGACCACCCTTGCTTTAAGCGTCTGTCTTGTACCACAAATGATGTTTGTGTCATGTTTTTTGGGCTCGGCCAATTAGCGGTAACTATACATTGATTACATGACTATATGGATAAACATACGTATATAATACCCCGGTGGAGGGGTGTTATATATCACCTAGATATGTGGAAGCGTCATTTAAAGGAAACCATTAACGTATTTTGCTATTAAAAATCTTTTTGTTTGCTACATGAGTATTTCCGTATCTTTTTCACTTTTTCATAATCTTGCATGTGTATACATACCACACATCACAGAAATGATTATATTCATCAATGTTTGCAAAGATATAAAAAACTGTTCGCCAAATATGGCAATTGTCAGTGATATGAAATGTTTCATTTGGATGATACCTGGAACTGAAACTTCAATTGAAAAAGTTTCATTTATAATGTTGGAATTAGATTCTGTCTGCAACTGGTGCAAACACTTGCCGGTGCAGATTTCCATACATCAGACATATGCTCGGAACTAGGTTATGCAATTCCATTTTGCTATGTACATAGCGAATCCAATTTTCTTTTAGCAATTTATTTAAAAACTGAAATTATGATTTCGTCTTTATTATGTGTAGAAAGATTCCTACATATGTATGCGTATATATGAGCGTTTTTTTGCATTACCCAAAATATTGAAGAAACAGTCAGTTTCATGGACAATAGTATTTAAACCTTAGAAATAAAAGAGAACGACAGTTTCTAATACTGATATTCTTAAAGTTTTTATGGGTTTTAAGACTTTCCAACAGCAAGAGTGCCTCAGTCCCTAAGTACCAATCATAACGTTTGGTTTAGGTTTTATTTTCAGTTTTGTGCAGGTTTATGATTGGCGTTCGCAAAATGGGATGCTAAACGCTCGAACAAAATTGGGAAATATTAAAAACTTATTTCCAAAATAGTGAGTATTTAACCCAAACTGTAAGAAATTCGAGAAGAGTTTGGCCCTTAGTTCAGCCTTTGGAAGCTCATTTTCATCTCGTTGGCTATGCCAATAAGCACAATTGACGCATATGAGGTTCAGAGAAACCACAAACCTCTATTGAGAAGCCAATGTATCCACAACGAGTAACTGTTTGGCATGGATTTTGGGCTGTACTGAAAAATTTGGTTGATCGGATGAGGCTGCCAGTCGTGTTAGTCATATGAATGATATCGTATTCCATTATTAAATGACAAAGTTTAACATTTCGAATAAAACCAGAAATTTGAAAAGGTAATCAGTACTTTTTTATAGTCGATTCTAATTTAAAGTTTTAAATGGCCCACCCTACATTTTTCTGTATTTTTATTCTTCGTATGTGACACGATTCGGTCAATTTAAATAAATAGTTGAGAAAGCATCATTTGGCTGTATTCTTAAACATTTTAAGAATCACTGCAAGGCGTATTTACAGTCCTCGTCAATAGACTAGACGCACCCACTTGGAATACAAAATGGGCTTCTGATATTTAGAAATTATTAAGTAAGAAAGATGACAACTACCAAAAATGAAAGCTCGTAGGGTTCACAAACTCAACAATGATTTTTGCTCTTAGGTCTAGCCATATTATTACTCCATTTGTAAAACAACTGCAAAAATATAAATAATAAATAACACTGTGTGAGTCTAATACTATTTTGTTTTATATTTATGTTTTGTCGACTGAAACAAATATCGGTAACTGAAATTACTCGTACAACTAAATAAACTTGCCTCCCGGTTAAAAACT
This sequence comes from Polietes domitor, assembly GCA_947397865.1. NCBI lineage: Eukaryota > Metazoa > Arthropoda > Insecta > Diptera > Muscidae > Polietes > Polietes domitor. Next base: position 204,119,409 of record OX377618.1, read on the forward strand.
TTATTAAGCGTAAGTGTATGATTATAAACCAATTTTCAGTTTTTCACTGGACATAAAAAGTTTTTTTCCTTGTGGTTTAAAAGAAATGTGAATTTATTTTATAATAACGTTCAGTAAGGAGTAACACGTCACTTACTTTTTTAAAACAGTCGGTAATTGATTGAGTTTTTAAAACTAAACTTTTGCAAAAATGTTTTGGTCATTTCCGTTCACATCTCTCAACATTTTACAAATTTGATGTTATCAAAAACTTAGTTTTAGTGAAAACTTCAAATGAGAGCGTCTAACCTATTGACGAGGACTGTGTATATTTATATACATATCGTTCGTGTTTTACTTAATGATTCAGTTTGTATGTCTGCACTTAAGTACATTAGGCTGGGTCGCGTTCAATTCAAATAAAAACAAGTAGAAAGGCGTTAAATTCGGCCGGTGCCAAATCTTATATACCCTCCACTGTGGAGTACATTCCCCAGTATCCTATGATTTGTCGCTTTAACGCAGTAAGATCGACATATACATACATTATTCTATTCTATTCCCCTTCCGGTACGTTAAACCTAAAAACTACTAATTTCTTTCATTGTACTAGTCTTCGTAGTCAGAGAAATGTACACATCTAATTTCATTATTTTAACTTCAGTCATATTTAGGGTTTGGAGTTTCCCGGACTTTTTTCATTAGAAATAGGGGATAAAATGGTACCAAACAAATGGCCGCAGTTAGAGGAATGTAAACACCGAATTCCATGATTCTAGCTGCGGTCATTTGGTTGGTACCATTTTTATCCCCTTTTTCTAATTTCACCCCCTCAAGAGTACGACTATCTAAAACCTCTTTATTTTACGTGTCTACGCAATTAGAGGGTTGTACACACCGAATTTCATCATTCTAGCGGTATTCGTTTAGTTGGTAATATTCTTATCCCTCTGTACCCATTGTATCCATTGAAAGTACGAATTTGGAAAAAAACTTTTATTTTTTGTACTATTTTTATCCCCATTTTCCATTTTTAATTTCGAAAAATTCGTATATTTTACGTGTCTACGCAATCAGAGGAATATATACAACGAATTTCATTATTCTAGATGCAGGCGTTTGGTTCTTACTAATTTTATCCCTCTATTCCCAATTTACCCCTTAAAAGTACGAATTTGAAAAAATAATTTCATATTATTTATCTACTCAAATAGAGGAATGTACATGAATTTCGTGTTTCTAGCTGTTGTCGTTTGATATGTACCTTTTTTATCCCCTTTTGTACCATTTCACAACCCTACGAATAAAAATAGTTTCATGGTGCACGTTTTTGTTATCAGGGGAATGCGCATACCCAATATCAAGTATGTAAAGAGTGATTTTTTTGAGGTTAGGATTTTCATGAATTAGTATTTGACAGATCACGTGGGATTTCAGACATGGTGTCAAAGAGAAAGATGCTCAGTATGCTTTGACATTTCATCATGAATCGTCTTACAAACGAACAACGCTTGCAAATTATTGAATTTTATTATCAAAATGCGTGCTCTGTTAAGAAAGTTCATTGCGCGCTTCCATTTTATGGTCAGTTTAATCGACCCACTGAAGCGGCTATTCGGGCTATTGTGACTAAATTTCGCACCAAATTTACATTGTTGGACATTAAACCACCAACACGCTTACGTAGAGTGCGAACTGAAGAAAATATCGCAGCTGTATCGGCCAGTGTTAATGATGACCACCAATTTTCGATTCGTCGCCGTTCGCACCAATTGGGTCTCTGTTACTCAAAAACGTGGAAATGCCAAAATTGGACTAAGCGGATGGACCACCTAAGACGCAGCCGCGGTCAACATTTAAATGAAATTATCTTCAAAAAGTAAATGTCATGGACCAATCTAACGTTTCAAATAAAGAACCGATGAGATTTTGCAAATTTTATGCGTTTTTTTTCTAAAAAAAGTTATCAAGCTCTTAAAAAATCACCCTTCACAAGCAGACATATTGAAAAAATATGCTTAAATACTCTAAAATATTAGGTTATTATGTGTTTTTTCAGTCCTTGTGAGGGAAAATATTTTCCCTTTTGGACCGATCCCAACCGATCTACGACTATAAGACGTATTTATGCAGAATTTGGACCTCCTAGCTCCTTTCGTTTAGATGCCAGCGTGCTTTCTACTGACAGACGGACATGGCTAGGTCGTCTTAGAATTTTATGACGATCAAGAATATATATTCTTTATAGGGTCTCAGGTCGGTATTTCAAGGTGTTACAAACGGATTGACAAAGAACCCCCAAATTTTTGCAAAATTTTCATTTTCGCGGGATATATGGCTAAAATGTTTTGTATTTTTTCAAACAGATCCGGCTGATTCTTTGCATGTGTATTAAGTACCAATGGCGTTTGTAAGTTACATGTAGTAAGTCGCGAAAAAATCTCGTACTTTTAGGACAAAAATTGGTTGAATCATGAAGTTAAGTTATTTTGCACTATGCACTATAAATTTTGTACTTTTGGAATTAAAATAAAATGGAATGGAAATATATATATATATATTTATATGTATTTTTCATAACATCTTCTACAAAATGTTTCGATGAAATATGAGTTTTAGGCTGTCACTTCGAAAAACCAGAAAAAATTGATTGTAAACGTCCAAAAATTAATCCAAGAAATTACACTAAGACTCTAGAAAAAATTATATCTAAAGTTCTTTCATGGGTCTATTAATTCAAGAAAAAAATTTGGACTGAAGTGCAGCGTTAAAAAAATTACAAGGGAAAACCATGATTTTTGGAGGCGTTTTCAGGAGCGTTTAGCTCACAGATGGCTGGACTTAGGGACGAAATATTTTGTAAATCATCATCGCCGCATCATTTTTTTCGCGACCCATCCTAATATATATATATATGGTGTAAGCCAATTGGTAGCCTTGTCTAATAAGCGTGGCTTGAAATAATAAAAATATTTATTTATAAAATTATTTTTTCAATATTTGTTTTGGTTTGGCTATATTAAAAAAATATAAATTTTCCTGTAATATTACAGCACTTCTGCGAAAATCTCTCTGTTGAATGTTATCCATGGTAGAGGGTATATAATGTTTGGCCCGGCCGAACTTAACGCCATTTTTACTTGTTTTTCTTTACCGTTCTCTACTTAAATACCCACTTTTGTCGAATAATTGTGCTATTTAAGCGTGAAGAGCTTTATTTACAACTTTGATGTCTTCGGTGATCCCCACTGACATTTTCCGACAAAATTTTTTCGTAGAACATTTTAAGTTTTAAATGTCCTTTTTGAAAGGACTTTTTTGATTTTCTCTCCCATAAAGGGAGGAGAAAAATGATCTTCATAATATTTCACAATATATTTCTGACACTAAGAATTCTCTCAGACATTAAGTAACAACACTTAAACTTCCAATTGTTTACTATACGACAAATTACACAAGAAAATATAATTTTTAGGGCTATTTTCCAAAGCGTTTAGCTCACGACTGTCTTGGCACAGGACGAACTAATTTGCAAACCATCATTAAACGATTGAATTTCTGGGTTCTGAAACATCAATATTTTACGCGACCTAGTCTAATGTACATATATTATTTGTGCAAATGTTTCGTCAGAAATCCTGGAAAATTGCATTGAAACCATGCATATAAAATACACAAATATTCGCTTTCATATAAACCTAAGTATTTGAATAAGGTTACAGGAATTGAAAGAAATGCCTCCGAAAGTATAAAAACATCTGCAACACTTTTCAGCGCCATAAATGTCTGTCTTCACAGAAAAGACAGTGAAGAATGCAAAATATCTCACTTCGTTCTTTGTACTGCAAATACACATTCGTATTCGTTGCGATAAGTAGAGCATTAAATACACAGGCTTACAGTGGTTCAGAATCAAAATCCATCGGCCAAAATTCAATATCTTTTGTTCAAGTAAACATTTTTGAGTTCTGTAAATTAGGCAAGGATCCAAGAATTATTTTGAGATATTGACATTGAAAATTGGCCAAGCGGATATATTTTAGAAATTAGGCAAGAACAAAAGTTATTGAATTTTGGTCACTGTGAGGCGTGCAAATCAACACAGTTATGTGGATCGGTTTTTGAAATCTCGGTGATCACTTTTATCGTAGTTTGTCACTTAAGTACAATTAAAACGTGCTGTACTTCCAACGTTTCGTTTATATAAAGAACTGAGCCTTGTTTTTGATCGGCCTATTAAAAATTTTAATGCGATAACACCCCACACTGAACGTTTCATAAACATAATATCGGGAAACAAGTGTCTTTAAAATAGAACTGCTTGAAGATAACATGTTCAGCTGAAAACACGAATTTTTCAGACTTCATTGAGTCATTTCATCCGAAGTGTTTCGTAAGGTACATGTTCGTTGTAGAATCTTAAAATTAGATTCAAAATTTATTCGTACAGGTGAGCGGTGTTATAAAAAATCGCAAATGGCAGACGATTTTCGAGAGAAAAGTCCATAAAAGTCCTTTCAAATTTTAATCCTCTATTATCCGATTTTATCGCTCAATAGAACAGAAGAACTATAATATTTTACTGGGTGTAGTGACAGGAAAATGAAATACTTTGTTCCTGAAAACATTATGAGCCCTTTCGCTGTGAAAATACTACAATTGAATTCGCTTCCATCTCCTTCCTAAGAGAAATAATGGAATGTTGCATATTTCAAGTTGCACGTACTGCAAAGTTTCGAGTACACCAGCAAGAGATGCATGTTATGTGTGTCCAATTACAGTGGTCTATAATGAAATAAAAACTTATTCCTGTAGTTTCGATTATGGCCAAGGTCACTACACGCAAAATGTATTCTGTTTTGATTTTAAGCATATGGTTTACATATTTGTTTAATGTACACCACTATGTGGAACAGGGTGGCTTCGATTTAATGTTTGTCCTTTTATCCGCCTACAAACCATATACATCTTGTATACCAATTGTGTACGATCACAGCTTAATTAGACTTCGATTATTTTTAGTTCAAAAATAGACTCTACTATATTTCTTTTGGGCATATAAATCAAGACATATAAAAGAATTTAGTAAGTATTGTCGTATTACTTTATATATCACCTAGGAGATCTACTACGAATATGGACTGAAGCTCCATGTTTACACCATCCACCATGGCATTACATCTCTGCGCATTTGTATCTTTCCGAACTCCCGGCCGCTTTACCAGACAAAAAACAAACGGAAAAATTAAAATCCGGTATAATATAGGTTTTTTCGTGATCAGAAATATATTTGTACAATTATCATTTAGGAAACTCAAGTTACATGGTTTCTGATTTTTTCTTTAAAATCCCGCCCATTTGTGTCTTGTCCATGTAGGTTAAAACTTAATGAACTAACACAAAATGTTAGTACTAGTAAGGTGTCGTGTAGACGAAAGTACTTTACAATCAGGAAGTTTTTTCTTTAAGGCTGGTTAGCTACGCTACGATAACAAAAACTTAAATAATAAGTTGAATTTTCACGCAATGGCATAAATAATAATGTTCACATTGTAGTCAACAATAATGTAAATAATATCAATATAATAATATCAACAAAATTTAAAAAAATGTCTTCGTGTTTTTGATTGTTTATATTTTCCTGACGTATTCGTTTGGGTGAATCATGTACTTAAAGAGTCCGGGTATTTTGTGCGCCATTTCCCGGCAATCACGTTAGCGGTACTGTGCATCCAAATAATAAATGCCATCATGCCAATTGTTAATAAATTTGCATGCTACAAACTATATATGCAAAATGGTCCTGAGACCGGACAATATTTCGATGCAAATACAAAATATATTAAAATGTTTGACTTAGCCTGGACAACTATCCAATATAAGTGGAATTTATGACTATCGAGATTAAGTCCAAAATGTCAACATACTTTTTTTGCAAATTTGTTTTAATATAAGTATTTTATAGTATGTTGTTGACGACAATTGTTAAAGTTTTCGATATTGCAGCTTGTTATCCAGGCTTAATGAAAAACATCAAAACATAAATTTCGTACGGAAGTGTTACAACAATTTCTCTATACAGTGTATTTTAGCACAGCAACGTGTGTTAATACAGGATGTGCTCGCAGAAAATAAAGGACCAATGTCCTATATCGTTCATTCCTTATCAAACCGAACGATTTTCGTAAAAAAAATACGACCACGACTCCGATTTTAACGATCTTTCGCAGACATAAAAAATAAAAAAATTTTACAGGCTTTTTTTTTAAACCCAAATTTATTTTCAAAAGATAGGACCATTTGAAAATTAGAAAAATCAAGAAAAACGTGCCGAGGTATGAACATTGAAAATGGTGTAGTGAGAAAACGCGTTGGCACAATTCAAAGAATAATGGCTTATTTTAAAGGTAATTACAAGTACTTTTCGTCGGCGTTCTCTCAGACATTATTTAGTGTAATGATCTCTTCTACCAAAAAAATTTAAATTTTGACCCACAGTAAAAATAAACTCAGACCAGCGGGACTATAAGTTTATTCTACAAAAATGGTATACTCAACATACCGTTTCATAATTATAGGGTTGGTACTCTATCCCAAAAAATACTATTGGACAGTCCTATTTAAACTATACTTTTCTTTAAAACCCCTTTCTGGCATTTTTATACACTCGACGAGAGTATTATGTCTTTGTGCATTTGTTTGTAACACCCAAAAGGAAGCGAGATATACCCATTGTTAAGTATACCGATCGACATAGAATCACTTTTTGAATCGATTTATACTTCAACTTTCAACACCCACGGTGAAAATAGGTCAGATCGGTTCAGATTTATATGTAGCTCCCATACAAATTTCGGTCTCAATTTGAAATTTTCCGCTCTAGAAGCCACATATTGCCAAAACATCTTATATTTAATCTAGAAACACTCATGGTGAAAATGAGTCAGATCGGTTCAGATTTAGATATAGCCCCCATACGAATTTCACTACCGATTTGACTCTTTTCACTCTAGATACCACATATTTTAACAGATTTTCTTCAAATTTGTTAAAAATATCATATATTTCCACTAGAAACACCCAGGGTGAAATGAATCAGATTGGTTCAGATTTATATATAGCTCCCATACAAATTTCGCTCCCGGCTTGATTTTTTCCGCCACAGCAACCACGTATTTTCACCGAATTTCTTCAAATTGAGCATAACACGTAAATGTTACTTCAGTCCATGTTTGGATATAGCCCCGATACAAATATTTTTTCGATTTGACAAATTGGGTCATGTCATATCAGTCTATGATTAGGATACTTACAAAAATCCTTCGCGTTTTCACTTTTTTACCGACTTGAATTGTATTCGGATATAAAGTGTAGTGTATCATATAGTCGGCCGCTCCCAACTTTAGCCTTTCCTTGTTTCCATGTCGGGCGAAAACTTTGCGGAATAAACTCAGGCCTCATAATTACCTTTAAATTCTCGTATAACCAGAAATGATCGGATTTATATTCCCAAAATTTTAGTACAAGTATTAACACATTGAGTGCCACGGGCCTCCTGCGAAGGTTTGCGTCAAAACCGCTTGGCACTCACTGTGTTAAAGGTATTTTCGATAAATTTTCGAAAATGTTTTATAACGAATAAATTTTGACGCCATTATTTGATTAGTACAAAACAATTTATCTAATATCGAATATGCGAAATGACTAGCAGAATCGTAATTGCATTTACATTGATTTTTGAGAATAAAACAATATTTAAATATTAAATAAATATCACTATTGGCAATTAAGGGTACCCTAACGCTTAAAACTCAGAAAATTGAAACTCAGTGTTTGTGCCATAATGAGCGATTAAGATACTGTACTTACATATTTTCATGTGCCTTTTTAGAAATTGTTGCAATTTTACTGTCGAGTCAATGTTGATATACACCCTACGTTATGCATAGACACAGGGTATTGTAACATAAATACAAATTCTGGTTCTCCATAGAATATTACAACTTGCGACAATTTAAAAACATATAGAGTTAAGTGGCGTTTTCAGTTTTTCATCCCTCTATCCTGTTGCCTCTTCAAAGGAGTACAATTTTCGAAGAACAACATCTTTCCAAAAAATATTTGAAGGACAAGTTCGCATCCTTTTATACTGGCATATGTATCATATTAAAGATGACTGAATCAGTCAAAATACTTCCAATTTCTTGTTTTAGATAATAATTAACAACCATTACAAGTTTGCACCCTCTGATTATTTAGTTTATCCATATTTGAAATAATCTAAACTAATACAGTTAGACTCATGCATTAAAAATTTGGGTTTTTTAATTTCGAAATCAATCTCAAAATTATTATTATCTTTCCTTTTGAACATAGTTGTGGTTGTACACTTATATTTACCAGCAAATCTTCTTCTATCCCACAGTATAATACAACAACTTGATGTAGGATACATTATGACTGGCATATGCCGTCATTAACTCTCGTAGTGTTTTTTTGTTGTTCCAGCTCCACATAACGCCAGTCCTTTGTTGTGAATGTGAATACGTCATTATTTTTTGTGACAGTGTTTATGACAGCGAAGGAGTCGAGTCTTTAAAAATGCATGTGCATGGAATGGAGCGTAGCATACGCTTCGTCTTTTCCGCCTTTCTGCTTCAATTTATTTCTCCTCCTTTTGTAGTACGTGTTTCCTTGCCAGTGGCTTTTGACAGTGAGCCTCCTGCTGAATTTCCCTATAAATTCTTTTTAGCCCTTTTTGTGTTGTGTCTGCTTCGTTGATTGTTGTAGAGTTTTGTGTGTGTGACATGCATATAAATTTAATCAGGGTAACCATGTAACTTTTAGTTAAAATGGATGGAACGAAAGCTCTTTCACCTTGTACACAGTGTGTTTGTTTGTTTTAAACGAATTCCGTTTAAACCCTCCTTGACTATTCAATTTATACGGCCAATTATGTGGAATTCTAAGCATCAATGAATGGTAATTAGTGGGTGATCCGGTATTGAATTTTGGAGCATGTTATGAAAAGATTGGGCATTAATTAGCATATTTAATTCGTTTTTTACATGCATCAGATGAATCTATAAAGGGCGCAAAACGTGCAAAGTTTAGCAAAAGTAGCAAAAACGGAAGGTTTCCAATAATCATCCATGAATGTACTTTAGCGTTTCCGTAACACTATTTACTATGCATATTAATAAGCTGATTCGAAACTATCTGCATAGCATAGAAGTTTTGTATAATTGATGCCAAGAGTTAACCTTTGTTATTGGGATTAGATTTAACTTTTTATATACAATTTTCGAATAAATTAATAATATTATTTCAGGCTTATCGACAACTTGACACTACTTCCCATTAACATTTAAAAACTGTGTGATATTGGGGAGAAAAGTTGCCTCCTCAATGAAGATGATGTGGATAGTTCACCGCAGGAAGAACGTAATACTGTCAATGTTTGCAATAAACAAATATACATTAAGCTGGCTTCGTTTGTATGATGGTAAAAATTATGGACTAAAATAAATGTTTAAAATGTTTGTTTTAAACGTCATACGTAAGTAGCATTTCAGATCCATCCTGATAACTGCACTTATTTCGGGCGGAAGTTTCGTAAATAACGCATAACGGGTCGCATTCGGGTTTCTCTCCCGATCAATTTTTCATTCCCGAATTCTCGCGACCTATATTACAATAATTTAGATTAGTTTCCTATGATTCTGTAGTGTCATATCATATTAAATGCTTTCACATTCAAGGCCATTATTAATAATAGCGGATTTCACGATATGATGTTTTCCTGATAAACTTAATAATATTTGTATATCAAATAGGGTTTCAGCATTGTATTCCTGACACATCATTGTATTTCATAAGTAATGAAATTTGTGTTTCTAAACATACCAAATTGACTAGAAATATCAAATTTATGAAAAATACAAAATAAAACACCAAATACATCGGATCGTTATCGCCGCTAATTATACCCTCACTCTACAGAGTAGAAGGGTATATAATATAATAATGGGACAGAAAAAAGTGTAGCGCATTGAAGGAGTAACTTAACACCCTAAGTATGTTTGGACCAAATCCGTTTCACGACATTTTAAGGTGTTTGAGCCATGTCCGTCCGTCCGTCCGTCTGTCTGCCTGGTGTACACGATAACTCTCGAAAGGAGTTAATGAATCGATTCATACTTTGTACATCGTAATATTTTTCCCAAACTTAGTTTAAGTTCGAAGATGGGCAAAATTGCCACGCCCCTTTTGGTACCTCCCACGCAAATATCCCATATTCCAAAGTTAAATTAAAACCCATATAACTTCTACACGGATATTTGGATTTAGCTATTTTTTGGTATTTTATAATGGTTTTATAATCGCTTTAGGTGTTCTAAGTATGACGGGGTTTTCCATGCCCCTTCCAGTACCTCCCACACAAAACTACTTAAACTTGTTATAACTTCTATACAGATGATCGGAATACTGTGAAATTTGATATTTGACAATGCTTTTACAGAAGTTACATTCGCCTGGAATATGGACCACATTGCCACGCCCCTTCTGGTACCTCCCACACAAAGTGGCATAAACTTTGTTTACAATAAAACCGACATAACATCCATGCAAGTTGATATTTGAGAATTTTTTTGTAATCACTTTAAACATAAAGGGGCGTGGCTAAAGCCTTCTTGTACCTCCCACACAATTGTCTCTATCCTGGGTAATATTAAATCCTTCATAACTTCTATACTGGTGCATGGTATCCACTACGACGTGATATTTGATCATGTTTTTACAATTGTTTTATAAATGTTGAAAACATATTATCCTGCTCTACGTTAAATGTAATTCCTTATAACTTCCGTATATATGTTCTCTGAGAGTGAGGGTATATATAAGTCGGTACAGCCGACTGAAGCTTACTTACTTGTTTTTATCTTAAAATGGTCATATTTTAGGAATTTGTCTTCAATATAAAAATGATGAAATTATCGAAAATTTTGAAAAAAATGGATTTCAGTAGATTTCACTAGAAACATAGAAACAGCGGTTTAGGAGCAGTCCACAACAATTGATTTTGCTGGGATGAAAAAAATAACACATCAAATAAAACATTGTAAATTAGGGCGGGTGCAGTTTTTTCGCACAAAGCGTGAGACAAAACCGTAATATACGAACATCTTCAAAAACATTTCTGCAAGAAACTATGGTTGCAATATGAATGACGGAAATGGACTTCAAATTTGAGACAGACAGAACGTCTTAGAATTTGAATTCGATTTCCGAGGGATAGGAGTTCATCTTAGATCCCTGCTTTCTTGGAGAAATATTCTTAGAATTTTCCGTATATTTCGTTTCTGCCTGACGCTTTTCCAACCATAAAAATTGAACCTAATTCTATGCGAAACGGAACAGCAAGTTTCCTTAGGTTCTCCGATTTTATTGAAAGTTTGCAAAATAAAACTGCATTCCCGAATTTACAAAAAATATAAAAATAAGTTGTTTCCTTATTTCTATCAAATATTTTTAATAAACGTGACTAATAATTGTTCTTTAGTAAGTCCCAAGAGCTCTATCATGAAACTTAAAGAGGAGCCTTACTGACATTATGCCATTTAATACATTTAATTTTAAAAAATTTAAGAGTTACTTTTCTCTTCATTAAAAATTACAGTAAATTAAGAAATATGTATATATTTTTTCTAAATATTTTCCAAAGAAATTTTTTTCTTAAACTAGAAGAAATTTACTACAAATTCCATGTAAACACCGATTTTGGTGAACATTTTTATACCCTGTACCATAGGGTATAATGTCATTGAGCATTTGTTTATAACACCCAAATGAAGCGAGATAGACCCATCGTTTATTATACAAATCGACACTATTTAATTTGAAGCTTTAGAAGATTTAGATATAACCTACATACAAATGCTGCTCCCGATTCGACTTTTTCTGCTCTAGAAGCGAATTTAAGCGTTCTTGATCAAATTTTGCACAAGCTAGATAAGCTAGAAACATCTGTAGTGATAATGGGTCAAATTGACTTGACTACTTGACTTTTTCCCACACCAGAAACTACATATTTTAATAGATTTTGATCTCAACACGTTATGTTTCAACTGGAAATAATATTGTGAATGTTGGTCTTATCGGTCTATGATATAGAGCACATGCCGAAATCCTCACCGAATTGTAATGGCGTAGAAAGTGGAGGGTATCATATAGTCGGCCCCGCCCAACTTTAGCCTTTCATTTCTTGTTGGTATTGACAGGTATTAAGTTAAACATTTTTTTTTACTTTGGAAAACTGTGTCAACCCTGTAACGTTGAAGTTTTGTATATTTTACGAAGTAGAGGGAACAAGTCATTTGTAATTTAGGAAACACAATATTTATAGTTTGTAATAACTGGCATCTTGGAAGGAAATCTATGCATAAATGTAGAAGTTATGACCCTTATTGAAGAAGTAAGGGAAATTAATAAAAAGTTGGCATCCAATATGCCCTCCAACATAATGAGGATATACAATTCTAAGAAGATTTTGTCATGACCGCAGGGTTGTCAGTTTATTTTGTACCTCTATCGCCAAATCAATTGTCAGTAATTGCCAAAAAAACGCCAAATTCTTGTTAAAAATTGGCTAACTCCATTTTATATTTAGTTGTTGTAAAAAAATGTATGGAATTCAGATATTGTATTTGAATTGTATATTTTCAACATTTTAGGATTAAAACACATTTTATTGGAATTTATTACTCCTACTAAAAGTTCAAACTATTTCTCATACTGGTTGAAAAAAGAACAACAAAACAATTATCATTAAAAAGTTATATTTTTCTCCTTTAGGAAGCAGTTTCTAATATTGAGTTGATCTCTGTCCTCGTTTCCATGTACCAATGCACTCTAAATATTATTTCAGGTATTTTAAATGAAACGAAATAGAAACAAGTAAGGAAAGGCTAAAGTCGGACGGAGCCGACTATATGATACACTCCACTTTCTATCCAATTACAATTCAATTCTGTAAAAAAGTGAAACCGGGGAGGATTTTTGTATCCTGTAAATGTATGTGTTTGACAAAAAAAAATTAAATCGGAAAGGACATCTTTATGGGGGTATATTGAAACATGGAACGGTGTCACCCGCATTCACCATGTATGTTTATAGGCGAATATTAAGTTTGGCCAAAATCGGTTAAACATATCCCATACATATATATAAATCTAAACCGATCAAACCGATTTTCACCATAGCTATTTCCAGTTCAATTATAGGATACTGTGCCAAATTTTATGCAAATCGAGTGAAACATGTGGTTTCTAGAGCGGAAAAAGTCAAATCAGGAGCGACATCTGTATGGCGGCTATATCTAAATATGAACCGATCTGACCGATTTTCACCATTGCTGTTTCTTGTCCAATTATAGGATACTGTGACAAATTTTAAGCAAATCGAGTGAAACATATTGTTTCTTGAGCGGAAAAAGTCAAATCGGGAGCAACATTTGTATGGGGGCTATATCTAAATCTGAACCGATCTGACCGATTTTCACCATTGCTGTTTCCACTTCAACTATAGGGTACTGTGTCAAATTTGAGGCAAATCGAGTGAAATATGTGGTTTCTAGAGCTCAAAACGTCAAATCGGGAGCGACATTTGTATGGGGGCTATATCTAAATCTGAACCGATGTGAACGATTTTCACCATTGCTGTTTCCACTTCAATTATAGGATACTGTGACAAATTTGAAGCAAATCGAGTGAAACATATTGTTTCTTGAGCGGAAAAAGTCAAATCAGGAGCGACATCTGTATGGCGGTTATATCTAAATATGAACCGATCTGACCGATTTTCACCATTTCTGTTTCCACTTCAATTATAGGATACTGTGCCAAATTTGAAGTAAATCGAGTGAAACATGTGGTTTCTAGAGCGGAAAAAGTCAAATCAGGAGCGACATCTGTATGGCGGTTATATCTAAATATGAACCGATCTGACCGATTTTCACCAGAGCTGTTTCTTGTCCAATTATAGGATACTGTGACAAATTTGAAGCAAATCGAGTGAAACATATTGTATCTTGAGCGGAAAAAGTCAAATCGGGAGCAACATTTGTATGGGGGCTATATCTAAATCTGAACCGATCTGACCGATTTTCACCATTGCTGTTTCCACTTCAACTATAGGGTACTGTCCCAAATTTGAAGCAAATCGAGTGAAATATGGGGTTTCTAGAGCTCAAAAAGTCAAATCGGGAGAGAAATTTGTATGGGGGCTATATCTAAATCTGAACCGATTTGCTTCAAATTAAATAGCGTTCGTCATTGGTCCACAAAACTTACTTGTGCCAATTTTTGTAAGGATCGGACTATAATTGCGACCTGTAATTTGATTACAACAATAGATGGACAGACAGACGGACATTGCTAAATCGCCTCAGAAAGTGATTCTAAGCCGATCTGTATAATAAACGATGGGTCTACACTCGTTTCCTTTTGGGTGTTACAAACAAATGCACAAAGACATAATACTGTCGTGGAGTGTATAAAAATCCCAATGAAAACATATAGAATGCATTTTGAAAAATCTGTTTTAGTAGAAACAAGTACAAACGGCGTTAAGTTTGACCGGGCCGAACTTAATATATACCCTCCATCATGGATTGCATTCTACAGAGGCAGTCGATGTTCGTAAAAGTGCAGTAATATTACAGGAAAATATATTTTTTTAATATAGCCAAACAAAAAATACAAATATTGAAAAAAAATATATAAATAAATATAATATTTTCTTTCAAACCACGCTTATAAGGCAATGCTGCCAATACGTTTATATTATATATATCGAAATAATCAATTCAAAAAATAAATATTCTTATATTTATTTTTCAAAAAAGCTTAAATACCATATATATTGGTAGATAGTGGGTGCTACATTTGGTTTTATTTCCTTTCTATGTATTTTAATTCCAAAAGTACAAATTTCTAAAATCCATTATATCACGTACATAGTGCAAAATAACCTACCCATTTTTTACGTAAAAGTAAAAAGTACAAATTTGGCAAAATCATTTTATTTCGCGTGTATATGCAGTCAGATATACACCAACCATTTGGCTGGTACCATTTTTATCCCCTTTTGCCCCCTTAAAAACACGACAATCTAAAATCTTTTTATTTTACGTGCTACGCAATTAGAGGGATGTACACTAGAGCGTACCAGGTTACAAGTAAAAAAAAAAAGTTCGCCGTACACCTTCGAATATGAAGTATTATTGAAAGGTAGTTTCAAAAAAATTTTTTTTATTTTTTTATGCCGAACGTAGGGGTCGCGCTTTTACATTTTTCTATATAACTTCTGCATTTATAAACGGATTTTAAAGTGTGATACATCGATGTTTTTGTCTCGACGAGGCCGATTTTTTGTCTTTGAAGTCATTGAGCTCAAGCACCCCGTTCTGGTACTTACCCATCATATCTCAGTTGCTACTACCCTAATGTACCACTCTAATATCAGAAAATTAAAGCTCGCATAAAACCATGAAACTCTTCCTAACGAAGTATATCGATTTTCCCAGCAGAAAAAGTGTTAAACTAGTTTTTTTCTTATTTTACCGAGAGCATTGCATGTATTTATAAGTTGTTCTTTGTATCTTCGATGTTTACAGTCGGTTGTCAAAGTGTAATACATATATTGGTGTTTTTGTCCCGCACATACCAGATTTTCAGTTTTTAAAGTCGTTGACCTCAACAACCCCCTTCTACTATTTATGCATCATATTTCAATTCTTAGAACAATAAATATAAAAATTAAGGTACAATTAAAATTTTAATCAACCATATTTCGACGCGATTCAAGTTGGGTGTATTTTTGGCGGCTCTCAAGTTTAGAAAAGATGTGGCCCAAGCGTTGCTCATCGGTGACCGCCATAGCTGATTCATGCACAACATGAACAAAACGCTCGGTGTTTTGAGAATGGCATGGATAATCTGTGAAAATAAATGAGTTGAGCAAAGAAAGCAATCAAATTAAGTTTTTCTTGTGCTAACCTGGATAATTTCTTCTGAAAATTGGAATGCTTCTAACTGTTCTTGCGAAAAAAACTGCAAGCATGGCGGCTCAGTCAATTCAAATTGTTTCCAATCGATCATATTGAAATATGAGTCACTATCAAAATTGATAAAATTATGAACTGGTGGACCGAACATTTGTCGAATGCTTCCCGTGGCTTCATTGCGGGCTGATAAAATCTTATCATAGGCATCTGAACGCACTAGTTGATCTGGGTCTGTTATCATCGATAACAAAATATTTTCAGGATGAAAAAAATATCCGTTATTTTCAATGAACGGACGGATGACCTCTTGAATATCTTTTGGCAACTGACGAATCCAACATATATAAAGGAAAACATTCCGACTTCCGTGAATTGCCAGTGGTTGGCTTTTTACAAGAAACCAGAATGGTGCATACACTTTCACAACGAACTGAGCCAGTTTTCTCAATACCATCGAGGGTTGCGTACACGTCATATAAAAGCGCAGAATTCGAGAGGCTGTTGTTAGCCAGCGCGCTTTGCAAATAGCGCCGGGCTTCTCGCTGGCTAATTTTTCATCGCATTCTCCGATATGAACGGCTCGAACCATACGATACAAGTAAAGCTGGTCGCCTCGAATATTCCACCCATCTATGTTCGCTGGCATTTCTCCCATTGTAATGCGTTCGAAATTTTGTTTGACCTGACCAAACGGAATAAGCAACAAAATATGCGAATTATTAATTAATAAAATGCTCACAAGTAAAGTATACGGAACACACGGACACGAAACACTATTAATATATTAAACTTACAGGGTAGTGTATGCAATTTTGAATGCCTTCTCCGATACTTCCGGGCCAGATTCCAGGTGCTTTCTGTTTTCCAAGCAATGATCTTAACAGCGCATTAAATGGTAACTCGTTGAAGTGGAAAAGGCACACGAACCACTGCAGCGGTCTCTGTAAATGGCGTTCCATTCTCACAATGACTCCACTTTTGTACCCAGTGTTGGTAGCAGTTCCATCGCAACTTATGGCAACTAAGTCATCCAAAATGAAGTTTTCACGACTCAAGTAATCCACGATGCTCCTCTGGATCCCCAAAGCAGAGCTATCAGTGGGCGTAGCATAACCAATGAATTTGGAGTCAGGCTATTTTACAATGGTGATGTGTTCTTCATTTAAAACAATATTTCGCGTCACATTTGCCTCGGTTACTTTTTTCAAAGTTGGCTCTTTCTTGCCATCGAAAGAGATACACTTTAATAATTGATGGCATTTGGCCGCCGCTTTTGCTTCCTTACGGAACTTCACACGTTCTCGAAATATTTTATTTTTATTGATGATAAGCCCTTCAAAGAACTGACATATATTTTCGGCTGTTTCTGCAGATAACTCTTCTTTGGCTTTTGCGGCAATAGACAATTTTAAATCTTTTATAAACATGGTCGCAAGCAAGGCACCGTAGCGAACTGAAGTATCGCTGCGATCCAAAGCCGAACTAAAATTACGCAAAGAAATGTCCGCCACCGTAAATGTTGTTTTAATCTTCTCTGAGGAATCGCCAACATTTTCTTCAAATTCTAGCTCTTCATCGCTGCCTGGTTGATACCCAATACTGTTGAACTCGGTATATACCGCTTTTGATGGTGAAACAATTGAGCACGTTTGAACACCACAATTTTTCATCGACATCATATGATAAACATTATCCAAAGTCATCAGCCGTGGACCCCATTGATCGATGAAAAAGTCTTTCGCATCGTCTGGGATTTTATCAGAGGCGGTGCAACTGCATGGAACATTTCTTTCTATGCCACACATACAACGCGAAATTGAGAACAATTTATTCCACTCATTTACATTGCATTTCAATGGACTTTTAACCAATTTATAGTAATCGTCTAGAAGTTTATCCAACCGTTTACGAACACCTGATACCGATATAATTGGAATGCCTGCCCGCTCCCATAAAAGGGTAATACTTCTGAAAGCTTCTTGTTTAAAAGCACTCAATTTTCTATTGGGATTAGTGTTATGCCGCAGATACAAGAAATAATTAATAACATCGTACTTAGTCGGTAACATAGTGTTGTTTAATGCACTGATCGTAAAAGACATTTTTTTAGTTTTTTTACCGTTGTATAATGGAAATTGAAATATTTAATAATGCTTTGTTGAGCCACCAACGCCTTATTACTGAACTAATTTTTATTGTTACAATAAAAAAACACCAATATATGTATTACACTTTGACAACCGACTGTAAACATCGAAGATACAAAGAACAACTTATAAATACATGCAATGCTCTCGGTAAAATAAGAAAAAAACTAGTTTAACACTTTTTCTGCTGCGAAAATCGACATACTTCCTTAGGAAGAGTTTCATGATTTTATGTGAGCTTTAATTTTCTGATATTAGAGTGGTACATTAGGGTAGTAGCAACTGAGATATGATGGGCAAGTACCAGAAGGGGGTGCTTGAGCTCAATTACTTCAAAGACAAAAAATCGGCCTCGTCGAGACAAAAACATCGATGTATCACACTTTAAAATCTGTTTATAAATGCAGAAGTTATATAGAAAAATGTAAAAGCGCGACCCCTACGTTCGGCATAAAAAAATAAAAAATTTTTTTTTGAAACTACCTTTCAATAATACTTCATATTTGAAGGTGTACGGCGAACTTTTTTTTTGAGGTACGCCCTAATGTACACACCGAATTTCATCATTCTAGCTGTAGTCGTTGAGTTGGTACTATTTTTATCCCTCTGTACCCATTGTATCCCTTCAAAGTACGAATTTGGAAAACACTTTTTATTTTTTAAGTCAACGCAGTGAGAGGAATGTATACTCCGAATTTGATGACTCTAGCTGCGGTCATTTGGATGGTACTATTTTTATCCCCTTTTCCCACTTTAACCCCAAAAGGTATGAATGTATACACTGAATTTCATTATTCTAGGTGCAACCGTTTAGTTTGTACCATTTTCCCTCCCTCTATTCCAATTTTACCCCTTAAAAGTACGAATTTGGAAAAATACTTTTACACTATGTATCTACTCAATTAGAGGAATGTACACACCGAATTTCGTGTTTCTAGCTGCTGTCGTTTAATATGTACCATTTTTAACCCTGTTTGCCCCATTTCACCCACTACGAATAAAAATCACTTTTAGGTGCACGTTTTTGTTATAGGGAATACGCATATCCAATGTAAAGTAAGTGCAAGTTGACATATGGAAAAATATGCTTAAATACTCTAAAATATTAGGGGTTATTATGTGTATAGGGAAAATTTTTTCCCTTTGGGCCGATTTCGCCCAGTTGCAATCCCAACCGATCTACGACTATGAGACGCATTTATGGAATATTTCGACGTCCTAGTTCCTTTAGTTTAGATGGTAGCGTGCTTTCAACAGACGGACATGGATAGATCGTCTTAGAATTTTATGACGATCAAGAATATATATACTTTATAGGGTCTCAGGTCGATATTTCAAGGTGTTACAAACGGAATGACATGAGGGTATAAAAACAATCCATGCATTCCACCAAAAATAGCGTTTTCGGTCGACCACAGTTATTACAGTTTTATAATTCTTATTATTTCTCCATTCATGGTTTGTTTATAATCATCGAGAATACGCCTAATTTTTTCAGATTTTTTTAGTTGGAGTTTTCATAGTAAAAAACATAAAATGCAATTACCTATAAAAAAATCCTTCATTCTTTGAATTTTACCTACGCTACGTTTTAACACGATACCATTTTCAATTTTCCTACCTCGGACCTTTTATCTTCATTTTACTAATTATCAACTGGCCATATCTTTTAAAAAAATATTTTTTTCGTCCTCTATAAAACAAATATTTTATAGAGTGCAATTATCCTACTAGGTTACAAAGAAGGTGGAAATGGTAATTTGGCATGAAATAAACGATATATGGAATTTGAACGCATATATACGACTTGTATACAAATTATAATATATTTCTTTACAAAGTAACGACAATACAATAACATAAAAGACATATTTAAATTTTCTAAAATTAGCCAAGAAAATCGCCAACTATTTTATAAATCACGAAAAAATCGTCATGACGCCAAATCGAAAATAAAGTCGCCAAACATATTAAAAATTCGGCACGTTTGGCGAGAAATCGCCATATCTGACAACCCTGCCTGTTGAAACCACACTTTCATTTAAACGAAAGGAGTTGGGATGTTCATATTTTCACGGAACACGCCTAATAGTTGAATCGGTTGAGATTGCAAATAGGCAAAATCGGAGAAAAGGGAAATTTTTTTTTTCTAACTAGAACAGAAAATACCCCCATAATCCCTAATTAAAATTAAAAACTTTTGTCTAGTAAACATTTTGTGATGTTAACATAGAAAATTGGGCAATTACGTATGTTTCTTATTTTTTTCTATTTAAAAAAAAGCCAAAATTTGTATGTGTTTTTGACGTAGTTTTAGCAGTTGTTCATAATGCGCAGAAAAATTTTCAACTTTTTCTGATTATGAAAATTATTCCTCTAAATTACAGAAATTTGTTGAAATTGGTAATATCGGAAAAAGGAAATGAAATTCGGTGCGTGGTTTATAGACGCGAAAGTGATTTTTCGATATATATACTTTTAGGCAGAAATCGGGGATAATAATGAAATGAAAAATAATGAAATTCCGTGTATAGTAAAGAGACGGGCAAAGTATATGAGCCGTATTTGAAGAAAAAAGTTTCGCCTGAAAATTAATTTCAAATATTCCATTTCAAATTCAATTGCTTATAAAGTTGCAATTTTATATATGCTGTATTTGATTGAAAAATACAAACATATTGCATTATTTAAACATTTTTTGAAAGGTTGAAAAAATGCCACATAAATTTCACTCCCGATTTCACTTTTTCCACTCTATAAACCACATATTTTAACATATCTTTTTCAAATCTTTCAAAATATCTTATATTTCAACTAGAAACTCCCATGGTGAAAATGGGTCAGATCGGTTCAGATTTACATATAGATCCAATACAAATTTCGCTCCCAGATAGACTTTTTCCGCCCCAGAAACCACGAATATTCACCTAATTTCTTTGAAGTGAGTATAAAACGTTATATTTGAACTGGAAGAACTTATTTTGAAAGTTAGTCACTGTAAGTCATGTTTGTATATAGCCCCGATACAAATATTCTTTTCGATTTGACAAATTGGACCATGTCATATTAGCCTATTATTAGGAAACATACAAAAATTCTTCCCGTTTTCACTTTTTACCGAGTTTAATTGTATTCGGATAGAAAGTGGAGTGTATCATATAGTCGGCCCCGCCCTACTTTAGCCTTTCCTTACTTGTTTTATATAAATAACTTAATAAATTTAATGTTAATGTTTATGTTATTCATTTTATTGTTCATAATATAAGATTGAAGTATTTTTAATCGCATAATGTTTATTTGTATAAGAAAGGAAAGGCTATGCTTACTCTCTCCTCCATATAAAGAATTTCTTATCACTGAAAGATTAATTCAATAGTAATAATAATAGTATTTAATGGACCCTACAATCAATGGCTATTTATTTCACTATTTAGCCTGCAACAACTTACAATCTGTGGGTTGAAATGTGCAGTTTCAAATGTGATAAATAAATAATAAAACACCCACTCATTTCACCATGGAAATACATAATATTATGGCAACCCTAAACCACGACATATGACTTATGAAGTGTTTTTTTTTTAGGTTGCTGGTGTTTGTTATTTTATGTTTTGCATGCCACTTGCACATTTTGATTTACAGCTGTGTTTTCTTTCATATCATTGCTCATTTTCATATACTTGTCATGAGCTCGCATGTGGCTGTTACATAAGGGGGTTTTCAGTTCATATTTTTCCCTTGCAAAGTATTGAGTTTGGGCATTTTGTTAATTCACAACTCCATAAACTGTAGCCGCCATAGCAGCCGCCCCTATTAGCTATGCATACTTGTATGCATGTATGTATGTACATACATTTTCAATAACATTAGCCTGGTGACGATGATCCCACTAACGCCACAGCCATCACCATCGCCATAAACATCGCAATCGCAATCACCATCAACACCAACAACGCAACAAAATTCGAATATGAAATGTTTTCAAAAAGGCTTTTTGTGTCTTGATGTCATGCACAAAAAAGCAAACACACCTGTGCAGAGTATCTACCTGGGTTCACATTTGAATCTAATTAATGGTCTAACCTCAAAATCAGTTATTCGCCGGAAGGAAAACTTTTTGATGTTGTTTTAAAGTGTGTTTGACGTTTGAGTTTTAAACTCATTTGAAAGTGTGTCATCGAGTGTTCTTTCGACACAGCATAACGAAGAACAAAAACTGAATTATGTTTTTAAATTTGCATACGTTTTTGTGGACCATTTATATTTGCTGTCAAAAGACTGGGGGTGCACACGACTGGAAACCTAACGTTTTTGCATTTCAAAATGGCCGCTTGGATGATTCAAAAGAGCCAACGTAATTTAAAGACTCTCTAGACCATTATTGTTTGACCGGACAAAAAGTGCATAAAAACATGTCTACTGACATTAAATTAGGGTAATTCCAAAACGTTTCAGCAGAAAATGTAGTTTGTGGTTCCATTGATATTGAAATGCTTTTGTAAGTGTTCAGACATTATTATTGACAAACTAGCAGTACCCGCTGCTTCGGACGCGAAAACGCCAGTTATTTTTTATTAGTCTTATCCGTCTCTGTTTTTGAATAGTACCTATTAAATTTTCTTTTTGTGGATATAGATAAATCTAAATTAGTAATTTGGAAACCTCCTATTAGTTAACACTCATACACAGTCAAAGGAATGTGCTAGTCGATGTGCACTATTTTAGCTGAACTCCCTTTGTATGTATAATTTTTATCATTTTCTACCCAGTTTTGAAAAATATTACTACCAGTTTTATATCCTCAATCCGGCCACTTTATAACTTTTTACACCTCTTTTCCAAAAAGTACACATTTTGAAAAAATTACTGTAGACTGCATGTGGGTTTCATTCCCCTAAAACCATGCACTTTATTTGGTAACACGTTTATCTCTTGTCGTCCCGCATCCTTCTTTTAAGTAAAAATTTTGAAATATCCGTTTATGTTCCGCGTTTACGTAATTAAAGGGCTGTACACCATTTTTATCCCTCTTTGTCCCGCGCACACCTCAAAAGTACAAATATCGAAAAAAAAATCCCATTTTACTACGCTTCTAAGTTTTCAGAGGAATTTAGACACCAAATTTCACGACTAAAGCTGCAACAATTTAGTTGGTACCATTTTGATCTTTTTGATAATTTTTGTCCCGCTCACCCCTTAAAAAACATTTTGATTGTTCATCTACGTTGTTAGAGCACTTTACACACAAAATTTCACGACTATAGCTGCAATACTTTAGTTGGTACCATTTGTAAGCCTTTTTGTCCCGCTCACCCCTTTTAAGAAGAAATTTCGAAAAAAATCATTTAGATTGGGCTTCTACGTTGTCAGAGTAATTTACACACCAAATTTCACGACTATAGCTGCATACTTTATCCCTTTTTGTCCCGCGCACCACCGAAAAAGAACAAATTTCGAACAATCATATTTTACTGCGCTTCGACATGGCGAGAGGAATTTACATACAAAATTTCACGATTCTAGCTGTAATACTTTAGATGGTACAATGTTTATCCCTTTTTGTCCCGCTCACCCCTTATAAGCACAAATTTCGAATAATCCATTTAAATTTGCGTTGTCAGTTGAATTTTACATACCAAATTTCACGACTATAGCTGCAATACTTAAGTGGTACCATTTTCACCTTTTTTTCGTGCACCCCTTAAAAGTACAATTTTCGAAAAAACCCATAGGCGCGCAACATGCCTATGTGTTCGGAGGAATGTACACGCCAATTTTCAAGACTATAGCTACTATATTTTAGTTGGTACAATTTGTATCCCTTTTTATCCCGCTCGCCCCTTAACAGTTCAAATTTCGGAAAATCCTTTTATGTTACTATTCTACGTTGTAAGAGAAATGTAAATACCAATTTTAACGAATATAACTTCAATATTTAAATTTGTACCATTCTTATCCCTTTTTGTCACTTTCCTCCCTTAAAAGTACAAATTTCGAAAATTCCCCATTTGTAGCTCGTCTGCATGGACACACACAGCTAACGAAACAATGGCTCTATTGCACGACAAATTCAATGGACGTGTTATCTCACGTGGTGGCGATGACAATTGGCCGTTGGACTTCTTTCTTTGGGGTTATTTGAAATAAAATGTGTACTTATCGACGTACAGCAACAATTCAAGAGCCAAAGGATGAGATAATTCGGCACATTAACGGCATAGAACCTCAAATATGCCTCAGCGTCATCGAAAGTTTAGACCATCAGATGGAGGTGTGCCACCGAGGTCGCTGCGGCCATTTGGCCGCTATTTTGTTCCATACATAATTGAACCATGCCAATATTATCATAATAAAAAGAAATGACAATAATGTCCTAAATAATTTGTGTTTTATTCAAAATCGACATAGGCCCTTAAAACTTAATATGTATAATAATATGTATATATTTTCGTACGTTAATATCAGCATATGGCATAAATGTTATAAATCTTTAATTAGTTTTATTGAAAAGTAATAAAATTATAAATGTAACGGCGTATAACCTATCAGAGCTTCGATATTTATGTACTTTTGCATGTACAATGGGATCAGGTAGAGAATTAGCGACCACTGCCATTTCATGTCCCATGCCTCCTCCATAAATCACACCAGGTCATATTTGGTCTATCACTCTCATATGCAATTGTTAAACATCCTTGGCCAAGAATACTTGCCTATGGTCGTCAAAGGGATAAATCAGCATGAAATAATAAAACACACCTTTCCCTGTCCAACAAATCACAACTACGTAGAATGCAATCACCCACTTGGTTTTCCAAAAATATTGATCGATTCAAGTTGTTTGATTGACTTCTGTATCTTATTTCTTTTTTAATTTGTGCATCCATCTCTTAACATCCATCTCTTTAACACTGTAATCGGTCTAAAACAGAGCCAGTGTTCCGCTTGAATTGTTTACGCGCAGCTTACGCCGCAAATTTACATAAAATGCGATTTTTCACAATTCCTCGTTTTCATTTTTAATTTCCGTTAAAACGTCACGTTCAGTTACAAGGACCCGTCTGTGCACAAATACAAACAGACAACCAAAACCAGTCTATCTACACAGAAGCGTAGAACACACACGTACGACACACACACACACCCGCAACGACGCACAAATATATAAATGTTTGGACGGGGAAATCGTCAAATGTTTGTTATTGTCACGAATTTGATTTACCAGCATCATTGTAAACGTATTTATTTATAAACATCCTCGCTTAGCATGAGTCACGGTTCATGTATATGTGTGTGCGATTGTGTAATTACGAGGGTCGTATATTAGGTATTAGGGCAAGTTTGAAATTTGATCATTGCTTACTAGACGTGGCTTTGAACTTACAATGAAAGCACGCTAGCTGGCGAACGAAATGAGATAGGCGATTCAAAAATTAAACGAATTCGTCCCAGAGGGAAACATTTTTCCCAAACAAGGACTGAAAATATCCCCTTGTTTTGGATATATAAGCACATTTTTAATTTCTGCCTCATATTCAAATTTGTTAAAAAAAGTTTTGTTTTTACCAAGTTCACACTATTAAGGGGTTAAATCGGGCAAAACGGGATAAAAATGGTACCAATCCAACCACAACAGCTAACATGAAATTCTGTTTGTACATACCTTTAATTGAGCGGACTTTTAAAATGATTGGTTTCGAAGTTCGTACTTTTAAAGGACACAATGAAAAAGTGGTACCATCCAAATGGCTGAAGTTTAAAACATGAAATTTGGTTTATACATTACTCTGACTGTGTAGACGCGCAACATAAAGCTATTTTGCGAAATCTGTAAATTAAGGGGGGACGGGGCGAAAGGGGATAAAAATGGTACCAACCAAACTCCTGCATAGACGCGCAAAACAGAAAAAAATAAACTAGTACTTTTAGGGTTAAAATAAGGAAAACGGATACCAAACAAATGGCTGTTGCTCGAATCATGAAATTCAGTATGTAGACTCCTCTGACTGATGGTTTTTATTTTATATGGGTAAAATTGATTAAGAGATCTAACAGAAACTACCCCAAACAACCCTTAATAGTTGTGATATTTAGCACATTATTTGAATGCACTTTATGTAATATTTTGGTACTCAGAGATATCACGCTGTCTAAACATTTTGATACCCTCACACTTCAAACCGGAGTGTTTTTTTAATTTATTCATATTTGCATCAAAATATCATAATTTTCTATGAGTTTAGAATGTAATACATTCGAATTTAAGCTATTCGATCAAGTATTTTTTTCTTTTGAAAGAAATCTATGGGTAATTTGTTAATTTTTACTGCTGCACATTTAACAGACAGAATTGTTTCAGAAACCCAGATAGAGAAAGTTGAAATAAATGCAATTGCAACCGCGAATTTTGGGTTTTTGCAACAATCGCAGCTTTTTTCGCGACTTACTACATATGTATATGTTACAAGCGACATTGGTTCTTAATACACATACAAAACATCTGCCGGGTCCGTCGGATAGATCGCGAGAAAATTACAAAACAAACCAGTAAGGGAAGGCTAAAGTCGGGCGGGGCCGACTCTATGATACACTCCACTTTCAATCCGAATACAATTCAATTCGGTGAAAAAGTGAAAACGGGAAGGTTCTTTGTATCGATCTTACCCACTTTCACCATAGTTTTGTTTAGTTAGATTATAAGATGTTGTGCGAAATTTAAAGAAAATCGAGCACAATATGTGGCTTTTAAAGCGGCAAAAGTCAAATCGGGAGCGACATTTGTATGGGGGCTATATCTAAATCTGAACCGATCTTACCCAATTTCTGCATAGTGTTTCTAGTTGGATTATAAGATGTTGTCCCAAATTTAAAGAAAATCGGATACAATATATGGTTTTTAGAGCGCAAAATTCAAATCGGGAGCGACATTTGTATGGGGCCTATATCTAAATCTGAACCGATCTAGCCCGCTTTAGCCACAGGTGTTTCTAGTTAGATTATAAGATGTTGTGCCAAATTTAAAGAAAATCGATTAGAATATGTGGCATTTAAAGCGGAAAAAGTCAAATCGGGAACGACATTTGTATGGGGGCTATATCTAAATCTGAACCGATTTGACCTATTTTCACCATAGATGTTCTTAGTTTAAATATAAGATGTTGTGCCAAATTTAAAGAAAATCGAGTACAATATGTGGTTTCTACAGAGGAAAATGTCAAATCGGGAACGACATTTGTATGGGGGCTATATCTAAATCTGAACCGATTTGACCTATTTTCACCATAGATGTTCTTAGTTTAAATATAAGATGTTGTGCCAAATTTAAAGAAAATCGAGTACAATATGTGGTTTCTACAGAGGAAAATGTCAAATCGGGAACGACATTTGTATGGGGGCTATATCTAAATCTGAACCGATTTGACCTATTTTCACCATAGATGTTCTTAGTTTAAATATAAGATGTTTTGCCAAATCTGAAGACAATCTGATACAATATGTGGTTTCTAGAGCGGAAAAAGTCAAATCGGGAGCGAAATTTGTATGGGAGCTATATATAAATCTGAACCGATCTGACCGATATTCACCATGGGTGTTTCTAGTGGAAATATAAGATGTTTTACAAAATCTGAAGACAATCTGATACATTATGTGGTCTCTAGAGCGGAAAAAGTCAAATCGGGAGAGAAATTTGTATGGGAGCTATATATAAATCTGAACCGATCTGACCGATATTCACCATGGGTGTTTCTAGTGGAAATATAAGATGTTTTACAAAATCTGAAGACAATCTGATACATTATGTGGTCTCTAGAGCGGAATAAGTCAAATCGGGAGAGAAATTTGTATGGGAGCTATATATAAATCTGAACCGATCTAACACATTTTTACCACAGATGTTTCTAGTTCAAATATAAGATGTTTTGCCAATTTTGAAGAAAAACTGTTAAAATATGTGGTATCTAGAGTGAAAAGAGTCAAATCGGGAGTGAAATTCGTATGGGGGCTATATCTAAATCTGAACCGATTTTCTTCAAATTAAATAGCGTTCGTCCTTATCCCGAAAAACTTCGTTGTGCAAAGTTTCATTTGGTTCTGTCTACAATTACGACCTGTATCGTGATTACAAGAATAGATGGACGGACGGACGGACGGACGGACGGACGGACAGACAGACAGACAGACAGACAGACAGACGGACATTGCTAAATCGACTCAGAAAGTGATTCTAAGACGATCGGTATAATTAACAATGGTTCTATCTCGTTTCCTTTTGGGTGTTACAAACAAATGCACAAAGACATAATACTCTCGTGGAGTGTATAAAAAGTCATGCATACAGAATCATTTTAGCTATATCTCCCGCGAAAATGAAAATTTTGCAAAAATATCCAATGTTTACAGTGCTCTACCGAAATAACCACATTTTTTGTCGAAAAAGATCGAATTTCCAAAAAAACATGGACCAATTTTAACCCCAGTAATTTTGTTGTATAAGCTGGCGTGTAATTTTGCTATTAAAGCGGGAAGATCATTATTTACAACTTTGGTGTCTTCGGAGACCCCCACTGAAATTTCCCGGTAAACATTTTCCTAGAATATTTTAATCCTTAAATGCCCTATGTGAAAAGACTTTTCTTGATTTTCTCGAAAAAGGGTCAAATTGATTAAGATATTCCACAAAAATGATCATCGCGAAATTCCACTATTTACTTCTGATAATAATAATTCGCTCAGACATTAACTTACACACCCTTTTCGCTTAGTTAATGCTCCCTTCGACCAAAAATGAAAACTTTGACCAGCGATAAAAAGAAACCCAGACCAGCTGGACTATAAGTTTATTCTAGAAAAATGATCTACTCAACTTAATTTGTTGGAAAGTGTTATTAATACACATGGAAAAAGCAAGTAAAGAATCTCTAAATAGCGTCCGTCCACGACTAGCAAAATTCAAATTTCGTTAGAAGCGGACAATAATTGTGACCTTTATCGTAATTAAAAGAATAGATGGACAGACAGACAGACGGATATGGCTAAATCGATTCAAAAAGTGAGTCTATGGCGACCGGTATAATAAACGAAGGGTCTATCGCGCTTCCTTTTGTGTGTTACAAACAAATGCACAAAGATATTATACCCTGTGGTGTTGGGTATAAAAAAAAATCAGCCGGATCTCTTGGATAGATCGCGAGAAAATTACAAACCAAAAATCTCATGCACACAAATCATTTTTGCCATATCTCACGCGATATTGAAAATTTTACAAAAATTTGTATTTCCGACAATTTGTATACGCTCACTCTACAGAGTAGGAGGGTACATATAATTTGGGACGGAAAACGTGTTAAAATGTAGCGCATTGAAGGAGTGACTTAAGACCCCAAGTATGTTTGGACCAAATCCGTTTCACGACTTCTTAAGGTGTTTGAGCCATGTCCGTTTGACTGGCTGGTGTACACTATAACTCTCGAAAGGAGTCAATGAATCAATTCAAACTTTGCACATGGTAATAATTTTCTCAAACTTAGTTTAAGTTTAAAGATGGGCGAAATTGCCACTACCCTTCTGATACCTCCCACACAAATGACCCATATTCCTATATTAAATTAAAACCAATGTAACTTCCACACGGATATTCGGAATCGGTTATATTTTGGTATTTGACAAACTTTATTTATAATCACTTTAAGCGTACAAAATATAGCAGGTATTGTCACTCCCCATCTTGTAGCTCCCACACAAATCACCCTAACCTACGTAAAATTAAAGCTATTATAACTTCTATAAGAATGATCGGAATACTATAAGTTTTAATATTTGGCAATGCTTTTATATATTTGCATTCATGTGGAATATGGGCGTTATTGGCACACCCCTTCTGGTACCTCCCACACAAAGTGGCATAAGCCTTGGTTAAAATAAAACCGATATAACTTCCATATGGGTACACAAAATCATTTGATATTTGAAAATGTTTTTATAATCACTCTAAACCAACAAATTTTTACGCTTTAGCCACGCCCCTTTTTGTACCTCCAAAACAATTGTCTATATCCTAGGTAAAATTAAATCCTTCATAAATTCTATACTGGTGCATGGAATCCACTATGACTTGATATTTGATCATGTTTTTGCAATTGTTTCATAACTGTGGCAGCTAGCATCAAATGCCATGAACCTTCTAGTACCTTCCACACAAATCATTATAATTTCGATAGATATGTTCTCTGAGAGTGAGGGTATATATAAGTCGATTTAGCCGACTGATGTTTTTGTTACTTGTTTTCGTAGAACATTTTAATCCTTAAATGTCGTTTTTAAGGGACTTTTTTGATTTTTTCAAAAAAGGGTCTAATTGACCCATAAATAGAGGAGGTAGATCTTCCACAAAACTGACCCTCAAGATCTTCTACAAAAACGATCTTCATAAAATTCCACAATATAGTTGTGACAACAAGAATTCCCACTGTAAAATGAAACTCAGACCAGCTGGATCATAAATTTATACTACAAAAATGAACTACTCAACATAACCTTTCCAAAGTTCTACAAAAATATTTGTCAACATTTTTGTAGAACATTTCATCCCCGCCCTTCCACCTTGTCGGGGAGTTTTTAACAATTTGGTTAAATAAAGCCAAAAGATGTCGTTATGAGGGGTAGTTAGAGGGTTAATATGTTGTACAAAAATATTGACCATATCATTATCTACAATGTTGCTGAACATACCCTATGCCTCAAATTTAAAGAAAACATAGTTTTATACACCAATATGCTGCAAGAAGAGTTGGGAAAATTTAATCGTCTATAAAATTAAATTCCCATGAGATTTGTCAAAACGCCGACATACGTATATATTTTTTAGTCTCCTCTTTCAGAATTTATTGTCAGAACCCCGTAATTCTGGAAAAAGTTTGAAATTGTTGTACAGTGATATTAGTCAGAAATCTTCAAAAATGTGTCCTAAATATGATTAGGTAGAAACAATTTCCTTCAAGCCCGATTTTCCCTATTTGAAATTTTTTGATGCCATCTACAGCAAGATGTCTGTACCATTTATTAGTAACTACTTCTCTTTTTTCCATTGTGACCCTAAAAGTACGAATTTAAAAAAACCGTGACTCTTATTTTCTGCGTCTAGGTAGACAGACGTGTGCAAATACTGAATATCATGATTCTAGCTACAACCGTTTGATTGTAGTTAAATTTAATTCCACTTAGATCCTGATGCAACGAATATCGGAAGATCACTTTATTATTCCCGTCACCGCAGTCAGAGAAGTGTACACACCGAATTTCATTATTAAAGCTGCAGCCGCCCCATATTCCGACTAAAAGCACAAATTTCGAAAAAAATCCTTTCTATTTCGCATCTTCTTCAGTCAGATGAAAGTACACACCGAATTTCATTTTTATTCATATTTTCCAATTGTATTCCATAAAAGTACGAATTTTTAAAAAATCCCCCTATTTTACGTAACTACGCAATTAGAGGGATGTGCATTCCAATTTTCATGTTTCTAGCTGTTATCGCCTCATTGTCTCATCGTTACCATTTTTATCCTTTTTGTACCATTTGGTCCGCTAAAAATTGTATTTACTTTTGGTACTTTCAGGCTACAAGAGGAATATACACACCAAATTTCAAGTGCATATAGATCAGAAATTAACATATATTCTAAATATTAGGGCATTTTCAATCCTTGTTAGAGGCCCTCCGGGCCGATTTCGCCCACTTTCAATACCAACAGATCTGCAACCATAAGCTCCTAGCTCATTTCGTTCGACGGCTAGCGTGTTTTCAACAGACACCACGACCCAGAATATATATACTTTATGGAGCCTCCGATGAATATTTAAAGTTTTTACAAACGGAATGACAAAATTAATATACCCCCATTCTTAGGTGGAGGATATAAAAACTAAACTAAATGTCATAAATAAGTCAAGGCAACCCCGCTAAGTAATTCCGCATAGGAGTGGAGGAGACCCACCTCCATTGCACCCACTTACACATTGCAATAGATTTTCATAAAATTGGCCACTTTACATTATTTTTGGTTAAAGATGAATACATAGTATGCTGAATAGGTCCAATTTATTATATGATCTATAAAAAATCAGTCCATCACAATTAAGAGCTGTGTAGGGTATCATATAGTCGGCCAAGCCCGAATTTCACATTTCCTTATTTGCTTCGCGTGTATTCTATTGTGAGTGTAAGGATGGCCCTGAATTTATATTGAATTGAATTTATGACATAATGAATACTCACTGTATGCTATGGTGAATGCTATAAAAAACACAAAACATATTACGGTATAGTATTTTTATAGCATTTACTGCTGTCTTTACTACTGCGTTTGTCATAAATTTTTAAAATATTTTTGTCTTCTCATTTTTCCAACCATAACTAAAAATAACACAAATGTGCCATAAATAATGCCTTAATTGCATTACGTTTCTACTTATTAATAAACAATAAATTACTCATACGTGTGATGAACGAAGGAAAACACCCACCCTAACTCTTCTGTTACAATGAAATATAAAATCACAACCTAACTCCGTTTAAGGTTTTCTAAGTTTAATTAAAAGCCCACTGATCACTGTCTACAATGGAATCCTCCTTCTGTGAGGAAAGCACGTTCAAAGTTCGATTGGAGTCAAAGAGAAATTCCTCTTGTATTTATACATTCAACCAATTCAACCTCAATAATTTCCAATTACTATGCACTTCAATGCTTAAAACCAATAATCATTACTTACGAGAAAGTTTTAATAATACAATGAACTATTTGTAAATTACAACACAAAACAAATGATTACAAAGACCATCGAGCTAGCCAGTGGAATCAAAGAATTTGTATCCTTACATAAACATATGTATGTATAAAGGACACAGTGTTTCGAAAGGGATTTTTTAAACTATATAATAATAATTTTGTCATTCTGTTAGTAAAACTTTAAATTTTTAAACATATATCTTTATTCATATATTAAACTATTGCGTGACTGACTGACTCATTGATCAGTGCTCAGACAAATGGCAAACGCGGCACTTGTACCAATATGGCATACACGCATAGAATTTTTCGTAATTCGTACTTTTACGGAGTGAAATGGGGGCAAAAATCCATAAATGTGAAACCTTTGTGCTGACTAAGCGACAGTAGCTAGTAACATGAAATTGGGTGTGTGCTAGTGATCAAAACCGGTTAAATAAAGTAGGCCCACCGGTTCTTCTTCTTTCATCGTCCCCGTTTTTTTCGAAATTACGATTTTCGAGCAACCAGTTGAACATGATATTTCATCTGGTTAAACCGAATTTTATTCACACATTAGTATTAATGCTACAAATTACCTTCAATTGAACATATAAGCGGGTGTGATCTGACTTATATTTCAAATATGAGAGTACAAATATATAATTGAAAAAAAAAAATAATAATAATAAATATCCATAATATTTGTTTGCATTGATTTCATGAATCAGTATACCTCAATTTGGTAAAAAATTAAGAGAAATTGACAAACTAATACCCCTAGACATGTATTCACTTAAGTTCAATTTTAAGTGTCCAATTCTCCCATCAAAAGTATGCGTATGAGTAATATTAATTGGGGATTACATTACTCATACGCTTAGTTATGGGACTGGCAGGAAAAGGAAAATATCTAATAAATTCACAAAAAAAAAACAGAAATATCTCTTTTTTATATAATATATAATATATTGTTATATATACCACTGCTTCGAATTCTACACTACGGTAGGTAGTTCTCTGATTCCTGGGAATTGTATTCCTCTTGCGGAATTTCGCCAGGTTCCAGATACAAACTCCTCGTAATTTTCTTCATTCAACATTAATAATATGTATGTTCATCAAAATACTAATACTAAAATCAAAATTGCGGTAAAAGAACACCGTGTGCTTAAAAATATACTCGGAAATGCTAATCGATTGCATTTACAGTTTTATCTATTGCGGCGGAATTTTGAAATTTATTGGGATATATAAAAGACTAGTCTGAATTAGAAAAAGGCTTTGGATACATGTTTGACGCCCCAGAATGAAATATGGAGATGAACGCACTCCTAAAATATAGCTATAAAAATAAATGTAACATTTTGATGTTACATTTAGAAATGACAAGAACAGGACAAGAAATGACACGCAAAAAATAGATTTTTCAAATTTTTATTTTAAAGGGTATACTGCCAAATAAGTATGTAAATACAGACAAAAAGGTTTACAGCTAGAATCGTGAAATTCGGTGTGTATATTCCTCTGGCTACGTAGATGAAGTTTGAACTGTCAAGAGTGAGCGGGATAACAATTAAAAAAATCAAATTACCACAGCTAGAATAGGGAAGTTCTTCAAAAATGTTTACTTATAAGTTAAAAGTGGTAGATATGGTACCAACAAAAATATTACACCTAGAATTGAAAAATTGGGTATGGACTAGGGTTTGCATATTTTCAGTTTCCCGTATCCCTGGAAATTTGTACGGGATTCCCGCGGGAATTCAGCAGCAAGTTTTACCTATTTCTCGCACCACTTTCTCACAATAGATTTAAAAAAGATCAATTTTAATTAGATATGTGTCAGCTAGGCGATATAAATATTCTACCATGAATATGGTAATTCAATATAATTAATATAAGCGGAATATAACAGAATACAATAACATTATTAATATTTTGAGGTAATTCAATTTCAACATTCTTGATATCCTAATATCTGTGGAGAAATCATACATGTGTTATACACAATCACTCACTAAAAATTATAACTAACTAAAATTATATATATATATATATATATAATATCAAAATATAATAAATAATAAATTAAAAATATATACAATCTGAAGTAACAACTATGCCTCTAAATATAAAATATAAATTTTAGGTTTTCGAAGCTACAGGAAAGGGAACCGATAATTGACGACATTCCTCTCGTTACGTGGACATGCAAAATAAATTGACTTTATATATATATATATATAATATCAAAATATAATAAACAATAAATTAAAAATGTATACAATGTGAAGTAACAACTATGAATCAAAATATAAATTTTAGGTTTTCGAAGCTACAGGAAAGGGAACCGATAATTGACGATTTACTAACAATACAACTCTCGTGTATATAATATCGTTCTCTATCGCGCTCTCTTTCTCCAATAAAATTTGAAATAGACTATCTTATGAGTCTTTAAATGGATTGTCTGCTTTAAAAATATTTATATTTCAAAAAACCTCTTAATTTAAAAATATACCTACATTTCATTATCTACAGTACTTCGTGGAATAGGGCATTATAAGTTTGTTTCACTCCAAATGGTTGTAATACAGAAATACAATAATTTACTTTATTAAAGTTCCAATGTTTTATTCGAAAAAAAATAAGTTTTTATATAGAAAACAATATGTTAAAGGTTTCCCGTTCTGTCGCGGGATCCCGGGAAATCGAAAAAATAATTCCCGTGTCCCGGGAAATAAAAAGTACGGGAAAATGCAAACCCTGGTAGGGACATTCCTCTCACTACATGGACAAAATAAATTCACTACTTCTAAATTTTTACTTTTAAGAGGGAAATGGAACAAAAAGGAATACAAATGGTACAAACGAAGGTGTTAAGCCAGAACCGTAAAATTCTGTGCATCCTACTGACGTAAAGGCATAGACTGCATAATTTTCGGAACTAAAAAGGTAGCAAATATAATTAAAAGAAATAATTCGATTCGTCTGGGAAATATGTTATTATTATGTTTTTTTGGACATAGCTTCGGCAAATTAATACCAATTGGCATAAATCTTAGCTTTAGGATAAATGAGATTTGCCCATATTTTTAGAAGCGTACTTAGTTTTCAAAAATTATTGAGAAAGAATGAATAAACCGCATTTTGAAACTAAAAACCTTAGTTTTTGTACTAAATGTATCCAATATTCAATGGATGCAATTTGTAAATTTATATTTTGAATTGTATATTTTATTCTTCATAAGATTACAAAGGAAAACAAAATATGATTGTCCATAGTCATATTTTTTTTTTCAAAAAAGTTATTTTTCTTCAATATGTATTACAAAAATACAATGTTGGCACAAACATTAGCCATAATTAAGCTAAGAAATTGCAATTTCTAATAAAACAAATTCGAGTCTAAAACCTCTTAAAATGTGAGACGAACAGTTTGACAAATTCGAAAAGAGAAATAAGGGTTTTTCAATTTTCAAAAATTGAAAAAAGTTAAAATAGGTAAAACGAAAATTTTTCACAAAAAAGTTCTAATTTCTAATATTCCATCGGCGTCAATTGAAGCTAGAATAATTTGAATTTAAATCCTTTGAAACCTCTTTGTTTATGACTAAAAATTCGTACTTCAAAGAAAAATATTTTAAAAGCCTTTAAGAAAAGTCCAACGGAGTTTTTTGACTGTTACAGAAAATGAAAATGTCCGGTACCAAATGAAAATGTCCGCAATGGGCAATCTAGATATATTTTTGTTCTAGAAAGTGCGACTAAAAAGAAAAGCAATATCGGTACCAAATGAAAATGTCCGCATTGGGCAATCTGGATATATTTTTGTTTTAGGAAGTGCGACAAAAAGTCGATAAAATGCCCTTTCACCAATTTTATCAATTTAGTCTTAGATATAAAAAATTTAGGAATACTTGTATCATTCAAAAATATCAAGTACATTTAAACGCGTATTCGACCATAAAATGAAAAGCTGGGGAGCGCCCCGGTAGTCGAGTTGGTAGCGTGCTCGGCTATCAGCGTGGGGGTTGTCGGTGCGATTCCCACCAGAGGCTCTGGTCTGTCGCTGCAATAACTAGGTACAATGGTCTTAGTCACCCCGGCTCAATCACTGGACCCAAAATTAGAATATAAATTTACTTTGTATTGTAATTCATAATAAATAAATAAATAAATGAATATCTGGGTTAGCATTTTCGCTATGCCTACTTTCTGAATTTTCATCCACCAAAATTACTGTCGCAGATATATACAGAAGTAGATTATTATAATTGTGTATATTTTAATGATAAACTATGAAAATATTACAAGATTAAAAGAACTTTATAAACTAGTTCAGATTTCTTTTGAGTTCCGAAAACTGTAATATTTTAGTTTCATTAAATTAAGGAACAATTTTTATGAATATTATTTGTTTTTTATATATCGTTTTGTTTTTAATAATTTAATAAAAAGTAAAGAATCGAAGAAATTGGAACACATTTGCTTATGATTGTTTTTGATTTAAACCCTAATGCTTTGTTAAGATATACTTCAGACAATATAATTCAGAATAATATGGGGAAAGAAAATTAAATAAGAGCAGAAAATGGCTGTTAAAGAGGACAATTATTGATTGGTAATTTATTTATTTGTAAATTTATCAATTCCATTTCGACGACCATCTTATATGTGATTTTACGAGAAGATACAAATTAGCACACTTAAATAATCTCGTACTTCAATCTAAATACCTTTGGTTTGTTAACGTTGCATATCGTTCGATGGAGAAATAACTACATTCATTTGTTCCATGAAACCTCATCGATGTTATAAGAGCGTATTTTCAATTCGAGCCTGCCACATTGTACGCAACGCATTGACTGCTACTCGTTGTTTTTATTTCGGCACGTGGAGGAAATTAAATGAAAAATCAATCAGGCGTGTTGCACTGCATCAGCAAAAAGTTGGAGCTCTGATAAGAGCCAAACGAAAAGTTTGCCAAGGAAGTCAGGGCGGCAAGTTAAAAACAGAAAGCATCTATGTTTAACATCAGCAAACAGACAAACAAACGGATGGGAGCATATCCGGAGATTACTGGAACTGAATGCCAAAAAAATGAACAATTCGCACACAGCCTTTGTGCCTACAACAGTTGTTATGAGTGGAGTGGATTTTACAATAGTTGGTGGTAGTTGCATGATGAGTGTTTTGTTAACCGATTTAAAGGATGATATACATACATATAGAAAAAACAAAATTAGACAAGGACCCACAGATTATTTTGTAATCGGGAAATCGGATATATTTAAGAAATCGGTCCAAAGTACTACTACTACTTTTCGTATTTTTCGATTTGAAAGGAAATTAAAATTTATATTTTTTGTTTTTATGTTTTTTAACATATTTTTACGTATTTGTTTATAATGCGAAGAAAAAATATTTTAATTTTATTAATATTATTTTTTGTATTACAAATTTTCACGTTTTTCAGATTTTGAATATTGAACAAGTACACTCCACTTTCTATCCAAATACAATCCATCTCGGTAAAAAAGTGAAAACGGGGTGAATTTTTGTATGTTTCCGAATCATATGCCAATATGACCTGGTCCGATTTGCCAAATCGATAAGAATATTTGTATCGGGGCTATATCCAAACTGGGAATAAAGTGACTAACTTTCACAATAAGATCTTCCAGTTCAAATATATCGTGTTATGCTCACTTTGAAGAAATTCGGTGAAAATTCGTGGTGTCTGGGACGGAAAAAGTCTATCCGGGTGCGAAATTTGTATGAGAGCTATATGGAAATTTGAACCGATATGACCTATTTTCACCATAGGTGTTCCTAGTTTAAATATAAGATGTTATGCCAAATCTTAAGACAATCTGATACAATATGTGGTTTATAGAGCGGAAAAAGTAAAATCGGGAGTGAAATTTGAGTGGGAGCTACATATAAATCTGAACCGATCTGACCCATTTGTACCATGGCTGTTTATAGGACAAATATAAGATATTTCACCTAATTTGAGGGTGATCTTTTAAAATATGTGGTTTCCGGAGGAAAATTTTAAGGGGAGCTATATAAATCTGAACCGATCTAACACATTTTTACGACAGGCGTTTCTAGTCGAAATATAAGATGTTTTGCCAAATCTGAAGACAATCTGATACAGGTTGTGGTCCTAGAGCGGGAAAAATCTAATCGGGAGCGAAATTTGTATGGGAGCTATATATAAATCTGAACCGATCTAACACATTTTTACCACAGGTGTTTCTAGTCGAAATATAAGATGTTTTGCCAAATCTGAAGACAATCTGATACAATTTGTGGTTTCTACAGCGGAAAAAAATCAAATCGGTAGCGAAATTTGTATGGGAGCTATATATAAATCTGAACCGATCTAACACATTTTTACCACAGGTGTTTCTAGTCGAAATATAAGATGTTTTGCCAAATCTGAAGTCAATCTGATACAATTTGTGGTTTCTAGAGCGGAAAAAAATCAAATCGGTAGCGAAATTTGTATGGGTGCTATATATAAATCTGAACCGATCTAACACATTTTTACCACAGGTGTTTCTAGTTGAAATTCAAGATGTTTTGCCAATTTTGAAGAAAATCTGTTGTAATATGTGGATTCTAGAGCGGAAAAATTCAGATTGGGAACGAAATTTGTATGGGAGCTATATATAAATCTGAACCGATCCAACACATTTTTACAACAGGTGTTTCTAGTGGAACTATAAGACGGACGGACGGACATTACTAAATCGACTCAAAAAGTGATTCTAAGTCGATCGGTATAATTAACAATGGGTCTATCTCGTTTCCTTTTGGGTGTTACAAACAAATGCACAAAGACAATACTCTCGTGGAGTGTATAAAAACGTAATTTATCTTTTTGATTTTGTCGAACTGTTTCTCACTCATTTTGCACTCAGATCCTTATTAGAAATTGTGTTTTCTTAGCTTTATTATGACGCCAAAGTTGTGTTTGTACCAAATATAGTTTATTTGTAATAAATATTTTAAAAAATATCCTTTTTGAACAAATGTTTGAATTTGGACCAACACAACTTTTTTTCTTCAAAAGCCTTTAACGAAATGTATACATATTTGGAAAGGTTAAAGGGTTCTCCATTTTTCTAGGGTAACTTTTGCCTGCACGAAATTGCACCTTTGGAAGATAGGATACAGTTAGTGCAAAAAGTCAGATTTTTTAGTTCCGAAACTCAATTTCCTCATTTTCTCCCACTAACTTCTGAGCTCCGATTGTTATAAAATTTAGCATGAGGATAAATGAAATTTACTCAAGTTTTTATCTGCGTACCTAGATTTCAGACTTTAATAAGACGAAAACGACTAAATTGCGTTTTGGATAAGATAAGATTTTGTTTGTTTAACTCAACTTTTCAATACCATATATGTTAGATAGAATGATAGTGGTCTAAGTCAAAAATCCAAAAAATGAGATATGTAAATTTTTCTCCTTAGTTTGATAAGAACTCTAATTTAAGAACTTTTATTTTTGACATTTATAAAAGATGTATCGTTACAATGACATTTCTCATTTTATGCACACCAATATTTAGTGTTAGTATGAAAGTGGTCTAAGACACCACTGACATTGATGTGTATATATTATATATTTTAAATTTTTTTTTAATAAAATATTTTGTGTTTTCTTTCATTTTTAGAACGGAAATATTACTTTTTCGAAAAAAAAATAATTTTTTGTTTTATTTTTTTTTTTCAATTTTGCGAAGAAT
Organism: Polietes domitor; assembly: GCA_947397865.1. NCBI lineage: Eukaryota > Metazoa > Arthropoda > Insecta > Diptera > Muscidae > Polietes > Polietes domitor. The sequence continues at coordinate 204,160,132 of OX377618.1, forward strand.
GAAAGTGGTATAAGTCCATGCACCCTATGAAAGTAGTGGTTCCGTTGGTGGTACCAACGTTGTTGATTTTTTATAAAAGTTCAATAATAGCAGGATATTCTATGAAAAAAATGTTGTACTTCGGAGGAAAAATATTTTTCAATTGACTCAAACATAAACCATTGCATATCTCACAACGGATAAAGTGTGACTTAGGCCACTATCATTCTAACTGGCACATATAATTAATACCTTCCGCTGTAATAATTAATACCTTCCGCTCTATAAACGACATATTGTACTCGATTTTCTTTAAATTTGGCACAACATCTTATAATCCAACCAGAAACGCATACGCAGAAATTTGGTAAGATCGGTTCAGATTTAGATATAGCCCCCATACAAATGTCGCTCCCGATTTGACATTTTCCGCTCTATAAATGACATAATGTACTCGATTTTCTTTAAATTTGGCACAACATCTTATAATCCAACTAGAAACACATATGCATAAATTAGGTAAGATCGGTTCAGATACAAATGTCGCTCCCGATTTGGCATTTTCTGTTCTATAAACGACATATTGTACTCGATTTTCTTTAAATTTGGCACAGCAGCTTATAATCAGATTTAGATATAGCCCAAATACAAATGTTGCTCCCAAATGTTTTACCAAATGTTTGTTTGGCCAAACTATACATATTATATTTCACCTATTGCGTACCAGGTTTCAATATACCCCCATACAAATGTCCTTTCCGATTTAAAATTTTTTGTCAAACACATATATTTACAGGATACAAAAATCCTTCCTGTTTTCACTTTTTCACCGAATTAAATTGTATTCGGATAGAAAGTGGAGTGTATCATAGAGTTGGCCCCGCCCGACTTTAGCCTTTCCTTACTTGTTAATTTATTAGAGTAGAATACTACATATTCGCATTCAGTCTGTCAGATGAAATTATTCTAAATGTAGCTTTTATACTCACCGCTTGATCGTTGATAAACCATTGTAAATGCGATGCTGGATGTGATTTCCCCGAAGTACAATTAAGATTTAGTATTTCACCAATTTGATATTGAAATTGCTGGCCTTTGATGTGTGGACCATCACGTGGTAGATCTGAAATTGAAGAGAGAAATAAATCAGAAACAATAAAATACATTAAGCTACAATTTTACTATGTATTTATGTAGTTATACGTGAATTCGTCGCTTTCGAAAAATTTTATTTCGTTCTGTGTTGCGAATGAATTTGGTATTTTTCCCATTAGCAAATTTACTTTATTTACCATTAAAGTGTTTCATTTTCTCATCACCATCATCATCATCTTGTTTATCTTCTTCTTCCCATTCAATAATCCCCTATTCATGGTTTAACTAATGGCAGAAACATTTTTCTGTTGATTTTCATTCTTTTAGTCGAATTTACTTTGCTTATTTTGAAGACGTGATTTGAATTCGATTGAACGTTTCTCCCGGTTATATGTTCAGCAGTGGTGTGTGTGTCTGTCACACACGGCATTCGATGCCATTAGCTTGGCGGAACCTATCCCCAGCTCTCGCATGAATGCTGACTATGATAAAGTTGAATGTGAAGGCATTTTATTGTGGTAGTTGGCATGTTACATAAACGATTTTGGATGACTGAAAACCAACAGTATTAAAACAGTTGATTATGCTCTTGTTAATTTTATTATTATATCCGAAGCAAAACTTTTAGGGGGAAATTTCTAAAATATATTTTGATTAAATAGTGGAATAGTGGCAGTTAATGGAAATGTTATATACAGGGTGGCTGATGAAAGCCGCTACCAAAAAAAAATAATAACTTTTTTCTATTTACTGGTAAATATTTTTTATTTTGCAGATTGGTTTCTAGATTTAACAAAAATAGATGACTGGGACACTGAAAGAAGAATATGTATTGTCCGCCGCTATCACGCACTGGAGTCCGTATTTTCAGTTCATAGAGAGTATAGGCCCACGTTTGGTGGCAATCAACCGAGCAGATGGATCATAATGAGACTTGTTAACAATTTTGCCAAGCATTCAAAAAAAAAAACTGAACGCGGCAGACTTGCCGATTCGCTTGGAATTTTGCCAGAAGATGTTTCAAATGGTAGAAGAGGACGGAAACATGTAGAACTTTCTTTTTATGTCACAAACAAACAATATTGTCGAACATGGAATGCTTTAAACCCACAGATACTCCATGAGTCGGAATTGCATCCACTTCGTGTTACAGGGCCCTACTTCTTTGAAGAAAACGGTCATACCGTTACGGTTACTGGAGACCGTTAATTGAGCATGTTGAAAGAGTTCTTCTATCCAGAATTACACCGAATGAGAATTTCTTTTAACTCTGTGTTGTTTCGAAGCATTCATTTTTGTAATTGTTTGGAAATTGCGCTTCTGAAAAATATTTTTTTAATTTGAAAAATTTTGCAGAAATAGAATTAGCGACATATCTTCCCATTTTTATAAAATGTCGTTACACTTCAACCGAATTATATATTTCTGAAACTATAGACAAAATGACGCTTTCAATTCTTCATTTCCTCATACCATCGCCCCTTAAAAGGGCTACAAAATTCCAAAGAATAACATGCAAGTCATGCAAAGTCGAACCCTACGATACCAAGAAAAATGCCAAATTAAATAGAAGAATATCTGTTGAATATGTGTTGTCATTCAAATATGTGCCACTTTGCCGTTTGATTAATTGTTATTATTACTTTCACAACCATCATTCGCCCTGAATTCACTTATATTCTGTACACAAATTACTAAAATTTAAAAATTAAATTGAGATAGAAGAATTTTTTGAAATTTAGAGATAAGAAAGCATGAAGAATATTTGTGGCCACATATCAGTGCGTGACCAAGTGTACACATGTAAATTCTTATTTAAATGGAAGGACTACAAAATTTCAATTGGTAACATGTTTCATTACATTGTTTAAAATACTTATTAAAAATACGATACCGATTTAAGTGACAAATTAAGCAGAATATATCTGTTAAAAAATACTTAAATTTTCATGGTTCTATTTGTATTAGTTTGGACGCACAAGTCATTCCATGTCAAGCGGTACGGTTTTTGACCTCAATAGGTGTATACGTAATGATATATGATATTATTTTTTTATTAAGAGCTGTTCTAAGATTCCACTCTGTAAACTGATAAATTATTTTCTACGCATCCTTTAAGGATGAGAATTATTGAATGAGAAAGTATACGTTATTTTTTCAAAGATCTTTGATGGAGTATTCGTGCTAGAGAAACACATATTTATACATATCATAAAACTACAAATTTTTTTCAAAACTTCAACCCAATTTCAAACAATCGCAGTTATCGAGGTTAAAAACCGTACCGTCTGACGTGGAATGACTCAAAAGTATTTTTCAAAAATTATATTTTCTCAAAATTTTTCTTTAAATAGAGCAAATAAAAATTAGGTAACAGAATATTTTGTCATTATTTTATTTATTATAAAATATCGGTTTTTAATATCGTTTTCATTTGAAATCCATCAGAAATGTTAAAAATTATTATTGTCTGCCGTACTTTCACGAGGAAAATGACTCCACGCGTTTTGTTTAAAAACTGTGTCAGAGACAGAGAAGCACGACACTGCACATCCTTTGAGTTAAATTGTACAATATAAATTCATTAATTTAAAATATCAATAATAATAATAACTTTTATTAAAAATATAATTTCATTTATCACTCACTGTCGTCTACATATAAACTTTATAGTAGGCTTTACTATTAAATTCACAAACTTTTTTTATTACATTGAGTGAAAATAAAACAATTTAAATTGTGCTGTAAAGTGGAATAATGAAATGCTGCACAATTTTAAAACGAACCTTCAACGTCAATTAAAGTTTGAAATTATAATAATTACGGTTTGTAAAATTTTGTCTGATTCACTGCGGAGGACATAATAAATCAATTGATAACAAAAATTCTTGTACATATGTACATTGATATAAATACTTGTATTGTTGCACAGTGTTTCGTATGAAGGAAATAATGGTAATGATTATTGATCTCAAAAATTTCTCATAAGGACGCCGAACTTGGTGAAACAATTAAATCAGGTAAAGAAGAGAGTGAAAACGTTAACAAATTTTTGTTTAGAATAGACAAAGATATAAAAAATGATATGTTAAAATAATATTTGAAGAATTTGAGAAATAAGTTCCCATACTGCCTCCGAATAAAGTCCTGGTTTGTAACAACAATTCCATAGTAATATTACATAATTTACCACATAAGTTTATTGTTTAATTTACTTATGTGGTTCTTTTGAATATTTTGTGAATTGTTCGAACTTATCAAAGAAATTGTTGAAACCACATATTTTAACAGATGTGCTTCAAAATTGGCAAAACATCTTACATTTCAACTAGAAACACCTATGGTGAAAATTAGCCAGATCGGTTCAGATTTAGATATAGCCCCCATACGAATTTCATTCCCAATTTGATTCTTTTCCCGCTAGATACCACATATTAAAACAGATTTTCCTCAAACTTGGCAAAACATCTTACATTTCAACTAGAAACACCTATGGTGAAAATTAGCCAGATCGGTTCAGATTTAGATATAGCCCCCATACGAATTTTACTCCCGATTTGAGTTTTCCGCTCCAGAAACCTATACAACGTCTGACCAGTGACTTCTCGATAATTAATTTATTCTTCACGTTAGCTTAAGTAATTAAAATATGTGCCACGTTGCCGTATGATTAATTTTTATTATTACTTCTACAATCATCATTCGCCCCCAATAGCCATTAGTGATTAAAGTGGATTGAGTTTATAACAAGTAGTTCATTTACCTACATTTTGTAACAAAATTATTAAACTATTGTACACAAAATCAGCTTATGGTGTCGATTTTAAAAAGTGAATTGAGTTAGAACCACAAGCAAGCTCACAAGGATCAGAGTTATGGTAAAAGTGTGCAATACTACAACATTTACACAGAAAACTTCGATATAACGAACTTCGTTGTAACGAAATTAGAAAAATTTTGTTTACGAGTTGTGACCAATTTAACAGAGAAATGAATAAGATTTTTTCAAAAAGGTGTGTTCATTCTATCGCGCGTGACTCCTGAAATACTTCACCATGTTAATGTGCTACACCTTGTTTTTACAATTTATTTACAATTTATTCTAAAATATTTGTTTTCAATTTTATTTTTGAAAAATCAACCAGATTTTCAGTGAAAAATCATCAGAATTATAATTTTTTCATTAGTTTATTATAAGAAATTATAAAAATAAAAAAGCTCGTAGAAATTGAAATCGGTGACACCGTCGTGATAGACATCCCAAGTGGATTCAGTTCAGATGGTTCATTTTTCTTTTTTCCTACATTGTAAAATTTAAGTCTTTTGTGAACAAGATTTTTCTGTGCGAGTTACACTACATTACACTTAAAACACATTTTTATACCCTCACTCTACAGAGTATGAGGGTATATATCATTTGGGACAGAAAAAAGTGTAACGCATTGAAGACCCTAACTATGTTTGGACCAAATCCGTTTCACGACTTTTTAAGATGTTTGAGCCATGTCCGCCCGTCCGTCCGGCTGGCTGGTGTACACGATAACTCTTTGATATTTTAAAATGTTTTTATACTCACTTTAAACATAAAAAATATTTACGCTTTAGCCACATCCCTTCGTGTACCTCCCATACAACTGTCCTATCCTAGGTAAAATTGAATCCTTTATAACTTATGTACTGGTGCAGGGAATCTACTGTGGCTTGATATTTGAGCATGATTTTATAATTGTCCGAAGTAAAATTCCTTATAACTTATATGTTCTTTGAGAGTGAGGAGTAAGTTGGTTTAGCCGACTGACGTTTTCTTAATTGTTTTTTATAATTTTTGAGTAAAAAAACATATGACTGGTTTATTGAGTGCTTTTCTTCAATATATGAAAAATTGCAAAGTGTTGAAAATTTTCCAAAAATAATTTCGCCTTACTAGGCAAAATTTTGCGGCAATGTAGTGATTGGCTCAGAATATGTTAACTCTTTTCGCTAAAACTTTGAAAACCGTACACTGTGCGATGTGATCTACTTTCTCGATAAAATCTTCTACGTGAAATATAACGTGATGTTCAAAATTTTAAAGAATTGGTTGCAATATGAGGTTTATAAAGCAGAAAAAGTCAAATCGCGAAAGGACACTTGGATAGGGAGAATACCAAAACATGGACCAATGTGACCCAATTTAACCACATATATTTCTAGACGTTGACCTATGTTTTAAAAAGTTTTATGAAATTCTATTGAAATATGTGGTTCGTATAACGGAAAAAATCAAATGGGGAGTGACATTTTGATGGGTATCATATAACAAATCTGAACCGACAAATTAAATAGCTTCCCGGCTTGATCAGAACAAGTTGATTGTGCCAATTTTGATCGGACAACAAGAAAAAGATAAGATGGACGAACAAATGGACCGACGGATATGACTAAATCGTCATAGTAACTGATTATAAGTCGAGCGATATAATAAATATATATCATTCTTTACTTTGGATTTTAGAAACAAATGCACAAAAACCCTAGAAGCGTTATGAAAAGATATTGCAAATGATTTGTGTGTTCTTATTTATATCGCATTTCGCCACTGTGATGTCCTTGTGAACATAGTTGTAAGTGTGACATAGTTGTAAGTGTAATAGAAGAACAAGAAAACTGCTGGTGGGAAAAAATGACGAGAGCAGTATATCTAAATCAAACGAACCATAAACAAAAATGCAATAAATTGTGATTTGATTGCCAACAAGGTTTATATATATATCAAGCAGTTTATATAGTTACTTCATCACCATCGTCTTCGTAGATAAAATACGAGCTATTTAAAACTCAATCATATACGGTTGCGGTTGATGGTTTATGACTTCACACAGTTTTACCTCCCAGTTGGTCATTACAATCTAAACATCACAATAACCAAATGAAGAAAAATGAATCAAGTATATTTATTTCCACGAAAGAGTTTTTCTGATTTCTCAGCTTTGTCGTTAGAGAAATACCCACATTTTGCTATTATTAATAATTATGATGGAAAAAATCTGTATTTTCTATATAAGTTACAACTTGTATGGATTTTGGAACACAATTCATACGTACAACTGCTCATACTTTTCACTTGTTTTAAGCATCATCCGTTCTCATTGCGCTGAACTACTTTTTGTTAACATCGTCGATACATCCACTTCAATACATCATCTCATCACTGTATCCACAGCAAATAGTTAGCTGAAATCACAGTTGCATATATCCTAGAATTGCTGTTCTAGTATTAGTTTTCGCATTCGCTGCATCCCTATGGACGGCATGATTCTGCCACCACTACTGCTACTACATAATTGACAATTACATGTTGCAGCTAATTCGAGATCAAATTGAAAGTTGCATGGAGTATTTCGCATGCGAAGAATGAAGTACGCACAATGTATCTACCTTCAAATTGATATCAGAATTGCTGGAGTATGCATTTCACAAAATTTCATTTGCAAAAGTTTGTAAAATCGATTAGCGTTCATGTACATGACTTGATGTGAATTGGAATGTTGCTAGCCGAAGTACTATTAGAAATTTCCGAAAATCCAAAGCACTCCACTACTTTACTGTATGAATTGTGCTGTTCACCGAAAGTACTTCAACATTTTCACAATTCTGTTAACTAAAATTATTAGGGCATCGCAAGTTAAATGCGATTTCCATATAGATGCATTTCACAACTCTTGAATATCTCCAGTACTTATTCAATACATAGACCAATAGCAGGGCATAGGGTGCCTTGTATTCTGGTAATCACCGTACAAACTTATTTTATTTTCCGGAAATCGTAAAGTCTATAAATAACAACATTGCGGCTAATATGAATAGAAATAGACGTCAACATTGCCGTCAATATGGTCGTCGGCGACAATATGATGACATTGTTGCTTGTGTGATCATAATAAAACAAATAATGGATGTATTCTTATAGGATTTATGCAATATAAATGCGGAAATATCGGATGTACTGTAACCGATATATCCTCCACAATTTACTGTGATCTCAAACTTGTCTTTTAAGACGCATACATATAAAGACGGCTCCTCATTAAAATACATCTAAATATTTCACAAAAACATTGATTACACTGTCCAACAGCATTTTTGGAACAGAGTAGCGACCCTATAGTTCTGAAAGAGCATGTTGAGTAGACCATTTTGTAAAATAAACGTATAGTCCAGCTGAGGTCAGAGTTTCTTTTTACAGTGTATCAAAGTTTTCATTTTTGGTTGAAGGGAACATTATATTAAGTGAGAAAAGTGTTGCAGGTTAATCTCTGAGAGACATTTTATTGTCAGAACTGTATAGTGGAATTTTATGATCATAATTTTTGTGGAAGAGCTTAACCCTCTAGCTCCTCTCTTTATAGGACAATTTGAGCTCTTTTTCGAGAAAATCAAGAAAAGTCCTTCAAAAATGGATTAAAATGTTTTACGAAAACAAGTAAAAACGGCGCTAAAACGGGTCGAACTTTATATACCCTCCACCATGGATTGCACTCCACAGAGGCTGTAGAACTTCGTAGAAGTGCAGTAACATTACATGAAAATGCAATTTTTTTAATATAGCCAAACCGAAACAAATATAGGACAAGGCTACCAATACATTTATACTATATATATCGAAATAATACTAATAATAAATAATAATACTAATAATAAATAATAATAATAATAATAAATAAGTCATTTCGAAAAGTATATACTGTAAAAAAATTTAAATACGATGAATATTGGTAGATAGTGGGTACTTCAGATGGTTGTATTTCCATCCTATTTTAATCCCAAAAGCAAAAGCTTTGAAAGTCCACTATCTCTCACATACACAGTGCAAGACAACCTAACTTCATGATTCAACCTATTTTTGCCGTAAAAGTTCAAAAGTACAAATTAGGACAAATCTTTTCATTTTGCGGCTATATGCATTCAGAGGAAAGTATACACCGAATTACCATTTTTATCCCTTTTTTTCCATTTTACCCCTTAAGAGTACGACATTCTAAAATCTCTCTAGCTCTAGCTGTAGCCGTTTAGTTGGTGCCATTTTTATCCCTCTGTTCCCATTGTATCCCTTTGAAAGTACGGATTTGAAAAAAACCTTTTTTTCGTATCTGCACAGTCAGAGGAATGTACACTCCGAATTTCATAACTCTAGGTGCGGTCATTTGGTTTGTACCAATTTTAGCCCCTTCTTCCATTTTAACCCGAAAAAGTACGAATTTCTAAAAAACCCCTATATTTTACGTGTCTACGCAATCAGAGGAATATGTACATCGAATTTCATTATTCTAGGTAAAGCCGTTTGGTTGGTACCATTTGTATCCCTCTATTCCCCTTTTACCCCTTAAAAGTACGAAATTGGATAAAATACTTTCTTATTGTGTATCTACTCAATTAGAGCAATGTACACACTGAATTTCGTGTTTCTAGCTGTTGTCATTTGGTATTTGAAATTTTTATCCCTTTTTGCCCCATTTCACCCCCTACAGGTAAGAATATCTTTATGGAGCATGTTTTGGTTATAGGGGGAAAGCGCATACCCAATATCAAGTAAGTACAAGCAGACATATTGAAAAAACATGCTTAAATACTTTAAAATATTAGGGGTTATTATTGTGAGGGAAAATCGTTTCCCTTTGGACCGATGTCGCCCAGTTGCAATCCAACCGATCTACGACTATAAGACACATTTATGGAAAATTTGGAGGTCCTAGCTCCGAGCTTTCAACAGACGGACGGACATGATCGTCTTAGAATTCTATGACGACCAAGTTATATGGTCTCAGGTCGATATTTCAAGTTGTTACAAACGGAATGACAACGATAGTATACCCGCATCCTGGTGGTGGAGGGTATTCAAATGCCGGAAAATTTCAGTGGGGTTACCAAAGACACCAAACTTGTAAATAAAGCTCTTCACGCTTAAATAGCAAAATTACACGCCAAATCATAAGCCAAAATTTGTAGGAACAAATTCGCCCATGTTTTTTTTGGAAACTCGATCATTTTTGACAACAAATGTAGTTATTATGGTAGAACGCGGTAAACAAAAACTACGAATAGAATATTTTTTCAAAATTTTCATTTTAGCGGGAGATATGGTAAAAATGATTTTTTACACATGACATTTTTGTTTTGTAATATTTTCGCGATCTATCCAACGAATCCAGTGGATTTTTTGCATGTGTATTAAGAACCAATGTAACTGGTAACACTTATATAGCCAGTCGCAAAACAGCTGCAATTGTTGCAAAAATCTGAAATTGGCAATTACAATTTCATTTATTTCAATAAGAGTGAAATAGAATAAATATTGGCTGTAAAATCAAAATTTGTGAAAAGTACCGTATAACTGTTGATAATATAGAGAATACTAAAATATTTGTTTGGCATGTGATTGCGAGATAGATAAAGTTAAAATAAATGGAAGTACATCCGCGAATTTTGTATTTTTGCACCAATTGAAGTTTTTTTCGAGATTTACTACATGTATGTTACAAGCGACATTGGCTCTTAATACACATGAAAAAAAACAGCCGGATCCATTGGATAGATCGCGTAAAATTTGCAGATCAAAAATGACATGCATACAAAATCATGTTTGCCATATGTCCTGCGAAAATTAAAATTTTGCAAAAATATTCAATTCGTATTTTTGTTTACCGCGCTCTACTGAAACACTATTTTTTCGAAAATGATCGATTTTCCAAAAAAAAAAACATGAACGATTTTGTACCCTACTAGTTCTGGCGTATAAATTGCCGTGTAATTTTGCTATTTAAGCGTGAAGAGCTTTATGTACAGGTTTGGTGTCTTTGATGACCCCCACTGAAGTTTTCCGGCAATTTCGTAAAATTTTTTGGTAAAACATTTTAATAATTAAATTTTTTATTTGAAGGACTTTTCTTGAATTTTCTCGAAAAAGGGGTCAAATTAACCCATAAAGAGGGAAAATAGAGCGTTTAGATCTTCCACAGAAATTATCCCCATTAAATAAAAGTTCTCTCAAACTTAACTTAATTTGCTACATTTTTCTTACTCCCTTCGACCAAAAAATGAAAAATTTGATCCACTATAAAATGTAACTCAGACCAGCTGGACTATAAGTTTATTATACAAAAATGGTCTACTCAACACACCCTTTCAGAATTATGGGGTCGTGTTATTATCCTTATGAGAAATCATTTTATGAAAAGATACATATTTTGTGTATGGCATTTGTTTAAAAATGTAAACAAAAAAAATAAACAAAATAATGCAGTTTTGTATCTCCCTTTCGTCATGAAAAGTATCATATAGCATAGTTTTAAATAAAGGGGTCAGATACTTACATACAATATCCATTCGTCCTTCACCTTGAACCGATGAGAAGTTTGGTGCCTCTGCCGATATTTCACAACGATACAGGCCAGTTGAGTTTATAGTCAAGCCTCTAAGGAGTACACGAGAGCTATCTGAATGTTCTTCCTGAAAGTGTATAAAAAAGCAGGAAATATGTAAAAACAGGCAGTTGAAATCAAATAGAAATAATAATATCAGATATGTCTGCCTTGTCAAATAATGATTGCATTTTTGTTACTTCCCGCAAATATTTTACTGAAACCGGAAATGTGCAAAATATTTCAAAAAACGGTAACATTTATATTTAAAGTTACGTTTTCACAATATTAATGATAACATTCGATTATAAAAATGAGGTATTTATTGTCAATCCCAGATCAATTAAAGTGTCAGTGAAAATGTAAAGTCGGAGCTATTGGGGAGCTATTTTAGGGACCCTGCGTCAAAACATAGTATTTTTACGCTTAAAATTAACCAGAATAATTACAAATTAGAAATCCACTACATATGTTTATAGAAGAAATATAACTTAATATATCATTATCCAAATGCGGTACGTTTATTTAAAAATATATTTGAATAAATATAGTTTCTAGAGAGTCTAATTTTAAGGGAAGGATTTGCATGAAGGATATACCAAAGCATGGACCGAAGAACTTTAGATATTTCTTATCGAAATTTATGTGTCAACGTTTGAAAAATCGGTTTAAATATGCTTTCCTATAGTGAAAAGTGTATAGATATCACAAACCGGCTCTTTACAAGAAACCGGTTTTCGGTTTATGCGAAAATATACAATTAAAACAAGTAAGGAAAGGCTAAAGTTGGGCGTAGCGGACTATGTAATACCCTATGGATTTGTTTGCAAAACCAAGGTGTTTTATGGGTCGATTTTATGCAATTAATATAAACAATACACTTAACGAATTTGGTAAAATTGATGAAAATCTTTTGAATTATGGTACTCAGACATGTGATGGGTATATACACAAATATAATCGGTGTGATCCAATACCATTGTAGCTGTTCCTAGGGAAAAATATAACTACGATTTCATTAAGATTGGATGTAATAAGTTGAATAAGAAATTGATAATGAACAGTGACAATATCTTTGCGTAATTATCCACTTTTGCTGTAGCTAGCTGAAATAATAACTTGATGTAGAAAATACGTCTAAAATCATATCTGAGGCCTACATCAAAACAGGGACCCGTGAAAACATTCACACATATGGTAAAATAGGTAGGTAGGTAAATATAACATTGATCTTGAAAATTTGACCAAGTTCCGATGACAAATGCAGATTTTACAGCGGTAATAACATAAATCGGACGGACATTTGTAGGGGGGCCTATAACAACTCTCATTCTCTGTATGTATTCCTAGTTGAAATATATGATGATCTACAAAATTTTATCAAGACCGATGTAATAGTGCAAACTGGGGGGCCTCATTACCATACTTTCGTTGTAGATATTCTTAGTTGAAATATATAGTTTATAGTTTTTTTTTCAACTATTCAACCGTCGGGGTGCCCTCAGCAGCCATTTGAATGAAATTATTTTCCATTATTAACCGGAATGATTGTACTTTCAAATAAAAAAGAAATTTGAGAAAATATGCAGTAGTTTTTTTATAGCATTTTCAAAAAAAAATAGTTATTTGTTAAAATATGTGGTTTCTAGAGCGGGGTCCGCCATCTAACGTTTTTTTTTTTTCAACTATTCAACCGTTGGACTATTATTTGTGGGGTGCCCTCAGCAGCTATTTGAATGAAATTATTTTCCATTATTAACCGGAAAGATTGTACTTTCAAAGAAAAAAAGAAATTTGAGAAGATATTCAGTAGTTTTTTTATAGCTTTTTAAAAAAAAGTTATTTGGCGGACCCTTATAATCTGCAAAATTTGATAAACTTCCGGAGTAAAATGTGAGTCCTATGTAGTAATAAAAATTGGCACCCATTTGTAAGGGCGATACATTAAAAAGTGGGCCATTACAGATCACTTTCAAAGTAGGTACTCTTTATTGAAATATAATAAAATCCGCAAAATTTTATGACGTTCTAATGTAAGATGTGGGGTCTAGAGCGATAACGATAATGGGGGCCCATTTGTATGGGAGCTACACCAAAACATTGACATATATAGCTGGCCTTCAAAAGAGGTGTTTCAAGTCTAAATGTAACATTGTGTGGGAAATATGATCAAGATCCGATGTAAAATGTGCATTTTAAAGCGGCAATAGTGGGAATAGGAGTTACATTTGTATGGGACTATAACAAAACATGAAGTCCTCATTCAGACTATTCTCTATTTCTATTTCAAATATAACATGATACTGAAAATATCAAATATCAAGGTCCAATGTAAAATCTGTATTCTAGAACAGTAATAGGGTAAATTGGAGGGATATTCAGGGTATATTGGAGGGTATGGACGCTATAACTAAATCTGAACCAATTTTCTCCAAATTAAATAGCGACGTCCAAAAAAAATACTTCTGCAAAATTGCATGGAAATGGGACTACAAGTGCGACCTGAAATTTGCGAACAAGCTTTAGGTGGACAGCAGACGGATGGAAAGACTTAACACTCTAACAGGCAATTTTTTAAAAATTAAAATATATTATCCCAGATATTTTTTCTGGAATAATTGTGCTCAAATGAACACAGAAATCAGAAAGTCGTTTGCTAATTTAGTTCGAAAGTGAGGAGTGCCTTGCGTCCTCTACATACAAAAATATTCGCACCTTATCAAACAAATATAACACAATTAGATCCGGGCCCAGAAATCAGTATTATTTAGTTTGGAATAAGAAGAATTCGCACACAAAATTTCACGATTTTTTATTTTTCGGACATCCTGCACAAAACTCTTGCGTGTTAGAGGGTTAAAAATTGTCTTTTTGATTATTTGATATTGGTGTTACAAACATTCGCCGGAAAACTAATTTATAATACCCTACTCCTCATTAACTACAGATATTTCGTTAAAAATATATTGTTTTTAAAGCGAAATGTCAAAAACCGGCTCTTTACAGGAAACCGGTTTTCAATTTGTACGAAAATTTACAGTTAAAGAGCCGGTTTCCTATTTTTAGATTTTTACAAAGCCGATGAAACCGGTTTATTTATACTACAATTAAAATCCTATACTTTTTTGTTCGTTTTATTTTGGCCTGTAATCAATATATGATTTGAACTGGGATCTTATCCTGACTCAAGTATGTATGTGTATATCGATCATTCCATGTCAAACCGAACACCTGTTTTACATCACCATTTCCGATTTCGTTGAAACTTTGTACGATAACTAAACTTTATAAAATATTTGATTCGTAGAAGACGGAAAAAACCGATTTTTTTAAAACATATGACCAATTGAAAATTGCGAAAATCAAGAAAAACTTGCTAAGCCATCATTCTTTGAATTTTGCTCACGCGCTTTTTCACTACACCATTTTCAATGTTCATGCAAGTTTTTCTTGATTTTCGCAATATTCAACTGGCCATATATCTTGAAAAAAAATCGGTTTTTTTTTACAAAAATACGTGTAAAATATTTTTAAAAGTAGAATATGTCTACGAAAAATCGCTAAAATTGGAGTCGTGGTCGTATTTTTTTACGAAAATCGTTCGGTTTGGTATGGAATGAACGATATGCAGGCATAGATACCCAGCAATACTTTTGACTGTGCTGGATTATAGAAAATTATAGCGGACCAGAGAATATGCCACTATAATTGGGTTAATTATTAGCTGAATTTAACCTAATTTTTCCTGTGGACACTTCCTTCTAAAGACAGTCTTTCTTCCCATGAGTGTATATATATGTTTGATTGTGATTAAAATCGCCAATGACCTAGTCATATTTACGTTACCAGCTAGGATCTGTATAGTTTACAGATATATGTCTAATGCATTTATATCGATGCAGATTTATTTTATAATATAGAATAATTTTTGGAGTATCGATGAGTAATCATCAATTCGTTGGAATAGAGATTTGTGTAAATATTTCAGTTGTATTGTAACCAATCGAATTTCCACCTCGATCGATCAGTAATGCAGATTTTCAAAAACAATTTTAAATAAACATTTTTAATTGGACAAAGGACAAACAAATCGATGTTAACATTCATTCCTTGTAAACATTTCAAAATATACCACATCTCCTAATCAATTCGAAACCCTTGTCATTCGAATCAGACCCTCTCATCTCAGTTCCCCATTGCCAGGGTAAGATAAATAAAATATTTCCATGTTTCGTCGAAGGATTTGTGTTAATAATCCATAATACAGAACACATAAATCTGCCTGTCCTGTTCTGCGCTTGTAAATAATTATCGCCAATTTATTGTGTGGCATTGTCCTGCCTTAGCACAACTGCATAAATTTACAAGCGCCGTAATCGTTTAATTTTCAAAATTGTATTTTACCTGAATGGCGATGATGATAATAATAAAACCCCAACAACAAGAGAAATTAAATTTTATTACAACCGCATTATTTTTTATGGAAGCACTAAAGGAACTAGTTTGGCCCACCCCATCATCATTCCCTCACTTGCATTAATATTTAATTCAGTACTTTCACTTAGTAACCGTCTCTCTCCCTGTCCCCTCTCTCTCCCTCCGTGTTTGTCTGTCTATACATTCATGCAAGGGAAGTAAGATAAATACAACTTTCGCAACAGAGGTCTGCATGGGTGGGTGATGTACTAGAGGGGCTGTAGCCCCACGTCCTGGAGTGAGCGTGAGCGCGTGTATGTGGCCGTTCGTGCTTTATCTACAAAATGTAATTTCCTTTCTAAAGTACACTAACACTAACAACAACAAAAATAACAATAATTCATACTTACAATAACTCGTACACCATCAACTCTATAACTCGTTTTTGGTGGATTCGCTTTTGGCACAAAACGATAGAATTCTTCATTATCCTTGTACCATTTAATGGCATACAAGTCTTCGCCCTCCTCCTCCTCCGCCTCATCGCCATCCGCGCCATTGTCCTCTTCCTCGTCGTCGTCGTTGTCTGTCTCGTCCTCTTCGTTGGTGTCTTCGACATCGTCTATGTGCCCGTTGCGTTCATGACTATCGGCGAGGCTATCATCGCGTTCAGGATGACGTCTGTAACTGCTGCCGCTGCTGCTTGTGATGCTGCCACTGCTGCCGTAGCCACCTGTGTTCGAGTTGTATGTTGTTTTGCCCGTATATGTGCTGGCCCCGACCCGACCACCATAATTGCTGTTGTGGCCGGGGGAGGAAGACAATGATGTCGACGATGTTTGTGTTCTCCCTCGATAGACACTGTGGCCATATGGCGAGGGTGGTAGCGTTGGGTATTCTGGATTGTACTGGCGTTTTTGCTTTTGTTTTAGTGGCTGATAGGGATACTGTAGCTGTTGATGGTGGGAGCCACTACCAGTTGTACTGCTGCTGCTGCTACTACTACTGCTACCACTGTTGGTGCTGCTGCTGGAGTCGTGGGGCCATTGGGCCTGATATGACTGCACTTGTGCCTGGAAATATGGTTGTTTATGTGATTGCTGTTGATATTGATGTTGCTGTTGTTGTTGTTTTTGCTGCTGCTGCTGTTGGGAGTATGTGCGCATGCGTCTGTACGCCAGTACATCCTCGCTATCCTCATAATTCATGTTGGTTCCTGTACCGCCGTGCTGCTGATGTTGATGGCGCTGTTGATGATAACCGTTGCCGTGATGATATCGACTTTTTGTATGTGCGCCACCAAAAATCCCCTTCGATTTGTTTAATTCGTACTGGCATTCCATGAATGCCGGTTCCCCTCTCATTTTATAGGCAGGTATGGACACTTTGATAAGTTTTAAACCAGCCAATCCTGCAAATGGATAAAAATATACAAATCTAATTATTATAATGAACAGGCGAGTAGTAATAATAAGGTTATCAAAGTTGTAGTATATATTTTTTTTGTATAATATATTTGCTTAGAAAGTGTATCTCAGAAGCATCATCATTGATAATTTATCCAATCAGGTTTGTCAGATATAGTATTTTCAGAAACTTGAATGTAATTCAAATAAAAGCAAGTAGAAACGTTAAAAACGGAATTAACTTCGGCCAGGCCGAACTTTATAAACCCTCCACCCTGGATTGCATTCAACAGATGCTGACGATTTTCGTAGAAGTGTAATAACATTATAGGAAAATGTTAATTTTTTAATATAGTCAAACCAAAACCAATAAAAATATTGAAAAAATAATTTTGTAAATAAATATAAAATTTTAATTATTTTAAACCACCTTATAAGGCAAGGCTACCAATATGTTTATACTATATATATATCGAAATAATGCTTCAAGTCAATTCAAAATATATCAATTCAATGTATATAAATTGCATTTTCATCTACAGCCATTTTATAATTCCAAAAGTACAAATTGTAAGATAACCTAACCTAATTCTACCCATTTTCGTAGTAAAAGCAACAAAATAAAGAATTTGGGAAAATCTTGTTATTTTGCGCTCTTTAGTCTATGCAGTCAGAGAAATGAATACTCCGAATTCACCGATTCTAGCTCCGACCATTTGGTTTGTATTATGTAAAATATGTATTAATTTTATGAGAAAATGACAATGAAAAGTAAATAATTATTATTAAATAATAATTATTAAAATTTGTATAGGATAAATATATATTTTATAAAAAGAAGAATTGGAATAAAAAATAAATAAGAATATTAAATATTGATTCTTCTAGTCGTTCTAAAGACTTTAAGAATATAATCTGCAGTTACAAAAATTTTATTAGTTAAATATTTGAAATGATCATGCTGAAAATCGATCTAGATAGATCTTACCCAAGTTTTAATCATCGTATCGTCGAAAGCAAGCTGAGCTTGGAAGACTTATTGCAACTTATATAAGAGTCATTCCATGTCAAGCGGTACGGTTTTTGACCTCGATATCTGTGAGGTATGGCCCTTTGTAGATAGGGCAAAAGAGTTAAAAAATATATTTTTTTATTTTTTTTTCTCCAAAAATCGAAAAATCCTTTACAAAGTTGAATATTTTGTTTGTCTTGTTTGTCAAGGCCTTAGTTTGTCAATTTAATTGAATTTCGAAATTCATACTTTGAGGATTAAAATGGCGCAACCAAACGAAGACTGAAAGTACAACTAATAGTTGGGACACATTTTTAAAGAAATTGTTTGTTGTAACCCTTGAAATTTGAAGTAGAATATTGTTTCCATTCACACCACTCCCCTAAAATTCATTTGTGCTACAGTTTAGCACCACTTCGGAAAAGGTACGAAATTAACCCTATTTTTAGAGTTTTGGTGTATTCAGGAACTATGAGTTCCTGATACTTCCTGTGGGGGAAGTATTCTACGTCTCTAAAATGATCACCATACGTATATTCTTTGTTAGTCCCTCTATTCGAATCCATTGTCAGAACCATGTTATATTTTTTGTTCCACAGTGTAATGTGTCGGCTCGTTCGAATTAAGCCCTTGCTTATTTTTTGCGTTTTGAAAACATAAAGATGCTTTTACTATTTATTTCTTTCTTATTAGTAAATTCTCTAACATTTTTGGCGGATCGCGTAATGACTTTTTAACCCTATATGTTGACGGCTTAGTCGAAAAGTATCACCTCATTCTGGCTGTAAATAAAAGCATTTTATTAAAAAAATCCAAAATTTTTCAGCATATTACCGCATTGGGAACTTATGAATTTTGCTGAAATAAGCTAAAAGCTTGTTACCTATTATTTTCTGATACATTTTTTCTACATAATTGCAAAATTTTATAATGATATACCAACTTCTGTATATTTTAAAAAATCTAAAAAGTACAATTTTTATTTGAAAAGGCACATATATAATCGATCTGCACCATTTTTGCACGTAATTATTAGATCTAAGAGAATGACATATTTAATTTTAATGGTAAGATTTCCATATGCTCATTTTTATTTTAACAAGCTTTATCTTTGATAATCCTCCCATTAAATCAGATATAATAAATTTATAAAGTTTGAAAAAAGGACAGCATGTAGATAAGCGCAAAATAATCAGGAAAATAATTACTACATTAATTAGCTTAGCCTGTTCACTAGAATTTAACTAACTAGCAGTACCCGCTGCTTCGGAAGCGAAAAAGCCAGGTATTTGTTATTATCCTTCTCTGTTTTAGGAAAGTGTTTATTTAATTTTCTCTCCTAAAATAGTAAATTGGAAACATAGCACTCATATATAGTCAAAGGAATGTGCTTGTCGATGTGCACTATTTCAGCTGAACTCCTTTCGTATATATATTTTATCATTTTCTACCCAGTTTTTAACAAAAAATTACAACCGCAGATCCTTTTATTCGAAAAATAATACATTTTGATGGCGCTTCTACATGGTCAGAGGAATTTACATACTAAATTTCATGATTCCAGCTGTAATCCTAATGTTGGTACCATTTTTATCCGTTTTGGTCCCGCTCTCCCCAAATTCCCGCTCTTTACAAATTTTGAAAAATCCATTTATGTTGCAAGTCTACGTTGTCAGAGGAATTTACACACCAAATTTCACGACTATAGCAGCAATATTTTAGTTGGTACTATTTTTATCCCTTTTTGTCCCGCTCACTCCTTATAGGTAGAAATTTCGAAAAATTCCATTAGGATTTTCGCCTCTACCTTGACAGGGGAATTTACACACCAAATTTCACGACTATAGCTGCAATATTTAAATTACTACCATTATTATTCCCTTTGTACCTCGTAACCCTTAAAAGTACAAATTTTGTAAAATCCAATTTTAATGCGCTTATACGTGGTCATAGGAATTTACATAAAAAAATTCACGATTCTTGCTTTAATAATTTAGTTGGTACTATTTTTATCCCTTTTTGTCCTGCTCATCTCTTATAAGTACAAATTTCGAAAAATTCAATTTTACTGAGCTTCTACATGGTCAGAAGAACTTACATATCAAATTTCAAGATTCTAGTTGCAATATTTTAGTTAGTACCATTTTTATCCCTTTTTGTCCCGCGCAACCCTTAAAAGTACAAAATGCATTTATATTCCGCTTCTCCGTGGTGAGAGGAATTTACACACCAAATTTCGCGACTATAGCTGCAATAATTAAATTAGTACCCTTTTCTTCCCTTTTTGTCCTTCGCAACCCTTAAAAGTACAAATTTTGAAAAATTAAATTTTAACGCGCTTAAGAATTCAGAGGAATTTACATACCAAATTTCACGATTCTAGCTACAATACTTTAGTTGGTACCATTTTTATCCCTTTTTGTCCCGCTCACCCCTTATAAGTACAAATTTCGATAAATCACTTTATATTGCAAGTCTACGTTGTCAGAGAAATGTAAATACCGATTTTCACGATTCTAGCTGCAATTCTTAAATTGGTACCATTTTTACCCTTTTTGTCTCTTTCCTCCCTTAAGAGTACAAATTTCGAAAAATTCCTATTTGTAGCTCGTCTGCATGGTCATTGCGAGGAACACACCGAATTTCATGTTCCTAGCTACTGCCGTTTAGTCAGGACGAAGGTTCGATGTTTCTCCCTTTTTGTTCCATTTTACCCCCTAAAAGTACGAATTTCGAAAAACCCTTTCTTAGTCGATGTCTACGTCATATTTCGGAACTACCCTGAAAATTTCATGACCCTGGCTTCAACCGTTTGGTCTGGGGCTGATCAATGATAAGTCAGTAACGCAACTCTTTTATATATATAGATTTTCATAAAATTAATTAATTTTTATAGTTAATACACAAAAATCAAATCCTCGATTACAAAAGTAAAATAAAAACTTTATATATGGACACATTTGCTTAAAATAAATTGTTTTCTTATGATCGGTGATCGAAATGAAGGAATGATGCTTAATTTTCAAAAACATATCAAGTTTTAAGAATTGTTGGAGATTTATATAAGTTATATCGAAACTATATTTTAAAGAAATTCAAAAATTTGTAAACGTTAGTTAGTCTTGAAAAGCAATTATGTGAGACCTCATATAAAAATCTTACAATTCTTGAAATAGGTAAAAATAATCCCAAATTCATTTTTTAAATATAAGATTTTTTGTTGTGACTCACACGTAAATACTTTTTGTAGGCATTCACAACACTATTACTATGTAAAATATATGTAATAATTGTAACTTTGGCAATCATTTCAAAGTTTTACATGGTCAGTGTGAATAACTTTGGAGGGCCGCACAATAGCTCTTGTACCCATACCTAGTTCGCAAATGTTCTGTAAATCACCTCTGCCCCATGTATGGGAAATTTCGTCAAGATATATTTTTCCGTTCAAAAATTACAGAAATAATAATAAAGTGATACAAGCACCATTATTCAGAAACATGAATAAATAAAGCTACTTTGGAACATTAAGAATAATTTTAACTATATGTACGTAAACTATTTTCGTAAAGAAGTTCAGTTTACTGTGAATTTTCCATTTTCATTATGCAAACCGGAGTTAAGTACTTAAAAATTTTATTCAGTCTCTTCATATAATATATTCTTCACCCCTTAAATACTATTCAATATTTCTTGAATTAACTGATACTATTTAGTCGACATTCAAATGAAATATGACTTATTTTATAACCCTATGTTAACAATATTCGTCTATATCTTTACACCATTTTAAGGATTTTTTTTGTGATTTATGCAACCACCAGTGGACTTTAAGGTTATGAATAATAATAATAAAAGCATAAACGCGGCTAAATATTTGAACACATATAGATGGAAAAAATCAATAATTGAACACCAGCACAAAGTATTCAATTTACATAACCAGCCATCCACCCTCTTTCCGGAAATCATCGAGACAGACTGCAATTGTACTGTACGCCTCCCATGTTTGCTAGCACAAAGTATACTTTGAGCATTTCTAGGTTTCAGATCTCCCCCGCCCTTGTTTTCTGGTCTAAACATCCCCAAGGTACAGAGAACCATTTTTGTTATTTGAGAGTTGTTTTTCTTTCCATTGCAGACATTTGCCCAAACGAACCACAACGGCCAAATTTGCTGACGGTGTATTTTCAAAGCCGAATGCGGTAAATAATATTTGTGTGGCTGCTTGGGCTTGATTTGATAGGTAAAATAAGTTTGGCTGATTTTAATGAAACGAATTCTCCGCAATTGTGGTTATTCTAAAGTGGATATTCTCTCAGGGTTTGAATGTATTATTAAAAGGTATTATAAAATTTAAAGCTCAGAAGCGATAATCAATTAATAAAAGCTCAAGGACTAATGGTGTGGGTTTTTGGTTTAAATAATGCATCACTTATAGATGAGTGAATATTTCTATATTTTCCACAATTTAATACGAAAATATATGTGGCGAATTCATAAAAGTATTCCATGAAATTATGACAAATAATTAAGCTTTCCCCAAAATATAAATCATGTTCACTCCTTCGCACCTGCTTCATATCGATGCTAGTTATTTCCTGCTTAATATATTTTAATTATATAAAATTGAATATTTTATCCAACGAGAAAATCCAATATCATTGTGCCAACCCATGCCACGCCAAAGGACCTTAATACACAGGCACTATATTTCGTTAAGTAATGAAAGAATAGAACTTACTGAAATTGAAATTCACGGCAATTAAATGAGAATATCTACGAGGCTAATTGGCTTCCACGTCGAAATAAAGGCCGAGGACAATGTCAATGCGAAATCAAGATAAGGACGAAAACAGCTATTAGTTCACAGCATCTTATGACAAACAAACAAGACAAAATCTCTTAAGTCTTATGCTTAATATGGCTGATTATGCCCCTCGTGTCCACCTCTCTCTCGCTCACTCTCCACCGCTTTATTTGCGGAACAGTGTGAAACGTTAAAGGTAAAGTTTCCTTTTGTAGGATGGTGGAAGCATGTTTGAGGGGGGTAGGCAGTCAGCGAAAGATAAAAGTTATGCTTTTAACTAAATATGCCTTTTTAACGCTAATTAGATTCTTAGCACTAATTATCAGGCGTCATTAAGGAATTTTTGCAAAACGCTGGAGCAGCGGAGAGGGGCATACATGTCGAACGTGCGGAGCGAGTTAATTTTTGTTTGTTTAAATCGAAAAAGAAAACTTTCGAATTTGGGCCGATAACACCAAGAGTCGTGAAGTGCAAAACACCAGAAAGGCAAATGTTAAATGAAGCAGCAAAAAGGACAAAAGCGACCGTCAGAGCACACTCAGCATTGGCAAAGTATGTTCTATTTAGTATTATTGTTATGGTCTTGTATTCCGAGAAGTACACAAACATTTTGAGGATTACGCGGAGAGAGTCATTTCAATAAATTCAAGGGCAATTAACGTCACACAGAAATTTGTTTAGTTGGTACAACAATTATATAAAGTGCAAAGACAGGAACCTTGGCAACTATATGTGAAGGGTGTTAGGAAATCACTCAAATGTAAGTGTGGTGGAAATCAGTGATATATAAAACAAAATATTAAATTTTCTACTTATGTATGTTATATATAACGGGTACATATATGTTATATATAGCGGGTACTATATATAACATACATATGGACCATTTATTTTTTAGGTTTTTAAACACAAATATATCTGTTTTTTAGAAATTTAATTTCCCGATAACAATTAAACGCAATTTTGCTCATTTTTAAGTATTAGTCAATTCGTATTGAATTGACTAATAACAGAACAACGCTTGTAAATTGTGCAAATTTGTGTAGAAAATCGTGGATTAGACAACCCACTGTGTTATCAAAATATTCTATTTAGTTATATGACTAATTTATGACTCAAATGAGCTTCAAGGCTTATTATGTTATTTCCGGTAATGAGCCGATTTTTTTTCTAGATCAAAACTATAGAATGGAGCTTTTCATCAGATCCTGGGGCTTTTGCTTATATTAGTTGACCTCATAGGTCCTCCTACAACTTAAATCTCTAGACTCGTCGCTTCTTTTTGTCGATCTGAGCGGTGTTCATCAATTGTCTTTGTATGCAAACATTCTGAAAATCAATCTATATATGACGCCATTAAAGCAAGGGTAGCCTAAGCAACATTACTAAGGAACAAAGATAATGAACAATTTGGCTGATTTTTTTCTTTTACCCTATTAAATTTAATTGATCACTTGAGCAGAAAATTTCTCAAAAACAAGTATGTAAGCTTCAGTCGTCTAAACCGACTTATATATACTAGCATCCCGGGATTTCCCGCGGGAAAATTCCCGGGAATTCTCACATTTTTCATTTCCCGTATCCCGGGAATCCCGCGGGAATTCAGTAGAAAATTTTACATATTTCTTTGCATATTTTTTCCATCATTTCTACAATAAAATTGAAAATGTTGTATACAAATTTAGATCACATAGCTTTTAGTCAGGTATGTCAAATATTGCAGTTGGATGGACTTTTTCGGATTTTTCCTGGATTTTCCATATGCAAAAAATTAAAATCCGGGAAAAATAGATTTTGGGCGTGTATCCGAACGCCAAAAATAAACAATTTAAAGTTTTCGAAGCGACAGGAAAAATAACAAATATTTCATTGCTCTACTCACTATTAATGTGAACGATCGTTCTCCGTCGCGTCTACATTTTCCAATGAAATAAGAAATATCTGATATTTAATAATTTTTGAAACTTGAAAAGATGTTTGAATGGTTCTCACATAGCGCTTTAGTATATGAATTCTGTAACAGGTTCGTTGTGAAATATATATTTATTTTAAATGTTTCATTGGAAAAAATAAGCTTAACTCATGGAAAACGATTTGGTAGACGATTTCCCTGCAGTCCCGGGATCCCGGGAAATTGAAAAAATAATTCCCGTTTCCCGGGAAATAAAAAGTACGGGAAAATGCAAACCCTAATATATACCCTCACTTCTAGAGAACATATGTACGGAAGTATCAAGTCATAGTGGATCCCATGCACCAGTACAGAAGTTATGAAGGATTTAATATTACAATTGTGTGGGGGCGTGGATAAAGCGTAAATATTTTTTTAGATTTAACGTGATTATAAAAACATTTTAAAATATCAAATTGCAAATAATTTGGACAACCCGTATGGATGTTATGTCGGTTTTATTGTAACCAAAGTTTATGTCACTTTGGGTGGGCGGTACCAGAGGGGGTGTGACAATATTGCCCATATTCCAAAACTAAAATATATTTTTTTTAATTTTGGACTTAGCCTGGATAATTATCCAGTGTAAGTCAAAGTTATTGTTATCGAGGCTAAGTCCAAAAAAGTCATCACAAAATATTTTTTTGAAAATTGGTTTTCATACATATATTTATATTGTAGTTGGTGACAATGTGAAAAAATTAGTTTTTATTCTGAGCAAAAAAAAAATTATTAACGTTTTTGTTATCGCAGCTTGTTATTAATTTATTTTATTTTTATTGTTATGATTACTGATTAATTTTTGAAAGTTTATATCGAAAGTCTACCATTCTGTTAATAAGGCGGATTTTAGATCTTCACCAGTGTTAAATTGACTCCAAACATAAAAACATTATTAACCAATACCATCCCATAGATATTACATGGGGTTCAAATCTTGATATATTTCTTGCATAAAAATCAATTTTCAATTACAGTGGTCTCGTAAAGAGGGCACCAAACACCATTGCAACAGAGTTACAAGCCGGACCATAATTATCGGCGGCGGCGGCGCTACCCAAAATGGGTCGGCGGCGGCGGCTTTCGGCTCGTTCTTCCATTCGATCGCCATCATTACGAAATTTATTTGCCAATTTTGGGAAAAGGGAAGGTATAATTTATTGGCTTTTAATACCTTTTCTTAGCCAATGTTCCCACAATTTCATATTATTATCCCATACAATTATTTTTTATACACTGTGGAGCGTATCATATAGTCGGCCCACCCGTTCTCAAAATTTTGATAATATGGATGAATTTAACAATTGTGATTTTCCTGTGAGGCATATTTGATCAGACACTTTGAATAACATAATCTATAATCCTTCCAAAGAATGGAAAATCTCTACCTACTTTGGAACACTGAAGAGGAACAATCAAAAGTGTCCGAGCAAATGAATGTGTAAATGGTATTATAGTCGGAGGGCAGTGCAAATTCAAGTCCTATATATACTGTGTGTGCCGGCGTTGCAAGATTTGTATGCCCTACACAAGAGTGGCAAAAATGAAACACAATCTTACATATTCTTGAAATATATAGATGAAAACGTTATACTAAATGTATTCCATAAGAAGATGGACGCGTGCGACTCACTCCTTCGAGACCATAACATGTTTGTGTGTTACACAATATGTATGTGTGTTTTCATAAATATATACAGGTGGTTGTTGTCTATTGTGATAGTAGAAAAAAATATCTGCGGCGTGGTTGAAGTCGATGTGTGCCGACGATGCATTGCAATCTTGCAGTATAATCAGAACTTTTCATTCCTGATGATATGAAATTAATTTCCAGCATACCCATTGCACCCCCAAGCTTCAACGTGAGAGGTATCATTTTTCTTTAGCAAGGTCGCGACGGCAGTTCCAACCAAATTTCAATTTTTCAACTGAGTAAATGAAAGAATTCATTTATGAGAAATATATCGAAATTTTGGCATATAGCTTTCCAATTTGTGATCACGTTTAACTCTGCGTCTGATTTTGTGTATTTCGAAAGTCGTGAAACTGTGATCATTTTA
This sequence comes from Polietes domitor, assembly GCA_947397865.1. Lineage (NCBI taxonomy): Eukaryota > Metazoa > Arthropoda > Insecta > Diptera > Muscidae > Polietes > Polietes domitor. The sequence goes on from OX377618.1 coordinate 204,187,258, forward strand.
CTTCTCTTACTAGGCCTGTTTTTCAGTTTTCTAGATTAACGTTCCAATGTTCGATTTTATCACTAGTATGTTATCAGATTGTAATTTTGTCATTTTTGAGTAACTTGGTTTTGAACAGTAAGAAATATAATGCACCTTATTGTTTTTATTAAAAAGTATGCGCAAAATTATTTTTTTACAATTATAGGCTTATAACAACAGAGTTGCGAATAAATTCATTGCTAGATTGAAAATAAGCGAGCTTAAAAACAACCTACTACTTTCGGATGCTTTTACAATGATCTAATTTAGTTGTAAAAGCTTAATTATTTATTTTAAAAAATTAAGATCAATTGATTAGTGTGTTTGTTTACAGTTCAATTCCTGAAAATGATCCTCGCTGAGGATCGGCAACGAAAAAAAAAAAAAAACAATATAAAATCACACTGATACTTAATAAAATTCTAAACTGTTAACACATAGACTAAACGTCTGGAGATAGCATCATAAAATTGGGTTGGCATATTCATTCTTCTTACAGCATAGAGGCTACTATCTCGACTTAAAGGGGCAAAATGTGGAAAAATAATAAATCGATCAAGAAGCTGCTGCTAGAATCTTGTATCCTCATGTAGCGTTAAATCGAACGAAAAATGGATTAGTACTGGGGATAAAAAGATATACAATTGGTACCAATTAAATGAAGGTGGAATCAAGAAATTCGGGGGGAAACGGGTCTAGATCCCAATCTACAGTGGTACTGACCAAAATATTGCAGATAGATTCGCGAAAATCGATATATATATATACATATCGTTGTACGTAAATGCACAACTTAAATGAAATTTTCGAAATTTATACATTTAAGGGGTATTAAAATGGATCCAAAGAAAATTTGTAAAATGTTCCTTGACATTAAACGATTAATTCTAAAATGGAATTGTGTCAACTGGATTATTTTCAGAAAAACATGATCTCACGATTTTAACTTATGTTTGATCTCGCAATTATACCACTATTTTAAAACATTTGTTGTTATAAACAAGTAAAAACGGAGTAAAGATCGACCGGCCCAACTTTATATACCCTCCACCATGTTCGTATAAATACAGTAACATTGCAGGAAATGTGAAAATTTTTACTATAGTCAAAACAAATAAAAATATTGAAAACAGTTTTATAAAGAAATATAATATTTTAATTATTTTAAACCACGCTAATAGGGCAAGGCTACTAATATGTTTAATACTTCAAGTCAATTCAAAAAATAAATGTAAAGCAGAGTGTTTTAGCTGCTGGCGTTTGGTTGGTTGTATTTCCATTCTATTTTAAGTCCAAAAGTACACATTTTGAAAATCCATTACCTTTCACATACACAGTGCAAGATAACCTATCTCCATTATTCTACCCATATTTGCCGTAAAAGTAAAATAGTAAAAATCTTTTTATTTTGCGTGTCTATATCATTATTCTAGGTGCAGCCGTTTGGTTGCTACCATTCTTATCCCTATATTTCAATTTTACCCCTTAATAGTACGTATGTTGTAAACATAGTTTTATATTATGTATCCACTCAATTAGGGGAAGGTACACATCGAATACCGTGTTTCTAGCTGTTGTCGTTCGATAGGTACCATTTTTCCTTTTTTGCCCCATTTCACCCTCTACAAACAAAAATCAGCACGTGCACGTTTTAGCTTTAAGGGGAATGCGTATACCAAATATAAGCAGAAATCTTCAAAAAACATGATGAACCACTTATAATATTATGGGAATTATCAGTCCTTGTGAGGGAAAATTTTTTCCCTGTGGAACGAGTTTGCCCATTTACAATTCCAACCGATCTACGACTATAAGACGTATTCACGCTCCTTCCGTTTAGATGCTAGCGTGCTTTCAACAGTCGGATGGACGGTCGAACTGACGGACATGGTCGTCTTAGAATTTTATGACGATCAAGAATATATGTGACCTGGTCTACGAAAAGGGAGCTTACGTGCGAAAACTAGTTTTCTGTGAAAAAGCTGTAAAAAAGTAAGCAACACGTATCGTCAGTTTCTCATTATCTCGTTAATTGTTCTCCGCGCCGGACGTCCAGTAAGTGTTGTTGTTGGTCCAGTAAGTGCTGTTGTTGGTCGGAATATTATTATAGTTCATCGTGTAAGTTGCTAGTGTGGAACCATTATATTTTGTCGTATTTTTACTTCTTTCTCTACATTTTTAGTACACTTCTAAGCAAGTTAGGACTTTCTGCTTTTCACCACGTGAAAAAGCATCTCATCTTCCATCCGAATCAACCAAAAAGTGAAAATTGTTTTTTTTTGACACCTAGGCCCCCTTTCCGTAGACCAGGTCACATATATATACTTTATAAGGTCCCCGGTCGATATTTCAAGGTGTTCCAAACGGAAGGACCAAGTTAGTATACCCCCATCCTGGAGGTGGAAGATATAAATATAATAGCTTTTGATTTTAAAAAATTTCCGAAATCCCGAATTGGGTAAAATGAGTTCAAAATTTGAGTTTTTTTACTAAAACTATAATAATATGTTTGCTGGGCAAATACAGATTTCTAAAATATTCTTAATTAGTGTATGCATATATCGTTCAATAGGATCAAGATTCTTATCGATTGATAATCCGCTAAGTCACCGCCTTTTAGAGCGAAAAGGTACGCAAAGCTGGTGTTAAGAATTTGGGTGTGTTTGGTAAATTTCACGTACAGATTCTGGTTTTATTCGACAAAGCCAATAACAGGTACATATTTACTGTCGCACAACGCTATTTATTTATTAGAATAACAACTCCTTTAAAAATATAAACGAAGTGTACATATTTTCTGTCTTTTCAAAAAACATTGGAAGGCTGGCTGTCTTGTGGGCGTCAGCGTCTGGATTCTCTCAGTTATTATTCACTTTTCAATTGAGATGTTTATTTAACTGACATTTCCCATTTAAGTCTCCAAGTTAATGACATTTATTGTGACATCTTTTTCACCTTTTCAGAATTTCTGCCAAGGCCAGTCATAATTGAATTCACACAATGAAATGTGATAATAATGAAATCATTATTTCAGTAACGAGTCCCTGGACCCACCGCTTCCCCCACCCCACCAATTAGCTAAACCGTGTTAATTGGAAGAGCATTTATAACAAAACGCGTTCATCCAGAGGAGGGGATTAGATGAGGTCCCTCGGGAGAATTGACAAAAACTTAATAATTTTCAATTAACAGCCTATCTAAAAGAATTGTAATTTAATAAACTCTCATAATTAGTTTGGTCTAAATTGTTGCAGAAATTTAATTAGCATACCGCCGACGAACAGCGAAGAAAAAAGTATTTCGCTTCGTCCCGACAAAAAAGGCAAACCACACCAGTAATAAAGAAAACCTCACTTCCGGCCTTCGACCGAAATGCCATTAAGGCTAAAAACAAAAGCGCCAAATTTAATAAAGTCGCGCAGGAATACCAACAAATGTTTTTCACGGGCGGGCACAAGCAAGAAACCCGCCCGCCAAAATACTACGGCAAGAGTCAGGACAAACCCGAAAGTATGCATTGTTTTAATGTTTTTCGTTTTTCTTTCATTCTTTGGGAAAACAATTGTCAGGCATACAACGGAAAACAAGAGAGAAACTTTGCCCTTTTGTTGGTATTTTTTTTCATTTGGCGAATACATTCCGTCGACTTCAGAGCAGAGCAGAGGGAATGGCTAAAACTTTGCGCGGCATTAGCCATTTTGTACATCCGTTTCGTGAGCTGTATTTGCAAATTATCCATTATTTTCATGCCAAGTATAAGTTAAAAACATTTCGAAGTTTCCCCCACCCAACTACAATGCGCCTGGGCGCAATAATATTAATGTATTATTTATTTATATGGGCGAACCCATATCTTCGTGATTTAAGCGTCCCAGACGACCGATTCGTGGTAAATGGGCAGAGCGCCTGGTATCGACACGATCAATAATCTTTACCCCGAATGAAAAACTTGAACTTGTTATTACGAATCTTATTCGTTGTTGTCCTTTAGCGGCAACATATTATATACTTAGGCTGGGTCGCGGTCCATACAAAAGTGAAAAACAGTTTCCACTCACCCCACGAAAATAAATTTTGGATTGTTTACTGATGATTTGCAAAATATTTCGTTCCTAGATCAAGTTATCTGTGACCAAAACGATCCTGAAAATACCCCAAATCTTATTTCCGAAATAATAGATCCTTGAAAGCACTTTAAATAAAAATTTTGATTCTTGTCTTAGAGTAACTTATTGACCGAATTATTGGACGTTTATAGTATTTTTTGTGGATTGTCACAGTGACAAGTGGAAGCATTTACGTATTTGATTTGAGTAGAAGCATTTGAGTATTTTATAGAAACTAAACAGGTGCAAGCAATCAATGCGTTTCGAATGATTCCTAAATGATGAACATCGGAATGAAATTGACAGAGCAGTGCTCATTTTTGTAAAAAGAGTTTGAATATTTTCGCTCTAAAAACGATGGCCTGCATTAAATTATTTCACAAAAATGGAGTCAGTGACGTAATGTTCAAATCATTCAAAAGGTATTGATTCCTTCTATTAATTTTTCATTACAACTCTTACAAAATGTTTCCAAGAAATATGAGTTTTTTGCTGTCACCTTGAAAACCCCAAAAATTCAAAATAAACGTCCAATAATACGACCAATGAGTTATCTTAAGACAAGAATAAAAATTGCCATTTAAAGTGCTTCCAAGGGTCTATCAATTCAGAAATGGGGTTAAGTTCGGCCGGGTCGAACAGATGCGCAGAGGCTGTCGAGTTTCGTAGAAGTGCAGTAGCATCACAGGAAAATATAATTTTTTTAATATATCTTAACCAAAACAAATACATATATTGAAAAAAATAATTTTATAAAAAAATATATTATTTTTATTATTTCATACCACGCTTATCAGGCAAGGCTACCAATACGTTAACATATCGAAATATTACTTCAAGTCAATTGAAACCAGTAAGGAAAGGCTAAAGTCGGGCGGGGCCGACTCTATGATACGCTCCACTTTCAATCCGAATACAATTCAATTCGGTGATAAAGTGAAAACGGTAAGGTTTTTTGTATCCTGTAAATGTATGTGTTTGACAAAAAATTTTATATCGGAAAGAACATTTGTATGAGGATATATTGAAACCTGGAACGAAATAGGTGAAATATAAAATGTATAGTTTGGCCAAAATCGGTTAAACTTATGGGAGCAACATTTGAATTTGGGATATATTTAAATCTGAACCGATCTTACCCACTTTCACTATAGTTTTGTTTAGTTAGATTATAAGATGTTGTGCGAAATTTAAAGAAAATCGAGCACAATATGTGGCTTTTAAAGCGGCAAAAGTCAAATCAGGAGCGACATTTGTATGGGGGCTATATCTAAATCTGAACCGACCTTACCCAATTTCTTCATAGTGTTTCTAATTGGATTATAAGATGTTGTCCCAAATTTAAAGAAAATCGGGTACAATATATGGTTTTTAGAGCGCAAAATTCAAATCGGGAGCGACATTTGTATGGGGCCTATATCTAAATCTGAACCGATCTAGCCCGCTTTAGCCACAGGTGTTTCTAGTTAGATTATAAGATGTTGTGCCAAATTTAAAGAAAATCGATTAGAATATGTGGCATTTAAAGCGGAAAAAGTCAAATCGGGAGCGTCATTTATATGGGGGCTATATCTAAATCTGAACCGATCTTACCCAATTTCTGCATAGGTGTTTCTAGTAAGATTATAAGATGTTGTGCCAAATTTAAAGAAAATCGAGTATAATATGTGGCATTTAAAGCGGAAAATGTCCAATCGGGAACGACATTTGTATGGGGGCTATATCTAAATCTGAACCGATTTGACCCATTTTCACCACAGATGTTCTTAGTTTAAATATAAGATGTTTTGCCAAATCTGATGACAATCTGACACAATATGTGGTTTCTAAAGCGGAAAAAGTCAAATCGGGAGCGAAATTTGAATGATAGCTATATATAAATCTGAACCGATCTGACCGATATTCACCATGGGAGTTTCTAGTGGAAATATAAGATGTTTTACCAAATCTGAAGACAATCTGATACATTATGTGGTTTCTAGAGCGGAAAAAGTCAAATCGGGAGCGAAATTTGTATGGGAGCTATATATAAATCTGAACCGATCTGACCGATATTCACCATGGGTGTTTCTAGTGGAAATATAAGATGTTTTACCAAATCTGAAGACAATCTGATACATTATGTGGTCTCTAGAGCGGAAAAAGTCAAATCGGGAGAGAAATTTGTATGGGAGCTATATATAAATCTGAACCGATCTAACACAATTTTACCACAGGTATTTCTTGTTACAATATAAGATGTTTTGCCAATTTTAAAGAAAATCTGTTGTAACATGTGGTATCTAGAGTGAAAAGAGTCAAATCGGGAGTGAAATTCGTATGGGGGCTATATCTAAATCTGAACCGATTTTCTTCAAATTAAATAGCGTTCGTCTTTATCCCGAAAAACATCGTTGTGCAAAGTTTCATTTGGTTCTGTCTACAATTGCGACCTGTATCGTGATTACCAGAATAGATGGACGGACGGACGGACAGACAGACAGACGGACATTGCTAAATCCACTCAGAAAGTGATTCTAAGACGATCGGTATAATTAACAATGGGTCTATCTCGTTTCCTTTTGGGTGTTACAAACAAATGCACAAAGACATAATACTCTCGTGGAGTGTATAAAAATAGATATTCTTATATTTATACTTTCAAAAAGCTTAAATACCATAAATATTGGTAGATAGTGGGTGCTACAGTTGGTTGTGTTTCCATCCTATATTAATTCTAAAAGTACAAATTTTGAAAATCCATTATCTCACGTACATAATGCAAAATAACCAAACGTCATGATTCAACCAATTTTTGCGGTAAAAGCAAAAATTACGAATTTGGAAAAATCTTTTTATTTTGCGAATTCCATGATTCTAGCTGCGGCCATTTGGTTGGCACCATTTTTATCCTCCTTTTCCTATTTTACACCCTTTCTAAAATCTCTTTATTTTACGTGTCTACGCAATTATAGAGATGTACACACCGAATTTCATCATTCTAGTTGGTACTCTTTTTATCCCTCTGTACCCATTGCATCCCTTGAAAGTATGAATTTGGAAAAAAACCTTTTAGTGTTCGTGTCTACGCAATCAGAGAAATGTATACTCTGAATTTGGTTGGTACTATTTTTGCCCCCTTTTACCATTTTAACCAAAAAGTATGATTTTTTAAAAATCCGTTTGTTTTACGTTTCTACGCAATCAGAGGAATGTATACACCGAATTTCATTATTTTGGGTGCAGCCGTTTGGTTTGTACCACGTTTATCCCTCTATTCCCATTTTACCCCTTAAAAGTACGAATTTGGAAAAAATATTTTTATATTATGTATCTAGTCAGTTAGAGGAATGTACACACCGAATTTCATGTTTCTAGCTGTTATCGTTTAATGCGTACCATTTTTATCACTTTTTGTCCCATTTCAACCCTTACGAATAAAAATGCTAGCGTGTTTTCAACAGACGGACGGACATGGCTAGATTGTCTTAGAATTTTATGACGATCAAGAATATCCAAACTTTATAGGGTCGATATTTCAAGGTGTTACAAACGGAATGACAAAGTTAGTATACCCCCATTCTGGAGGTGGAGGATATCAAAATATTACACGGGAAAAACTTGAAACAAAGTTGGCTTGACCCAGTGACGAAATATTTTGTAGATCATCATTAAACAATTTAATCATCATTTCTGGGGGTGACCCATTCTAATATACATACATTACATATATAAACACCATGCAATTATGATTATTTGGAATATACAGTCTTCGATTCGCGTACGACCCAAAGAGTTTTTGCAATTAAAAGTTAACACATTGGACTCCTGATATACACAAAATAATTAAAATCTATGTCCCCTTCATAATATAAAAAAATTATTTCCTTTCACTGTATTTACGTATGTCGCGTTATTACATATTTTTTGATTTCTCAAAAATTTGACCATCGTGTTCACTGACTTTTCGATTTGCGAAATATTTCATTTTCATTTCCCAGAATATAGTAGACCAGAGTATCCTTTGCAACAGTATTTACGTTAAATCATCCATGACCTAAATTCCAGCTTTGAATATTGTAATCCAGATATTCACACATCATTTCATTTAGACTTTGTTTGGACAGTGGCGGTCAATGAAACAAACTACCACTTCCAGCATACACTTGGAACCTTTTGATGCTGCCACCATAAATAACGTATCTCGTCAGAGTTTGCTCGCGAACATACATAAGTCATTGCATTCAACCGAAACTCGGTTTGACTCTTTTCATTTTTCGAATGAATGCGGTAGTAGAAATGTTCCACAGAAAAAAAGCATTGCTAACCATGTACCATATAAATCCTTTAGAATTTATGTTAAATATGCTAAACATTCAAATATCCGTTGCGGTCACTCATCTCTCTCCGTCCCTCGCTATGTATGTATGTGTGTGTCTAGGAGTCTCCTATTTGGAAATCTGGTTTAGCGCGTGTACATCGTTTCCATTTCACATGAAATTTATACACATCACTTGGCTTTCGATATTTTTATAAATATTTAACAACCTTTTATCCACAAGTGGCTGTGGTTGAGTTGGGCAACTTTGCCAACGCAACCTGCAGTAGGCGTCACCAGCAGTAAGGCCTTCTAGGGGGCCTTCATTCATCGCTACAAAATAGATTGCATAATTCAATTCATTGCACGTAGATAAGAAACACATGCGAAAGCAATGGTACCAACAAAAGTATTACACTTGGAACCGAATGAATTTGCGAAGTTTGTACTTTTAATGGTAAATTGTGATAAAATGGTATAGGAACCATGTTGTTGCACCTAGAAACAAGGTGTATTCCCCCTTAAAGGGAAGTGGGACAGAAGGAGATGCAAATTTGGTATGTACATTCGTTTGAATACATAGACGTGCAACAGGATCGGCAGTAAGTAAGCATCTATGTGGAAGTTACAAGGACTCTAATTGTACTTAAGGCCGGGTAATATGGGAGGGAGGTTCTAGAGGGTTTTTAATTCAAAACGGTGCCTTAAGTAACAACTTGACGCTCCGGTGAAAGCGACCTAGTAAGTCAGCATTGGTCAAAACTAGAAGAAGATGATATTTCATTGTATTCATTAATTTTTAAATAGATTCTGATAATTCATATTTGACTAATGAGTAAAAAATGTAATTTCAGACACTTAAAAATTAAAATATAAAAGAACCGAGACCGAGATTTATTTTTCTAATAGATTAAAATTCAAACTGAATTATTATGAACAAATTACCAAAAAAATTGGAATTTTTTTTCAAATATTTTTTGATTTGAACTGGGATATTCTACTGGGTAGAGACCATTTTGCTTCTATATTTTATAGTATGCAAATTTATTTATCAATGGCATGGTGACATTTATTACTTGGTTGCACACTACCACTATCATGATTTCCACCAAGGTGACAGGTTTCCTCAGGTGGCTTCGCAGCGACTTTTCAACATCACACCCGGCCTCTTTAAATAAATGATTCTTGCAAACGAATGAAAAGCACAACTCACTTGTCGAATATGCGCAAAAAAATAGCACCATGTAATAAAGCAAACATGTCATTCCAAATTCAGTTTTCCAATTTTTATCCATGAAACGGAGCAGATGTGTAAATATTTTTTGGATTCAATGTGATTATAAATGCAATTTAAAATATCAAGTCGGAATTAATTTCGACTATCCGTATGTAAGTTAAATTAGTTTTATTTTAATCAAAGTCTATGCCAATTTTGTATGTAAGGTACCAGGAGGGGTGTGGCAATATCGCTCATATTCCAGATGAGTACAACGTCTACAAAAAAACATTGTCAAACATCAAACTGCAGAGTATTCCGATCATACGTATTAGACTTTGGAGTGCTTGAATTCCCGAACTGAATTCCCCGGGAATTCATGGGGAAATATTAAAAAAGTATTTTATTGTTGATTTTGAGCAAAAATTAATTTTACTTTATAAATGTACAACTATAGAATAATTTATAAAAAATTAACATATTTATTTTTTTTTATAAACTTCGTTATAAAATAAATCGTAAGATTGCAATTTCCAAATAAATATACATTTTCGCACATGTATTTTAAAAAAACAGTTTCGTCGATTTCTGGACAATCTCGCAAAAGAGAACAGTTTTTTTTTTTGGATTTAGCAGTTATTTCCATAGAAATGTGTTTCAGCAATTGACAGACCGGCAAGTGCAGGGGGACCAAAGCCTCCCCGAATATTTGTCAGACATGGATTTCTTCTTTCTACAATGTAAGGAAGCTACCATAAAAGATTTGGCAACTTTACTAACAGAGAAGTGGTGGAAATATCACTACCTTTTTCGACCTAAAAAATTGCAGAGGGGCCAAAGCCATCCCCGAAGGTTTGAAAGACATGAATTTTTGTTCTTCTCATAATGTAAGGAATTGACCATAAAAGCTTTGACAGTTTTACTTATAGGGAAGTGGTGGAAATAGCAGTATTTTTATTCGACCTTTAAAGGTGCATGGGGGTCAAAGCCACCCCAGACATGGATTTGTTATCTTCTAATAATGTAAGGAAGTGGCCATAAAAGATTGGGCCGTTTTACTTATAGCGTAAAGAAATTCGTTTCTGGCCCAGAACTTTGATCTTGTCTGGCACACACTTTCCACCCCCTGATTGATCTGGCTACTTGGTCGAAGGTTTGCCAGAATTGCATTTTATTCTTTCCAAAAAAAAAGAAACATATCCTAAAAGTTTAAGCCGTGATATTTATAGTGTAACCAAACACGTTGCTGGCTCCCGGACTATTAAGGATGGGGGTATGTATATTCACTTTGTCATTCCGTTTGTAATACAAAGTGTATATGTTCTGTATCGTGGTAAAATTCTAAGACGATCTAGCCATGTCCATCTGCCTGCTGAAAACACGTTCGCCGCCGAACGAAATGAGCTAGGAGGTTAAAATTTTGCCTAAATGTGTTTTATGGTTGCAGATCGGTTGGGATTGAAAGTTGACGAATTCGGCCAAGAGGGAAATTTTTGTCCCTAACAAGGACTGAAAATACCCCCTAATATTTAGACCATTTATGCATTTTTTTAAATTTATGCTTTATATGCACTTGAAATTTGTTGCGTACATTCCTCTTGTAGAGTTAAAGCACCAAAAATTATTAATAAAAAATGGTACCAATGATACGACAACAGCCAGCAGCAGCACATTCCTCTAATTGCGTAGATAAATAAAATAGAGGGATTTTTCAGTAATTCTGTTAGTAAAACCTTGAAAACACTGTGTGTAATTTTCATGATCATTTTTTCAGGCTCATATCTTGCAAACCGTTTGGAAAACCTGAGGCAAAGTGTTAGCTCTTGTCATAAAGAACAAAAATTGTGAACATATAAAATCAAAACAAGTAAAAACGGCGTTAAGTTCGGTCGGGCCGAACTTTATGGATTGCATTCCACCATGGATTGCATTCCACAGAGGTTGTCGGTTTTCGTAGAAGTGCAGTAATATTACAGGAAAATATAAATTTAATACAGACAAACCAAAATAAATACAAATATTGAAAAAATAATTTTATAAATAAATGTAATATTTTAATTATTTCAAACCATTTTTTATTTTAAATCAAAAAAAATATTATTATATTTATATTTTCAAAAAGCTTAAATACCATAAATATTGGTAGATAGTGGGTGCTACAGTTGGTTGTATTTCTATTCTATTTTAATTTCAAAAGTACAAATTTTGAAAATCCATTATCAGACGTACATAGTGCAAAATAACCTAACTTCATGATTCAACCAATTTTTGCCGTAAAAGAATTTGGAAAAAAAAACTTTTTATTTTGCGTGTCTATTCAGTCAGAGAAAAAGTACGAATTTCGAAAAATCTGTTTATTTTCCGTGTCTACACAGTCAGAGGAATGTATACTCCGAATTTCATGACTCTAGCTGCGGTGATTTGATTGGTACTATTTTTATCCCCTTTTTTCATTTCAACCCCAAAAAGTACGATTTTTGAAAAATCCGTGTGTTTTACTTGTCTATGCAATCAGAGGAATGTATACACAGAATTTCATTATTCTAGGTACAGCCGTTTGGTTGGTACCATTTTCATCCCTCTATTCCCATTTTACCCCTTAAAAGTACGAATTTTTAAAAAATACTATTAAATTATGTATCTACTCAATTAGAGGAATGTACACACCGAATTTCGTGTTTCTAGCTGTTGTCGTTTAATATGTACCATTTTTATCCCTTTTTTGCCCCATTTCACCCCCTACAAATACGAATCACTTTATGGTGCACTTTTTTGCTGTAGGGGGAATGCGCATACCAAATATCAAGCAAATATAAACAGACATATTCAAAAACATGCTTAAATACGCTAAAATATTAGGGATTATTATGGGTATTTTTAGTCCTTGTGTGGGAAAATTTTTTCCCTTTGGGCCGATTTCTCCCCATTTCAATCCCAACCAATCTACGACTATAAGACGCATTTATAGAAAATTTGAACGTTCTAGCTCATTTCGCTTAGATGCTAGCGTGCTTTCAACAGACGGACGGACGGACGGACATGGCTAGATCGTCTTAGAATTTTATGACGATCAAGAATATATATACTTTATAGGGTCTCAGGTCGATATTTCAAGGTGTTACAAACGGAATGACAAAGTTAGTATACCTTCCTGGTGGTGGAGGGTATAAAAACTTCATCTTCAAGGCCGAAATCGCCAATGTCGTCGAACAAGTCTTATAGGCTGTAGTGGGTGTAGGTAGCGTATACGTGCTGTTGATTAAGGATAATATCACTCATACGCACTACAGTCGGGTTGACCATTAACAGAAACAGTCATGCAAGATATATTTTTCCTACCTAAACTGTGTTAAGAATCATGCCTAGGAAGTTCATATGTTCTAGAAAGTTTTTTGTTGAGATTTTAGGTATATTTTTGTTGTTGATTGTTTCCTTGAATTTTGAACGGTTTGCTACCTGTGGACCTGAACAAAGCTACGACTTTTCCTCAGAGAGTAAATCTAAATTCCAGACGGTTTGCCAGGTATGAACCCCAGAGTATGCCCCTTCAAGGAGGCCCTGGTATCCCTGTATTTCGCCACAGTGTTGGCTCTAATACACGAACCAGTCGCACACACACACACATACAATCGCTTACACACGTATTCCAACTACGAAGCTGTTCTGTTTTTGTTGCAGTTTTGTTTTCATGAGTTTTTAATACATCCACATCAGCATCGTTGTTGTAACAGGTTCAACACTAATCCTGCGGTGAATTTTTATATTTTTTCGTTTTTCTTTTTCGAAACAAATTTCTCTGTGGAATATTTTAGTGCTGCGGAAGGTACGTGCTGCAAAGTATCCTTTACCCAAATTCATGGTCATGTGTTAAGTCTCTTTGTGCTATGCATTCCATGGAATGCCACATCAAACCGAGTTGACTTTTTTCCAACTCATGTAGCATTTGCGGGAGCATTTATTATGGAACAGGTTGATAACCGGAAATACAAATATGTACGAGTATGTGTGGATATATTTCAGTGAGATCCGACTGAAAACATATTGGAACTCAATTTGTCGCCACAATGTGATTTAATCGCTGGAAAATATAATCCAGATCAGTTTTTTCTTTAAATTCGGCAACAGAAGTGCAATGCAGATTATTTTTGGTGTGATGCCCGGTGCTATTCGATGTTGCCATTTTTGGTAGATACATAAGAAAACACTCAGAGGCATATAATGCGAATTGGCCAGAATTAATCTATTGTTTTCACTTATCCCCTGATTAGTTTTAATATTAAGTATAATTAACATTTTATTTTCTACATTGCTGGTTGATCTGGTTCGAGTTCAAGAACAGATAAAAAAAATCATATTATTCACTTAAAAATACAAATATAAATAGATTTACAAGAAAAATCTAAAAGCTTTCAGAGATAAGCTCTACATTTTACTTTGAAGGATCCCTTAAGCTGTGACCAATTTCAGGAAAAAATCATGGCTATTTGTGAGCAATTTGTTTGTAGAATCGATACTTATAACCTACCGGCCATAACCAAGCCATTTTCTATAAGATTTTCCTTTTCAAGGCATTATGTGAAAGTAGAGCCCATATTAAGTATAAACAGGAAATTAATATTTGTATGCCAACACATTTTCGGGAATCCTGGCCAAATTCCGTTAAATCGCATGAAGGAATTCCTATTTGGATGCTCTAACTATAATAAAAACTCGGCTGCTTCTTTCGAAACCAGTACCTTTTGAAACTAATTCCATTTCCAGATAACCTCCTGCTCCTCTTGAATATGCTATGAATGCATATTTAAACTTTAGTTTCTCTTGCGGTTATTCGGTCATGCAGTTTTTGCAACTTGTATTCCGTTTTTTAATTATATTAATGCGGTTGTGTTTAGTCATTCCTCTGTCGTTCTATTCTCTTGTATTATAAATTATTTAAAGTCGACATTCTTCTCTACTTATGATAGTTTTCCCCTTTCCCAATACATTTTTTTGACATTTCCAAATAAAAATTGTCATTTCTCACTTGGTTGGATAAGAGAGAGAAAGAGGGGCGGGGAAAAAAGCAGACGGAAAGCACATTTTGTGTAAATGTACTCGTATTTAGTAGCTGTGGACGTGCAGAGGTATGTACGTGTGTGTGTATGTGTGTTACCAAGAAAAGCTAACGACAAATTCCGAACGTACGATACTAACTCGTATGTGAAGAATATGTTTAAAATTTACAACTCACGTACAATAAATAATTTCAGCTCGTTCCATTTGAGAAATGACAAAAATAAGAACAGAACGAGCGTAGCAAATGTTTGGCACAGATAACCACAGAGCGCCACGTAATTCAGTTACTTCGCCGTTGGCGAGGGAAGGGCGGGGAAATCAAAAGGGCAAATAGGAAATGGTTGAATTCATTCAAACCAAATTAAAAAAATAGAATCTGGGTTGGAGAAGTCGGGGGTTAAATAATCCATCACAAGCTAAAGAGCTACACTGAAATAAAAAATGGTATTTTTTTGTTTAAAGTTGACTTCAGTTCAAGTTTCGCATTTTGATTTGAGAAAAATAACGAACATTCAGAATATAAAAATTTTTCGCACAATTTTTGCTGATATACATTCATACAAATTATGATACATTTAAATTCCACTACGATATTTTTTTACTATTTCTACTGAATCGAAAAGTACATTAGTGGATATTACGAGACAGATGAGTTTAAGAATACGTCCCAAACCTAGAAATGAACCAGAACCCGTTGTCATTGATCTTTTAAAGATTAATATTTATTCGAAAATATATCTAAATGGTAGTATATTTCGCCTATCAACAGCTCAAGAAATATTAGCTATATGAAATGCAACAATGACCTAAGTCGAATTAATTAAGAATGATGATGACGATTAAAAACTAATTTGAAACTCATTTATCATAGTTTGATAGTCACTTTGTTAAGGCCATTCTTGATTTAACAGCAAAAGAAACAATTTAGGTGACTGTAGTTTTACATTTCCTGTTTACTGTTCTCACGAAAATATTTATTTATTTCAACATTGTGGTGAAAAGAACGATAGTAGAAGAAGGTGGAATTAAAAATGTAGATCAATAGAATTTACATTTTGGAGTTCCCAGTAAAACCCGAAATATTTTATTATTTCCCGGGAATTACCGTTGAATATAAAAATATGAGAATAATTATAGCTGTAGCAGTTATGAAAATTTAGAGAACGGGTGCACAGCGTACCGTGACAACTTCCTAAAACTCTTAAAATTTTATATATTACAAGATTAAAGCAAATTGCAGGTTGGAAAACAAATATTGATTACCCAAAAAATTCGGATATCTGATAAAAATTATCGTAGTTGGGATATAATATATATATATCGATCTATCTAATAGATATTAGCATCTGAATTCGCATAGATAAACTTTAAAATTTCAAAGTCTTCTTCTCGTATTATCGATCCATCGGTCTCGATCGATCTTACTGTTAGTAGAAAATTTCTGTATTAACATTAAAAAGCGATAGTAATTCATTGAGTAATTTTCGGCTATAACATATATAGGGAAGTTTATAATGGGTCCGCCAAATAACTTTTTTTTTGAAAATGCTGAATATTTTCTCAAATTTATTTTTTTATTTGAAAGTACAATCCTTCCGGTTAATAATGGCTGCCTCGGCTGGCCATGCAGTAGCCTACACGATCGGTCCAATTTTTAAACAGATTATCGGTTGTGTGCAGCTGTATTTCACCAATGGCTTCACGAATATTGTCCTTTAAAGCGTCAATTGTCTCTGGCTTGTCGGCGTAACACTTGTCTTTGAAGACACCCCACAAATAATAGTCCAACGGTTGAATAGTTGAAAAAAAGTTAGATGGCTGACCCTTTATATGGGAAGTTTACCATTTGGAACATTATTATATGTTATATGTTCCCTTATTTTATGATAACTTCTTCAACAAGATGTTATTATACCCTACAACACTTCGTGGACTAGGTTATTATAAGTTAGTTTTCCGCCAAATGTTTGTAACACCAAGAAATAATTGAGCTAGCCCACCTTTAAACATACGGACCGGCTTAGAATCACCAGCCGAGTCGATTTAACGATTTCTGTCTGTCCGTTCGTCTGCTGTCCATCTAACCTTGTTCGCACTCTACAGGTCGCAAATGTGTTCCGATTGTCATGAAATTTGGCAGAAGTTACATTTTTGGGCCGGTTCAGATTTAGATATAGCCTCCATGCAAATATCCTTATAATTTACACTATTACTGCTCTAGAATACACATTTTACATGGGATCATGACCAAATTTTCAGGATCGTGTTATATTTGAACTAGAAACAGTTAAGGGGAAAGTCGACCACATGGGTCTATGTTTTGGTATAGCCCCATACAAATGTACCTCCGATTTACAATATTACTGCTCTAAAATGCACGTTTTACATCGGATCTTGATCAAATTTTCCACACATTGTTACATTTATACTAGAAACACGTATTTTGAAAGCCAGCTTTATAGGTCAATGTTTTGGAATAGTCCCCATACAAATGGGCCCGCAGTTTACACTATTATCGCTCTAGAACCCACATCTTACATTTGATCTTGCTAAAATTTTGCAGATCATGTTATACTTCAATAAAGAATATCTGCTTTAAAAGTGATTTATAAAGGCCCACTTTTTAATGTAGCGCCCTTGCAAATGGGCCCCCATTTTAATTATTACCTCTCTAGGACTCACATTTTCATCGGAAGTTTTTCAAATTTTGCATATTATATTATATTCATATTGCATACTAAGAATGCCTACTTTGAAAGTGATCTACATGGGCCCACTTTTTAATGTAGCGCCCTTACAAATGGCCCCCATTTTTATTATTACTTCTCTAGGACACACAATTTACATCAGAAGTTTATCAAATTTTGCATTTTGTATTATATTTCTACTGAGAAGACATATTATGAAAGTCAAATATATGGGTCCATATTTTGGTATAACCCCCACACAAATTGGGCCCCTACTCTATTACATCTCTACTCTATTACAGCTCTAGAACCCACTATACGGTATTAGATCTCTATATAATTTTGCATATCATGTCATATTTCAACTAAGAATAAATACTTTGAAAGTGATCTATATGAAAACACTTTTTAATGTAGCGCACTTACAAATGGCCCCATTTTAATTTTTATCCCTCAAGGACGTAAATTTTACATCGGATTTTGCAGATTATATTATATTTCAACTAATTATTATATACTTAGGAATAACCCAAATGGGGCCCCATTCTACTCTATTACTCCATGTTGTAATAGAGCCCCTTTCAAATGTCGATCCGATTCATCCTATTACTACTCTAAAAATTGTATTTGTCTGCAGGAAAATTGGATCAATTATCATATTATTTACCATATCTGTTAAATATGACTAAAGATGAATTTATAGTATTCTGTATAATTTATATGAACTTCATAAAATTGATCACATGAAACACCTGGGTCTAGTAACAAAAGCGAGGTATATACGAAAGGAGTTGTGTAGGGTATCATATAGTCGGCCCCGCCCGACTTTAGCCTTTCCCTACTTGTTTTTTAACTAAAGTGTCGTCCCGATTTCACTTTTTACGGTCTAGACAAATGATTTTTTATAGAATTAAAACAAAGTTAGTCAAATTTGGCGCTGTGAACTAAAATAAAATTGCAGTATATAGATCCAGAATTGATTGTAGGATTCAGAGAATCGATATTATTTTAGTTTTTTTCGTTTGTATTTTTTTGGTCTGTAATCAATATTTGATTTGAACTGGGATATTGTCCTGGCTCAAAACCATTTTGCAATGTTTAATAGAGTCACCAGCTGAGTCAATTTAACGACGTCTGTCTGTCTGTTCGTCCGCTGTCTATCTAAAGTTCATTGGCAAATTATCCTTGTTGTCCAATTGTCATGCTATCTGGCAGAAGTAAGTTTTTTTAGATTAAGGGCGGTCGCTGCTGAAATTTGAGGAAATCAGTTCAGATTTAGCCTTCATACAAATATCCCTCCAATTTACACTATTACGGCTCTAGAATAAACATTTTACATAGGATGTAGATAAAATGTTCAGTATCATGTTATATTTGAACTAGAATTACAAATGTACCTCCGATTTACACAAGCACATTTTACATTAGATTTTTTTTAATAAAATTCCCAACATTTTGTTATATTTCAACTAGAAACACCTACTATGTTTTGGTATAGCCCCCACCCAAATGGGTCCCCAGTTTAGACTATTACCGCTCTAGAACCCACATCGGATCTTGATCAAATTTCGCAGATCGTGTTATACTAAAACTAGGAACACCCACCGTGAAATTATGAATTATATGGGTCCAAGTTTGCTACAGTTCCGAAATATTGTTATAAGCCCTCTACACATTTACCTCCGATAACGGTAATATGAAACCGTTGTAAAATCTGCATTTGTCATCGGATCTTGATTCCAGACCATTATATATAATTTCGGAATATCTCCAGTAAAAATGCATATCGCCCCATGTTAACACATAACCCCCATACCTCCATAAAGATGCGTGTTTATCTTTACAATCTTGCCAATCTTGATGAATTTTCTCATATTCGTTAAGTTTGACTAAAGATTAATTGAAATCAACCCATCGATACTAAAACACCTGGCTTTAGTAACACATAGTCGGCACATGGTCGGCATAGTTAAGGTAAATAATTGATGAAAAATATGAGCTCGATCGATCGATCGAAAGAAAAACACTCTTAGCTACTCAGGAGTCACCCCTAGGGTGGTAAAACGTATTGTTTTTGTATCTACAAATGTACCATCCTTTTCCATACAAAAAAACTGAAGTTGTGAGAAAATTTATCAAAATAGAGAACACTGGAATTACATCAAGTAAAAACCCTATGAATGTAAATCGCATCTTAGATCCAATATTTTTTTCTTCGTCAGAGCGTCAGATACTAAGAAGTAAAACAAAATACAGTTCAGTCGTTCGTGTGAAAGAAATGTGATCAAAAATGAGTTCACGAAAACAAAATATGCGAGAATAAACTTAAAAAAATTAGAGTATCCATTTTGACAGTACGAATATTAAGGTATCTTCGACGAGATTAGGAATTTTAGTAAATAAAATCCATATCATAAATATCCGAAAACGATACATTTTTAATATCATTTTCGATATTAGAAAATTTAAATACCTAGCGATTTACTTTAATATATTAAGCAATTCTTATTTTCGAACTAATAGAAAGCGAACTAGATTTTTCTGTCAGTCTGTAACGCTTTTAACTGCAGAACCCTAATTTGTTTCTTATTTTTACATTTTATATGCTGTAATAACAGAAAAGTCTGTGCTGACGAGCAGAAAATAATCTTTGATGTTAACACAGCGACTTTTTTCTAAGTGTATCAGACCCCATTATTATGTCTCCTCCAACATTTTCTGTCAAGATCTCATTTTAAATCCGGTGTATATAATGAAATTACTCATTCCTTTTTTCATCACATTTTTCTTATCACCATGACAACATTGCGAGTTTCCCCATAATCTAATTCAAATGTAACATTTGACGTTGTTTATTTCCATTGTTGTATGAATAGTTCTTTTTTCTGCCAGTGTAAATATGATGCATTTTCCATCTGCAACCAGAATAATACTGACCATGATGGTCAGCATTTCAATATAAAAAATTGCTGAAGTCCTTTGCGACCCTGTCATGACATTATGTATTTTACATTTATTTCATTTTCCATAAAAAAGAAGAAGTAGAAACTGAATTCAAATGTGAATTCCTAAAGGGGTTTCCGCCAACACACCAGTGTTCACTCATCACAATGCACATTGGTACATGCACACATATAGTATGGATGTATGCGAGAGTATACATACAAATAACCACTAGAAATGTACCTGCATTCATACAAATACGAGTAGAACATGAACCACAGCACACGTACTCGTACACATGACATAAAATATGTAACAGAATGCTGTTGTCATCTTTTTATATCTGTGTGCGAGTGTGTGTGCATATATATTCTAAACCCATACATATATCTTCGTGTGTGTTTGAGTGTTCAAATGAGAGTGTATTTGTACACTTTAGGTGCGATTTCATATTTGTCAAATGAAAAAGCATTTAGTCCAACTGCAATACTCGTATATTGTTACAACATACGAGTATTGCACAAATGTCACGATGCAACTGCATCATCATCATCATCATCGTCGTCATTGTGAGCCACCCTTACCCCCACCCCCTTCATTCGTTCATCCACCCACACAATGCAGTAAAAGATGAATACACAACAGCATTACTACTCCAGTAGTACAGTACCAATTTTAGATTTGGTCTAGTTTTATTTTCCTTCTGCTCATACCGATGAATATGGATGGGGAAAAAAGGTTCAATTGCAATTCATATTTATTCCATGTACAGCGTACAGCGTTCAGTACTTTGGATTTTCAATGACGCTTCAACTGCAGTCAGTTGTAAAAGCAAACTGGCAAGAACGAGGGTTAAATTATAGTCGAAAGCCGTAAGTCGACAGCGTGGTATGCTGCATCACGAAAGTGAAGTATGTGAAATGTGGAACGAAAAATGCTGTTACATACTATTGATATTTCTGGAGAAAGTGCTGTCTGCTTAGGGGGTGACATTCTGAAATGACAACCCTTAAAATGTTGTTTCTTTTATGGTCGGAATAAAATGTACCATTTCAAGAGCTTATTAGCTTTTTAACTAGAAACCGTTAAAATGGTATTAGAATAGTACTGTCTGTCTCTCCATCTATTCTTTTAATAAAAGTACTGGTCGCAATTATTGTCCGATGGACCAAAAATTAGTTTTGTGGATCAAGGACGGACGCTATTTAATTTGAAGTAAATCGGTTCAGGTTTAGATATAGCCCTCATACAAATCTCGCTCCCCATTCGACTATTTTCTCTCCGGAAACCACATAATTTAACTGATTGTCTTCAAATTTGGCAAAACATCGTATATTTGAAGAAGAAACGGTTACTACGATTTATATATAGATCTTGTACAAATGTCACTCCCGATTTGACTTTTTCTGCTTTAGAAGCCAAATATTTTAATCGTCTGTCTTCAATTGTATGGCACAATATCTGTTGTAAAAATGGGTCAAATCGGGTCATATTTAGATATAGCCCCCAATATACATGTCGCTCCCGACTTTTTACAGTGGTTTCACGTGAAAGATAAGGCCTACGCCAATAGCCCAGCGTCGATTCAAGACCATAAAGATAGAATTTGTGAGGCTATCGAGGGCATAGGGCAGCCACTTTGCGATTTGGTTATGGAAAATTTCATGAAAAGGATATGGACCTGTAAGCATGGTCGTGGTGGCCATTTGGCTTTATTTAAAAATAAATAATTATAAAATAAACATCCGATCATTTATCTCAAAAAATGGCATTTTGCTTTGAATACCAAAATAACACCTCTTGTTGGAAAACCCTGTATTTTGAGAAGTATAAACATTTCGAATGTTTATCGGAGTTGTCTTAAATTATAAATTGATTTTGAAATTTTGTGCGAAAGGGGGTCACTTTACGTGGAATAAACAATTTATTTTAAAAATGACTACTTTTCGTATTATATTATTTTATAGAAAAGGATATTTGTTGTTTGTATGTATAGTTGGTCTGTTATGTTATATCTCTTGTCATTTATTTTGGTTTAAGACCAAAGGTTGTGCCGAAGTCATCAGCAGAACCCAAAAATTAGCTAAAAGGCAAAGTGAGACCTTTATTGTTGCAGCTAAAAGTTGACTGCGCAGTTTCGATGGGCGCTACCCCATCTCATCAGAACTTTCGCAACGAATGTATGTCTTTGACTTAAATCAGGGTTCATATTAGTACCAGCGGTCACATATTTCAAATGAGAAACGCTGATAAACAAAATATTTCACGAACGAGTCGTAATTCGCAAAAATTTTAATTTTGCCGAATTACAGATTTTACCTTTTCAGATTTTGAAAATTGGAAAACCCTAGTTTCTATTTTCGACTTTGTCAAACTGTTTCTTTGACATTTTAAGAGATTTCGCACTCGATTTTTTTATTAGAAACTGTGGTTTATTATAATAAGTATATAACAGTTATAATATATATATATTAAATTTGTTTGTAATAAATATATTTTAATAGATTTTTTTTCTAATTTGACACAACATTAGATAAGTATCAATCTTTATCTGACCTTTTCTGCTCTAGAAAACATATTCAGAACACGTTATATTTTATCCGACCTTATTTGGCCTTTTCTGCTCTAGAAAACATATATTCAGATCACGTTATATCTTACCAGTAAACATACATTGTGAAAGTGGGTCTTATCGGTCCATGATATGAGACATATGTCAAAATCTTCTCCGAATTTGATTGGTTTGTAATGGCGTAGAAAGTGGAGGGTATCATATAATCGGTCCGTCAGACTTTAGCCTTTCCTTACTGTTTTTTTACTCAGTTTATTTCCTGGTCCGAATTTAGTTGAAATTCATTTGAAAAAATCTTTATTTTCGATCTGCTATTTTAGATTTTTTGAAAATCGAGAAATCCATATAGAAATATACAAATTTACTAACTTTTTTTACTTTCATAGTTTTGTTGTAACCATTTTTACGTTATTGTAATTGGGAATTGGATGGATGAAAGAGGGAGTAATGTTAGTTGGCATTTGTTTGTTTTGAATAACTGAATGTCGTAATTGGTGGGAAAATATCTGCCGGGAGTCGACTACACATACGAACAATGGCCACGATCAAGTAGCTCTAAGGAAGATCATGCCCAACCATAAAGTGATCAATCACTCTAAAATTTTGGGTGATTCGCTCAAAAAAAATTGAAAAATAATCCAAATTAAAAAAGTTATTCGTGTGATTGCGGATTTGGGCATAACTCAGATGATGATACTTTGAGCGATTTTCATATTATTCATTTTTCTATTGGTTGATTTTGCTTTTATTTTTGGTATTCATTTAATTTTCCATTTTGGATCACATTTTATTTTTTGGCTCATTTGTTAATTTGGGCCATTTTATTTTACTTTTGGACATTTTTATGTCGCCCTCAAAATTACCTTTAATTTTATCTTTGACAAAAAGTCGAATTTCAATTAAAAATTTAAGAAAAAGTTGTCTTATATTTTGGTTTAAGGGGGGGGGGGGGGGGGGTTTCAGGATGACGAATCACTCATTGTGTCGTAAAAAAGACGAACGAAAGTTGATTTTATTTTTAAAGTTATTGCTTGATAATAGTATTTTAAGGCCAATTCACGCTCTCTCCGATTTTCGTAGCGATTTTCCTCCATTTCGCGGATTTATAATAATTTTTCTGTTGTTACCTTCGGTGTGCTAAATGACAAAATTTTAAACTAAATAAATGCAACATGTCAACTGAAACAATTTTAAAATTAAAGAGTTTCATTAATTTCCTAGTTGATATAGTAATATTATTAAATTAACGAATGCTTTTTCGAGTACAAATTCTAAGCTTGAATTAATTTGTACTTATTCTTGAAACTTTAGTTAGGAATTTTTATTTTATTTATTATTGTTAATAAAGGGTGATTTTTTTTAGCTATTATCTATTTGGCAACACTGGTTTAAACAGCTGACGCACGTTTCGTGTTTCGTTTCACTGTCAAACATCTTCAGATTGGTCTATAATTTAAACATGAAACATACAAACGAACAACGCTTGTAAATTATTGCATTTTATTATCAAAATGCGTGCTCTGTTAAGAAAGTTCATCGCGCGCTTTCATTTTATGGTCAGTTTAATCGACCCACTGAAGCGGCTATTCGGGCTATTGTGACTAAATTTCGCACCAAATTTACATTGTTGGACATTAAACCACCAACACGCTTACGTAGAGTGCGAACTGAAGAAAATATCGCAGCTGTATCGGCCAGTGTTAATGATGACCATCAATTATCGATTCATCGCCGTTCGCAGCAATTGGGCCTCTGTTACTCAAAAACGTGGAAATGCCAAAATTGGACAAAGCGGATGGACCATTTGAGGCGCAGTCAAGGTTAACATTTGCATGAAATAATCTTCAAACATTAAATTATATGGACAGTACATCGATTCAAATAAAGATTTCATGCATTTTTCTGAATTTTATGTTTTTTTAACTATCCTATAGCTTTTAAACAATCACCCTTTAGATAACTCTTGCATTAATTAAATAAATTGACAAAACTTATTTAATGTTAAAAGATTAACCTTTATGAGCGTTTATTTTAAAAATATATCCATGAGCGAATAGTTTTTCGATCCACTGCAGATGTTTTTAGGTTTCCAGAATATGAATCGCAATAAATGGCACAATTGAACGATCAGAAAAATCCATTCGTGAACACTATACTTTAGCCTCCCCGATCATAACTCAAAAATGGGCAACTGAACAAATATTGTATTTTAGTACAACTATGTCCACTAAATGCATTTAGACAAACTATTTTGAAATAGATATTTTGTAGACAATATTTTTTGTGTCAATTATTTTATTTGTAAAAGATAAAATTGTGTTTTTCTATGAATAATAAATATCAAAGAATGGCAAAAAATCTTGATGACAATATTGTTATATATTTTATAATAACTCGAAACGTGTTATGAAAACCCAATTTATGAGTCGTTCGCAGGAGTATCATTCGTTCGTGTGGCATTTCAATCGACTTCTGGAAAACCACCCGTAAGACCGTAGATTGTGCCGAAGTTTTCAGCAGAATCCAAAAATAGCAAAGGCAAGTAAGTGAGACCTTATATTTATAAATTTCTAAACAACTACAACGAATTTTGAAGACTTCTCATATATCTTTGTAAAATTACTATTAAAGTTTTATAATTATATTCTAAACGAGAAATATGTAATTTATTTCTTTTGAGCACAGCAGGTGGTACCGATATTTAGCATCGTATGAGTTATATTAATATATCAAATATTACTAATACGCTACGATTATTCAGTAATCAAGGAAGCCAATGACCTTTTTATACCCTCCACCTCCAGGATGCGGGTATACTAACTTTGTCATTCCGTATGTAACACCTAGAAATATTGACCTGAGACACTTTATAGGGTTTATATATATTCTTGATCGGCATAAAATTCTAAGACGATCTACCTATGTCCGTCCGTCTGTTGAAAGCACGCTAGCATCTAAACAAAAGGAGCTATGCCGTCAAAATTTTCCATAAATGTGTCTTATGGTCCTATATCGGTTGGGATTGCAACTGGGCGAAATCAGTCCAAAGGGAAAAATTTTCCTTCTAAAAGGACTGAAAATACTCATAATAATCCTTTATGTTTTACAGTATTAGGCATGTTTTTTCAATATGTCTGCTTGTACTTACTTGATATTGGGTATGCGCATTCCCCCTGTAACAAAAAGGCGTACCCAAAAGTGTTTCTCATTCGTAGGGCGTGAAATGGGGCAAAAAGGGATAAAAATGGTAACTATCAAACGACAACAGCTAGAAACACGGAATTTGGTGTGTACGTTCCTTTAATTGAGCAGATACAAAATTTAATAGTATTTTTTAAAAATTCGTACTTTTAAGGGGTAAAATGGGAAAAGAGGGATAGAAATGGTACCAATCAAATGACCACAGCTAGAGTCATGAAATTCGGGGTATACATTCCTCTGACTGCGTAGAGACGAAAAATAAAAACGTTTTTCCAAATTCGTACTTTCAAGGCATACAGTGGGAAAAATGGTACCAACTAAACGGCTACAGCTATAATGATGAAATTCGGTGTGTATATACCTCTAATTACGTAGTCACATAAAATAAAGAGCTTTTAGAAAGTCGCACTTTTAAGGGGATAAAATGAGAAAAAAGGGGGAAAAAAGGTACCACCCAAATGGCCGCAGCTAGAATCATGGAATTCGGTGTACATATTCGTCTGACTGCATAGACAAGCAAAATAAAAATATTTTTCCAAATTTGTATTTCTTTATTTTTTGGAATCATGAAGTTTGTGCGTGAGAGATAATGTATTTTCAAAATTTGTACTTTTGGAATTAAAATAGGATGGAAATATAACCTGTAGTATTAAGCTTTTTTGAAGATTGCTGCTAATATGACTTCACCGAATTTTTTAAATCGAGAAGAATATTTGTATCCGGGCTATATCCAATGGAATGAAGTGACACACATTCACATTAGAATCTTTCAGTTTAACTATAACGTGTTATGCTCAAGAAGAAATTCGTTGAAAATCCGTGGTTTCTGGTGCGGAAAAAGTCAACCCGGGAGCGAAATTTGTATTGGGCTATATTTAAATCTGAACCATTTTCACCATGGGTGTTTCTAGCGGAAGTATAAGATATTTTGCAAGATTTGAAGAAAATCTGTTAAAAAAGGTGGTTTCTAGAGTGAAAAAGTCAAATCGGGAGTGACATTTGTGTGGAAGATATATAAATCTGAACCGATCTGACCCATATTCTAGTGGAACCATAAGATATTTTGCCAAATTTGAAGAAGATCTGCCAAATTATGTGGTTTTGGTGCGGAAAAAGTCAAATTGGGAGCGAAATTTGTATGGGAGCTATATATAAATCTGAACCGATCTGACCCATTTTCACCATGGGTGTTTCTAGTTGAAATATAAGATATTTTGCAAAATTTGAAGAAGATCAGTTCAAAATGTGGTTTCTAGACCGAAAAAAGTCAAATCGGGAGTGACATTTGTGTGGAAGATATATAAATCTGAACCGATCTGACCCATTTTCACCATGGGTGTTTCTAGTTACAATATAATTTATTTTCCCAATTTTAAAGAAAAATATGTGGTATCTAGAGTGAAAAGAGTCAAATCGGGAGTGAAATTCGTAAGGAGGCTATATCTAAATCTGTACCATTTTTTTTTACATTAAATACCGATCCCGAAAAACTTCGTTATGCTAAGTTTCATTTGGTTCTGGCTACAATTGCGACCTGTATCGTGCTTACAAAAATAGATAAAGCTAAATCGACTCAAAAAGTGATTCTAAGTCGATCGGTATAATTAACAATGGGTCTATCTCGCTTCCTTTTGGGTGTTACAAACAAATGCACAAAGACATAATACTCTCTTGGAGTGTATAAAAATTATATTTTCCTGTAATGTTACTGCACTTATACGAAAATCGACTGCCTCTGTGGAATGCAATCCATGGTGGAGGGTATATAAATTTCGGCCCGGCCGAACTTAGGGCCGTTTTTACTTGTTTTAGCTCAGATGGCGATTAATCGACTGAATGTAGTCGAGCATACTATTCTAATAAAAGTTATCGATCGAATAAGCGTCTTTATCCCAAGTTACTAAGACCTAGAGAGTATGATGTCATTTTCTAATTGTAGTATTAATCTAGCAAGCTGAAAAAAGACGTCTTACTGTTATACTAATATAGAGCTTTTATATTTTTCATATTTTTTGTATCGTCAATCTGAACGGATTATGCCGAGCTGTTACCAAGAACTATACTAGTTTTATTGGCTGTTCCGTAAGTACGAATTCAAATCGAGATTACAGAACCCCCTTGATATCTTTTCTTTACTAGATGATTTGCAAAACACCTTAACTTAATGACAGAGCTGGCTTTTTTAAACAGCAAGTTTATTTAAAACTTTTGAAGAGGGTAAACATTAACTTTAAGTCAGCATTCCCATATTTGCACCCCCTCCCCCACCACACACCAAACACACACAATTACTTTACGAATCTTAAGTCTACAGAATACATATATAGTACACATTGAATCTCGATGCCAAGTTGGCACATGCATTCGTCATTGTCTCTGCGGAGTTCAGATACATAAATATGTTACGAGATAAATATGTAGACATATATTTATGTGTATAAGTATATATCTACATACACACGCGTACATTCAACCTGAGTCAATACACGTTATATTATGTACATTAGGACATATAGAAAATATCTTTATTATCACTATGCGAGTTTGTGTTGCGACCATTATCAGCCAGACACTGTGACCCTACAATTTGGAATATATTTCTATATTAACAAACAATATTTAAAAATTAACAATAGATCCGCAAAAAGTTAGAGTTTGGATCAGCGACATCATAGGTCCGCAGTTTTTCGACAACGGTGGTGGTCATCACCGTCAACAGCAAGCGCTACAGATTGATAACAAATTAGTTTGGCCTAAAGTGAACGATGTGTATGTGTATGTGGACGATTAGTGGTCCCAACAGGACCGTGCTACGTTCTACACAGCGAATGCAACACTGGACATTGTTGAAACACTCTTCAGGATTATTCGAAATCATCTATTGTTTTTTTTTCTTCTTAGATATTATCTACGAGAAAAAATTGGAACCTTAAAACCGTTGGCAAAATAATGTAAATAGTCGATACGACCTAATGTACACAAGTATAAAAACATTTGTCTTTTCCTCGCTTACCGATTCAAAGTTTACTGAACTGCACTGCAACTACAAAGCGAGGCAAGAGGTAAGGTAAAAACTCGCCAACACACGAGTATTTATGAAACTTTGTGCACAATGTTCACAGAGATGTTTCCAGTTTTAAACTACTCGGGAGGGTAAGAAGCGGTTAAGATACCCGAGAGCACATCCTTAAGTTCACTTAGGACCACTGTCAGCCTCTAGTGTAACTCAAGAGGTGGTTGTTGTGAAATAAGTACATACATGCATTCAGACACCGGACGTGTGCAATGGGAATGGATTGTAGGTGAGAGTGTATATGTGTATGCATGCGAGTGTGGAGAAGTGTGTGCAGTGTGCGTGAGTACTGAAAATGTACAGTGTGTGTGTGCGACTGTGTTTGGTTAAATTTATTACAACATTTGTTAAATTTGTCATCTACTTAAGTTAATAATGGACGAAGGGAAATGATTAATTTTATACAGCACACAATGTGAAGGCAAATATGACAGAGCGTTTTTGGGGCAGGACAATCTTATCTCATTCGAGCAGAAACAAAAGGGGAGTGTACAACGTTGAAAGTCCTCCAACAGCAGGTGATTGTACTTGTAATGCATGTACTACCTGTGAGTATCCATATGAGTGGGTATTTGGAAATTAATTGATTCACTAAATAGCTCAAAGAGCAGAGCATACGTTTTCCGTATATTAGGGTGTGGTTTTAGATATGTTGCAATTTAATTTAAAATAAAATAAAATTACTGAATTTTAGTATACAAAATTTTTATCAATGCATGACAAAAATAAACTTTCAAGTTTCGGAAACAAAATATTTATTTTTCGTTGTAATTACGAAAATGAAAAACTTAGAAGTTCTTCAAAAGGAAATATGCACATTGGGGTTTGGGATTTGTTTGTGACATTCAAAAGAAACCGATATAAAATCAACATTTCCTATCCCGGCCACTATAAATTATTTTCTGTGCCAATTAACTATGTCCGCATGTCCTTCCGTCCGTTCGTCTTTCACTCTGTATCTCTATCTATTCATGCAGTCGGCGATTGATTTTTAGTCAGATTAAATATATTGAAAATATGTTCAGATTTAGTTGACATAATATTGGAAATTGTTTAATACATACTTATAAAAAGTTAATCATGCAAAGAAGTACAATGATCTAAAGAAAATTTTACTTGAAGCTTGATAAGGAAAAAATGAACTTAAGATAAGTTCAATTGAACTACAGCTACAATACTTCAAATAAATGAATATGCGTGAGAGCTGATATTTGTTCGATGAAGGGCTATGAATATAAAAATGAAATTAATAAAAAGTTCAAAATGGGGCAGCATAAAGCCGAAGGATGGAATTATCTACAAAGATTTTGTTTAAAAAAAATTCTAGATTTAGGGTATATCGTACTATCGAATGCCATCATTTCGCAGTTAATAGCATTTTGCTTCCCAAGTTATCAGGTTTCTAGATTTAGGGTATATCGTACTATCGAATGCCATCATTTCGCAGTTAATAGCATTTTGCTTCCCAAGTTATCAGGTTAAAATAGGATAAATAATGGCTGTAAAGTCATAAAATTGTGAAAAATATCTTTAGAAAAAAACAGCGTAACATTTTATAATATCGAAATATATATTTTTTTGTAATGTGATTGCTTACTTCATGGGGAATATTTGTGTTACAAAAGATTCAGAATTCTGGATGGAGAAATTTAAAATTTAAGCAATTGCAACCGCGAATTTTGGATTTTTCGACAATTGCAGCGATTTTCGCGACTGACTATATATAAGTTACAACCGACATTAGTTCTTAATAAACAAACAAAAATTCAGTCGGACCCGTTTTCTAGATCGCGAGAATATCAAAAATGTCATTCACGAAAATCATTTTAGCCATATTTCCCGCGAAAATGAAAAATTATCCAAAAATATCCAATTTTTATTTTTTGGTTTACCTTGCCCCACCGCAATATCCACTTTTTGCAAAAAAAAATGGAAGGTGGGTTAAAAATGCTACCAATCTAACGGTTGAAGCTGGAATCTTCTAATTCGGTGAGCACGTCAGAAAATGCGTTGTCTACACAATATTGCCAACACTTCATTAAAAACGTTAACGAATTAACAACAAATCTCATTTATATATTTAGGTATTAATGGGTATGTGCTTGTTTCAACTTCAGATTACACTATAGAAGAATGATTAAACATTTCTCTTTAAATTAAGGAGAAAATCAGTTTTTTCGCTCTCCTGGAAAGTTGTGTTTTTGTTCTCGATATAGTTTTTTAGAATACTTGAATTATTTAAGAAATTAATATTTTTTGAAAACCTATACGATCAGGGGCATGTATACACCGAACTTCATGATTCTAGCTGCAGACTGTAACAATTTTGACCCTATTTGCCAATTTTGATCTTAAAAGTACGAATATCAAAAAAATCGTTTTCTTTTTGGAGTCTACGCAGCAAGAGCAAAGAATACACCGATTTCCATAATTCTAGCTGTATCCGTTGTTATCACTTGTATTCCCTTTCTTGAAATATTCCCCTAAAATGGCTATCTAGTTCGAACAAAAATAATTGTTTTGTATTATTGTCCGGCTTAAGGTCTCAAGTAAATAAAAACAAGATGTTGTTTGTTTATTATTTTATTTTTTATTCTTGTGTATGATATTTCTGTATATGTGTGCGCATTTGTCTGTGTCTGTCTTGTAATTTAGTCTCTTTTCAGTAGGAACGTCCGTAATGTAGAGCATTTCTAATGTATATCTCCTATGGTAGTTACTCTCTTCTGTTAATATGTCTACGTCGTCAAAGTTGGGTGTGTGTCCAGTCAGTGCACAGTGGGCTGCAAGTGCAGTTTTTTGCTCTAATGGTTTGTCAAGTGTTTTTAGGTCAGATTTATGATTTAATGATTATTGTAAAATTAAGTGTAATGGTGACAAGTCCAACTTATGCAATAAAGTATATGTTGGTACTACAAAGACAAAATTAAAAACTAGACTTTCTTCTCATAAATCTGACCTAAAAGCACTTGACACAGCAAATGTCATCTCTTTTTCCACATTATACCGCTTAAAGAAACAATTTTTGAGAAACCCCTTTATTTTGCGTATAGGGATTTACATTCCAAATTTCACCTTATTAGCTACTGTCGTTTCACTGGAATCGTTTTTATCCCTCTTTGCCTCATTTCTCCCCTAATAGTCAGGACCGCTTTATGTTGCGCGTCCTCCTCAAATAAATACAAAAATGAAACCTTGAAAAAATGTACTTACACAAATTAAAAATTATTAGGAATTATGTGAATATTTCCTGTTCTTGTTAAGGAAAAATGTTTCCATTTTTATAATTTTCTTTTGTTAAAACTTAGGCAATTTTCTCCACTAAATATGAATTTACTCAATTGAAAAAATTTTACTTGGTCCAAGGAAATCTGCTTATTCAAATCAAATATCTGTTACCTCTATTTTATTAATATGCAACATTTAAGCGTTTAAGCGAAATGTTTTTTTGGTATTTTTAATTTATACAAAAACATTTTATAAAATAAATTAATTATAAGGCGGCTCTGCAGTTTGTCAAAAAGTTTTAAGTTTCAATATTTCCTGTTCTATTTATATTTCCTGTTCTTGTTAAGGACACATGTTTCCATTTTTATAATTTTCTTTTGTTAAAACTTAGGCAATTTTCTCCACCGAATATGAATTTACTCAATTGAAAAAATTTTACTTGGTCCAAGGAGTTGAGTTTTTGTTCGGGAATTCTCGCCCCGGGAAATACCGAAAAATTCAGCACTTTAATATTCATCGATTTATCGAAATCTGCTTATTCAAATCAGATATCTGTTATCTCTATTTTATTAATATGCAACATTTGACGTTTAAGCGAAATGTTTTTTGGTATTTGTTATTCATACAAAAACATTTTATAAAATAAATTAATTATAAGGCGGCTCTGAAGTTTGTCAAAAAAGTTTTAAGTTTCAAAAAGTACATGTTTCTTTTTTCAAGGAAAAATGATACTCGTTTGAACTGCATCGTATAAAAAAAACAAAAATTATATAAAGAAGTGAATATCTAAAAATTTCTTAATTAGACAAAAGGTATTATAACACTGTTTCACAGATGTATCCATGAATGAATGTACTTTATATTTGCGTACATACAAATATTTATGTACGCGTGCACGCATATGGGATGGTAAAATGAGATGATATTTTGTTCGCTCTTTCTAACTTAAAATTTAAAATTCCAGCGTAATGCTTTATAATAACAATTTCAGATGATATTAAATGTCGCCATAACAATCACAAACTGTAATTTCCTGCAGAATGGCATAGACTGTGCGTGTGCTTTGCATGTGTGTTTGGCTGTATGAGAGGAAATGCGTTAGATTCCTAAAAATGCTTTTCCACACACACTCACACACTGAGACACCCACCATTACCGGGAAAATAATACCAGACTCATACGCTTATACATAAGCTTGCTGGTTTAATATACACATACAACAATATGATAATAGTATACAAGTTTGTTTCAATAGCTATTGTTATTCTCGTACATACAAATATACGCATATAAAATTATATCTGTGTATATGTATAGACGTTTGTGTGCGTGTACTTTACATTAATATGCAACACGTTTTGTACACACATAAAAATCGTTTTGGTATACTTAGGAATGATACATATAACAAAGATCATATGTTCATATAGCTGTGACAAAAATAATAGCACCAACAGGATATGAAGCTAAAAACCATAAAACATGTTTATATTTTCAGCCGTAGCAATCCTAAGTGTGCTTAGGTGTCATCTCATATTGATCCAATGATGATCTTTGGTATTCGCTTCACTTGAGAACGGCTGATCGTATTTGGACGATTCACAAACTGTTCGTAATATTCCGAATAAGATATTAAGATGAAAAAATTCAAGATCATAAGTCATGATTTAAACGATTGATTTGCGAAATTTTCTTTTGTTCATTTTGATTCTGAGAAAGATTTTAGTAATTTAATTTAGATATGTAATGACAAAGAAAAGTCAGAAAATTAGACAATTATAAAAGCGTCATTCTTAAGTGTAGTGGCGCTGTGCTCTCATGTTGACCACTGCTGTATGTTTTCATGGAAGTATTAATGGATAAATTTGCATTCATACACGAATGTACGGCGTAATGTTTTAGTTGTAAGCACTAATACAACTGTCGGGATTTTGCAATATGTCTAAATTGTGAAACTAAGTTACGGAAAATTTAGATTTTAAGCAAGTGAACTTGTGTATTTTTTTCTGAAAATTGAGTCAGATAGATGTAGATACATCCCCCACGCAAATATATTTGATCAAATTTTCCACATAGAGTTATGTTTCGACTAGAAACACCTACTGTGCAAGTGAAATATTTGAGTACATCTTTCGGTATAGCCCCCATATAAATTTACATTAAATACAACTGTCGGGATTTTGCAATATGTCTAAATTGTGAAACAAGGTTACGTAAAATTCAGATTTTAAGCAAGTAAATTTTTGTGTACATTTTTCTGAAAATTGAGTCAGATAGATGTAGATACGTCCCCCACGCAAATATATTTGATCAAATTTTCCACATAGAGTTATGTTTCGACTAGAAACACCTACTGTGCAAGTGAAATATTTAAGTCCATCTTTCGGTGTAGCCCCCATATAAATTTACATTAAATACAACTGTCGGGATTTTGCAATATGTCTAAATTGTGAAACTAAGTTACGGAAAATTCAGATTTTAAGCAAGTGAACTTTTGTGTAAATTTTTCTGAAAATTGAGTCAGATAGATGTAGATACGTCCCCCACGCAAATATATTTGATCAAATTTTTCACATAGATTTATGTTTCGACTAGAAACTCCTACTGTGCAAGTGAAATATTTGAGTCCATCTTTCGGTGTAGCCTCCATATAAATTTACATTAAAATTTTCAAAATTATGTTAGATTTCACCATGAAACACCTACTGAGAAAGTAAGATATATGTTTCCATCTTTTGGTATAGAATCCATTTACACTAGAACCAACATCTTACAGCGGGTCAATTTTTGCAGATCATCGTATCGTTCTTCACATTGGAATACGTACCGTGAAAGTTGATCGAAGAGATGAACGTCCTCGGGATTGTTAAATGATTTTTGCAAAATATCGTTCATAGAAAAAGCCGTCTGTGAGCTAAACAGGTTGTTCTGCAAACATACACCTTTCTCCATATAAGATTCAATAAAGCTTGAATAGGTGTGCGGGGGGTTTCCAATTGGAAGCGGTGAGCGTGCTCTGGTTGATCAGCTGCGGACGTCCAAAGCCCGGCGCTTGCAGAAATTGCTTGTTAGGTAATAAAAGCCAGAGAGGAATATAATGGGGAATCTGCAGGCCGGTGACGTCACAAATTAACTTCAACCGATTACACTCGAAGATAGTGGACTGTATTTCTGGTGTTTAATGAAGTGACTCCGTTTTGAGCTACTAGAAAAGGGGGTTGAGTAAATCTGGTATATCATTTAGTTTCTCAGTGAAATGAGAAACGAAGATGATATGCAATTTTTTCGTAGGTAAGTAAAAGGTAAGGATTAGTTTTCAAATTGGTTATTTTATTTAGAGTTGAGAAGATGCTCACCAGTTCGGCTGTGTCGAGTAAGTGGCAGATTTGTTAAAATTCATTTACGAAGAAGATTTGACATTTTGTTACAACTAATCTTATACGCGATTAACAATTCACAATAGTTCATATTTCGAAATATAAGATATTCTATTACAATCTTTAGTAAATGTGTTTACAATTCAAAATAGATTAATGTAACGTATTTTATATTTTAAATACGATTAGTAGAAATTAAGAACAAACGAGTTAAGTTTGTTCAAAGCTAAATGATCCAAGCTAAAATCAGATGATCCTCAAATGATGGCTCTCCAACGGCCAAACTTTGAAAGATATTATCTTTAATATAGAGGGTCCGCCAAATAACTTTTTTTGAAAATGCTATAAAATACTACTGAATATTTTCTCAAATTTCTTCTTTTATTTGAAAGTGCAATCCTTCCGGTTAATAATGGAAAATAATTTCATTCAAATGGCTGCTGAGGGCACCCCACAAATAATAGTCCAACGGTTGAATTGTTGAACAAAAAAACGTTAGATGGTGGACCCTATATAATATGAACATATTTCCAAACTATAATCAAAATTGTTGTTTGGTTGTATTGTTGGTCTGTTATATTGTAAGTGTTGTCATTTATTTTGGATTAAGACCAAAGGTTGTGCTGAAGTCTTCAACAGAACCCAAAATTGAAGTCAAAGATATACATTCGTTGCGAAAGTTCTGACGAGATGGGGTAGCCCCCATCGAAACTGCGCAGTCAACTTTTAGCTGCAACAATAAAGGTCCCACTTTGCCTTTTTGCTAATTTTGGGTTCTGCTGAAGACTTCAGCACAACCTTTGGTCTTAAACCAAAATAAATGACAACACATAATAAAAATTTTAATAAATTTCAAACTTAAACAAAATAAGAAAAAAATATATTGAAATGAACTCTAAACCATGCGGAATGGCTATCGGAATCCGTTGTAGACAGCGTACAATGAAATTTAGACAAAAAAATTTAGAGACAAAAGTCCATAAGCCAATCGCTACTTTGCATGAAATTTCGTCTAACCTTATATTACTGGACGCACTATATATGATGTGAAAATAAAAATCCAAGTAGAAAACAAAGCATATGCCACGAGCATATTATGCGATTTTTTTAATTGAACTAACACTAAGGAGGTTTCTCATATAAATGCAGTGCCTAGTTTTGGCGCATGGAATGCTTACTTCAATAATAGAAAAACAAGTGAGGAATTTTCTTCAAATTAAATAGCGTTCGTCCTTATGACGAAAAACTTCGTTGTGCAAAGCTTCGTTAGAATTGGACAGTAATTGCGTCCTGTATCGTGATTACCAGATAAGATGGACAGACAGACGGACATGGCTAAATCGATTCAAAAAGTGGTTCTAAGTCGATCGGAATACTTAACAATTGGTCTATCTCTCTTCGTTTTGGGTGTTACCAACAAAAGCACAAAGACATAATACTCACGTGGAGTTTTATAGAAATTATACAAGGCACTTTGTTTTAGAAATAAATATACACACACATATATATATATATATATTGCTTTGAATGAACATTTTCAAATTTTTAAACAAAATATAACGAAAATAAAATAATTAATAAATATGTGCGACTCACGAAGAAATCACGTGATTTACGCAGAAATTAGGCTCACGAACATTCACGCACGAACATTTTTTCGTTACTCACGTTTACGCACGCTCACGTGATTAAAATAAACTTTGCTCACGATCACTACTGATTCACGCAATTCACGTGAGTCGCGCGCATCTCTAATTCCAATATGTAATTATTTAGAAATTCGAAAACAGTGCAATCTACTAGTCATATCTTTTGATGTGTGAATGAGATTGCGATTGTTGCAAGTAAAAAAAAGTAATAATTATTTTCTCTTTTTGTAAAAAAGTTATTAATGAAATAAATTTTCATCTTTTTTAACGTCATTCTTTTAAATATTTACTTCTTTGAATTATTTCATTTTCAAGTCGAAAAATACAGAAATGTATAAAAAGTGTTTCAATTTTGTTATTTTTTCGGTATAAATATCAAGTCAAATATCAATCATCGAAAATGTAAGTATCTAATGCTGAGAAGTCACTTTGTTGTTCTAACTAATCCATATTTTGATTCTAAAACCTCCACTTACATCTAGCTGCCTTGTTTTCAGCCAGATTATGGGAAATTGCACAAATAAATTCTTGTGTTATTCGACAATACCTACAAGAAAAATAGTATCACTTTTTGTTTTGATTGCGATATAGTGTTATAAACATTGATGTGCACATGCCCAGAGGTTGGGCATCGAGTCAGTCGACTTTTGTAGGAGCTGTGTAGGAGCAGATCTCTGTTTCTAGCAGGCTTTGTCTAGAAAGCGTTAAGTGAATGTGCTTTTCAGCTATATTTTAAGGTTAGGGTGAAGTGGCCAGTATAGACGTTGGCTAGATAAAGTCGTGAGTCGAATAGTTTGGTTCTGATGATAAATCGTTTTGATTCTAGCCCAACGTATGTATTTTCCCAAAACATAAACCATACTCTGTACATATAGAGTAAGCCGGTGTAACTCGAATGTACATCAACTCGTCGAACATATCAGATAGTGATGCCATGCCTCACAGTGATTACAGCATCACTGTGCGAGGTGCTTGGCATAGTATGTAGGAAGAAGAATGTATGAGTATAGGTAGTTATTTATTTGGCTTACCTTGCAGCAGACAACAAACAAGTATGAAAATGCGTGTATCAAATGCGAGATTCATTTTCGCGGCATAATCCTTTTGCAAGTGTTCTTTCCTCTGCTGTCGGCTTCAGCTATGACGACGTCGTCGTAGTCGTAGACGTTGCGGTTGGTTCCCTACTTCTTTTGTTGCTTTTCTTTTCTACGACAGTTTCCGCAGTTTGACTTTTTCTGCTATTCGTTGCTGCTTTCAAATCCGTTTCTTTGTTATTCTGCGTTTAAGCATAAATAACAACCTACATACATCGTTCGTGTGGTATGTGTGAGCGACCGAGTATGTTTGCACCGCACAAGTATGAGCGAGTACTTGCCAGCAGTCAACAACAGTCTTTGTGTATGAATGTTTTACGTGTACGTGTGCCCACACTGTAGTTGTATGGATGCGAACTCATACACTTAATGTGTGTGTGCACCTTTATGCCAGCCAGATTGTTGTTTCATTATGTTGGGTTTTACCTCTTTTTGAGTATCTTCGATTGTACTCTTTTATTGTTGGT
The DNA here is from genome assembly GCA_947397865.1 of Polietes domitor. Lineage (NCBI taxonomy): Eukaryota > Metazoa > Arthropoda > Insecta > Diptera > Muscidae > Polietes > Polietes domitor. The sequence goes on from OX377618.1 coordinate 204,226,244, forward strand.
TGGAGTGTGGGTGGGTGGGCAATTTCCCCTTACTTTGCATGCGATTATGCAAATCAGGGGTTGTGTGGGCAGAGTTGCGATATGTTCATTTTTTACGATATCATATTCTTTGTGCTATTGTGCGTAAAATTTGCAAATTGATATGTTGAAAATTGATATCAGGATTTCAAATTGTAGGTTTTTTATTATCCCTGCCTGCTCGCAAAAAGAGAGCAAATTTGGTTTTCATTACGGTAACAAGGAGAATGTTGCTTTTTTAAATTGCTGACTAAAGCGATTCGGCGTGCTGGTGAACTCGTTTTCTTTTTCAATATTGTTCGGAAAATTTGCCATAACCAGCAGATATGTACATTAGGGCGTACCTCAAAAAAAAAGTTCGCCGTACACCTTCGAATATGAAGTATTATTGAAAGGTAGTTTCAAAAAAAAAAATTTTATTTTTTTATGCCGAACGTAGGGGTCGCGCTTTTACATTTTTCTATATAACTTGTATTTATAAACGGATTTTAAAGTGTGATACATCGATGTTTTTGTCTCGACGAGGCCGATTTTTTTGTCTTTGAAGTCATTGAGCTCAAGCACCCCCTTCTGGTACTTACCCATCATTTCTCAGTTGCTACTACCCTAATGTACCACTCTAATAATCGAAAATTAAAGCTCGCATAAAATCATGAATCATGTTTGAGCTCAATGACTTCAAAGACAAAAAAATCGGACAAAAACATCGATGTATCACACTTTAAAATCCGTTTATAAATGCAGAAGTTATATAGAAAAATGTAAAAGCGCGACCCCTACGTTCGGCATAAAAAAATAAAAAAAATTTTTTTGAAACTACCTTTCAATAATACTTCATATTCGAAGGTGTACGGCGAACTTTTTTTTTTTTACTTGTAACCTGGTACGCTCTAATGTACATAGGTATATGTAGGTCTGGTATGTATTTCAATTGAAATGACTTTGTACAGTACCACCCATCTAGAGTCGTTTGTACAAAATGTTGTTCATTTGTGTTTGATGCGAGTAAATCTTCACATTCACATACACATTCGCATTTTGTTTATTTCTTCTTTTTCTCAGCATTCTTTAGCAATCGCCGTAGGTATATACATACGTTTGTATGTATGGCTTGGTTTGTACATATGTAACTATGCCTCACTTTGTTTCATTTTAGATTCCATGATTTGTCCATTTGCTTTGCTAAACGTATCTGCCTGGAGCATCTTTTATTGGCATTGTTTCGAAACATTGTTTGGAATTTATCTGTACATTCTTGTTGTGTTGTTATTGTTCTTGTTGTTGTTAAGTCCCTGGGTGCTTTTTGTGTGACCAGGTGAGCACTTTTCCGAAAATGATATCCACTGTCCACATTTGCCTTATATGGATTTAATCTGAAAATAAATTGATTTTGTTGTTTTGCATTAATAAATATGGGAGACAACTTTGCAAAGGAAGTTTTTGAATTATTATGCATGAGTTAGTTTTTTCTTTTCATTTCCCCATCGTATTGTGTATTAATGCGAGAAAGATGAAAAAATAAAACAATATAATCGAAAATGCTGAATCACATCAATGTGGCTTTGGTCATATGTATGAACATTGTGTCTGAAAGTGAACCTGTCTAAATCTTTATAATTTTTCAGTAATCTTATTGTCCAAAAGGATTACACTAGATATCAGCTCTTACAGGCTGGGGTTGCGCTACAAAAGTAATTGACAATAGCCATCACCATTGAATGGGGTATGCTAACTACTCTAGATAAAGGTCTATGTGATTTAGTTTATGTTTATTTAGTTTTTTTATCATATATAAATAACTGAATAAAAAAATCAAAATATTTTTTATTTTTTTCGTGACAGCCAAAAACGATCTAATCATCCACATAAAGAACTCGCGATATTTTAACTGCGAACACAAAATATACGGACAACAAAAAAAGGTTCTGGACGCTTCAATTGAGATTATGAATCAAAAGCCAAAATTCCTGCAAGGATCACAAGGTTTCTTAGGCCAATTCATCATAAGAATGTGCAAAGGGGGCAAATATTCATCCCCTCTAAAATGAACACCATAAGTAAACTTAAAAACGTCGATACTCGTATATTATTTTTTGCCCCCTCAGAACCTTGTTATGTTCAAAAAAGCTTCATTTTGTTCAACAGTGTAATTAAGAAAGGAAACAGACTTAAACTAGATTGGTACCGGGCAAAACTAAAAAAAATAAATAAATTTTGATGTCCAATGAACGATAACACAATTTCATATATAAAAAATATATATTTTCTTATTTAGATTTTACAGTGGTACCAACTTCAAAATTCTACTTTGTATATATTCTAACAAAACACCTTTATTTACAACGTCGAAAAAGTAGTAGGCCATGATTTCCGTGTCATCTTTAATCATTTTCTAAAAAATTAGGTTGTAATCTTTATTTGTATATATTGTTTGTGAAATTCGCGTACGTATTTACTTGTGTTTTAGGTGTTCCTAAGAAAGCTATTAAACATGGATGTATTTTTCTAAATAAGGCTAAATGGGCATGGCCCCCTTTTTTAAATAAAAAAACATATATAGAAATGCCAAATTTCAAAATTTTATGATGATCACATGGGGAAGATTAATAAATTCTCATTCTGAACACTTAAGAAGGACAGCTACGAATTTTATCACAAGAGTTTTAGTGATATGTGATAAGGAAATTCATGAATCCAACAATCAAAAAATACGCAAAAAAGAAAAAAAAAGGAATTAGGACACAGAAACGCCAAAAATATACAAATCAATAACTTTAAAGATTTAAACAATCAAAAATATGTTTAGGACAAAGTTAAAGTCGAACTAGCTTATAAATAACATAGTACGACTAACCAATTATTTAGAAGGTCGAAATTACTAGTGATGACGGATTGATCTATCTAGTATATGACATAAAATGCAACGGTGATTACCATAGATGTTTCCAGTTCAATTTTAAAGTACTGTACCAAACTTGAAACAAATCGAGTGAAAACGTCAAATCGGCAGCGATATTTATATGGATGCTATATCTAAATCTCAACTGATTTGCTTCAAATTAAATAGCGTTCGTTCTTCGACTAAGAAAGTTATTCTAAGCCGATCTGTATAATAAACGATGGGTCTATCTCGTTTCCTTTTGGGTCTTACAAACAAATGCAGAACAATATAATACCCTAGTGGAGGGTATAAAAAGTAGACTTTCGTCACATAAATCTGACCCTAAACCCTACAACGAAATACAGCACTTGCCATCCACTGTACACTGATTGGACATAAACCTACTTTGATATAAATGTGTTATTGGAAGAGAAAAAATATTGCAGACTTTATACACTAGGGATGCTTTACATGTCTGACGTTCCCGCTGAAAAGAGATAATATGCTCTCACGTGTATCGATTCATTATCATTATCAATAAACATTAACCGAGGACTGCGTTTATTTTGAATTTTTATACACTCCATGAGAGTATTATCTCTTTGTGCATTTGTTTGTAACGCCCAAAAGGAAACGAGTTAGACCCGAGTTTATTATACAGATCAGCTTAGAATCGCTTTCTGAGTCAATTTAGCAATGCCCGTCCATCTGTCCGTCTGTCCATCTATTATTGTAATCAAATTACAGATCTGTCCGTCTGTCCATCTATTGTTGTAATCAAATTACAGGTCGCAATTATAGTCCGGTCTTAACAAAAATTGGCATAAGTAAGATTTGTGGATCAAGGACTAACGCTATTTAATTTGAGGCAAATCGGTTCAGATTTAGATATAGCCCCCATACAAATGTCGCTCCCGATTTCACTTTTTCCGCTCTAAAAACCACATATTCTACCCGATTTTCTTCAAAATTGCTACAACATCTTATAATCCCACTAAGAACACCTATGGTTAAGGCAGAGCTGTTAAGTAATGATTAGTAATCGTAATCATTAGTAATTAGATTATTTTTTTTTTAAGTAGAAGTAATGATTACAATACGATTACATTCAGTTTTATACGATTAGTAATTGATTACGATTACAAGTAATCAAAAAATAATCAGGATTACTTGCGATTACTGAAAAATAATCAAAAGTAATCAAAAATGAGTTCGACTACTTTAAAAGATTACTTTTGATTACTTTTGACTATTTTAGATTACTTTTGATTTTTTGTGATTATTTTTGATTCTCGCGAAATCGGTGTGAGAGTCAGACTACTGTTTGTCAAAACTTTTGACTTTTCAATATATGTCAGTTTTGATTTTTTCTGTTCTCGTTCTTTTGCCAGCTAAAACCGAAAGGTAACGGTAATCGCAAGTAATCCTGATTATTTTTTGATTATTTGTAATCGTAATCAATTAGTAATCAGAAATTGTTGAATAGTGGATTATATAATCATTACGATTATTTTTAAAAAGTAAAGTTATTGATTACTAATCGTAATCGAAATTTAACAGCTCTGGGTTAAAGTGAGAAAATCGGTTCAGATTTAGATATAATTTTTTTATGTATATACAAATGTTGTCCCCATATGTTTAACCGACTTTGGCCAAACTTTACATATTATATTTCACATTGTGAAAGCGGGTCACATCGTTCCATGTTTCAATATACCCCCATACAGATGTCCTTTCCGATTTAACACATACATTTACAGGATACAAAAATCCTTCCCGACTTCACTTTTTTACCGAATTGAATTGAATCCGATTTTAGCCTTGCCTTATTTGTTTTAATTAAATGCAAATATCAATGTTTTGTTATTGTTTTTAAAAATGTGAGAATAATATGTGGTTCTGGTTAGATACCCTGAAGATGATGTTAGTCGAAATATTTTGCAAAAATAGATAAATTTAAAAAAAGTAACACGCCTTTTTCATTGTCAATTCCCTTGAGCCGAACTAAAACATAAATAACTAAAATCTTTTTTCTCAATATCAGTAGTATCCATTGTAGTATTTATTAAAAGTGGAAGTCTTATATCTCGGAAATTATGGACGCATTTTCAATTCCCGAACTATTACATAAACAATTAAAATCTTTTTTTTTTCAATATCAGTAATATCTGCTGTAGTATTTATTGAAAGTGGAGGTCCTATATCTCGGAAACTATGAGCGAGCGAAAATTTTTTTATAATCTGCTTCGGAAACCTTACAACCAAAATAATTGGGATTGTTTGGGTAAAATATTTTTGTTTCGCGAGATGTACAGGATTGTCTTGTTGTTGTCCTATTTTACTCCGTAAAATTATGGATTTACCTAAAAACAGTTTTGGTGTGCGTATACTTAATAAAATTAGTGTACGAACCAAAGTTCGGGTGAATATACTCCAAGTAGAAGGAAAATTTAATCTCTCTAAATTGGTTTAGCCCAACTGATTTACACATCATGTAAATGCAGACAAATATATTAATACCTTACTATATACATTCTTTTCTAAATCAAATAGAAATCGTTTTTTAATAAATTTTGTACAATGGTTGTTTTTCTCCGGTTGGCATAGCATCCCAACACATAAATGTGATAAGGTATCAGAGGAATATTTCGTATTATGACAAACGTTATGATTGGAATAATATGCATTCATCCTGCACAACATAAATACCGAAAATTGCTATTTATGTCTGTTTATTGTAAACTCATATTATGGCATTTTATTATTTGTCCTTAATCGTTCAATTTGTGTGTGTTTTATTTCACAAATTTATGGCACTAAATATTTTAAATGGATCATATATAAAAACAAGGACATTCCACATGTAAATCATCTATTCGTTTTTGAAAAAAATCACACACACATGGGTATGTGCATATGCAAGTATGTATATATATGACTAAACTGGGTCGCATAAATAAATCAAAATTAAATTTCCACAACAAATTTGACAGTGGTTCATTTTATGGCTACAACAAAAATATAAATATATTTGAAAACGAATTTAAAATTTAAATTTCTTATATATAAGTTATAGTTATTACAAAAGTGCGAGTTTGTGGGCTGACTTTGTTGATTAAGAGATGAACTCTGAATTGTAGTTGTCGATAAATAAATCTGTTTAGCTTGTCCTGGTTATCGCAAAAATATATTCGTTACCCAGCTTAATGTCGGCACAAGTATTTGCAACACACAAACATGAAAACAAAGTACTCGTGTCCAGCACACACACACGCGCTCATGTATTACCTTTGAGCAGGAAGTTTCACTGGTTAAATGCAAAAAACACAACATCCGGTTGTATATTTCCTCCGCAAACCCATCCAGACAAACGTAGTCACTGTGATCCCCGTTTCATTTCAATGTTTGTGAATGTATGTATGTACGTACATATGCATACATTGGTTGGTTATTTTTGTTCTGAGAATCCGTCGAATTTTTGTTCAAATACTTTTTTAAACATTGTTTGTTGTGTTTTTGCTTTGTTATTGTTACTCGTACATATACACAAAAATCAATGTGTGTACATTAGGGAGGTTCAAAAACGTTAAAAATATTATTTTTAGCTAATTTTTAAAGATGTTCTTCCAAATTTTAACCAAATCTGTTAAAATATGCTCATTTTTACAGATGAACATTTTATTTTCATATTTTTTCTTAGTACTCAGCATTTAATGTGAACTGGGACATTCGCCAAAGTCAAAACTTTTTTGCATCTCTATTTGTAGAATGCAAATTTATTTAAAAATGGTATGGCGTCATATAAACTTCATCTTTGATACAATGATCGTAATAATATAACGCTGCACTGTAAAGTTATTCCACTTTCAATTACACAGAATATTGAGCATATAATTACACAGTGCAACACGAAAAAAAATAACCATATACGGACACCGCTACATGATAAAAGACCAAAAAAAAAAAAGACCCGTGTTTTTTTGTTTCCCCCAAAGTCATGCACTTTTTTTTTATGGGCCCCCAGAGATTTGAGGCCTCGGTGTAATTTTTGGAAAAAAGTGATCATATTCTCAGGCTCATATCTTGCAAACCGTTCGGAATTTTGATTTACTCTCTGAGGCAAAGTTCTAGCTCTTGTCATAAAGAACAAAAATTGTGAACATATAAAATCAAAAAAACTTCATCTTCAAGGTCAAAATCGCAAAAAACTTAAAAAAATTCGATTTTTTTTAACCTTTTTTCCCCTGTTCAGGTCCATAGGTAGCAAACCGTTGAAAATTCAGGGAAACAATCAACTACACCGAACGGTTTGCAAGATATGAGCCTGAGAATATGATCACTTTTTTCCAAAAATTACACCGAGGCCTCAAATCTCTGGGGGCCCATAAAAAAAAAAGTGCATGACTTTGGGGGAAACAAAAAAACACGGGTCTTTTTTTTTTGGTCTTTTATCATGTAGCGGTGTCCGTATATGGTTATTTTGAAATGACTTCAAAAATGTTGCACAGTGTTATGAAGGTGCACGTTGAGTAGACCATGCAGAATAAACTTATAGGTCAGCGTTTCTTTTTACAGAGGGTCAAAATTTTCCTGTTTTGGTCGAAGGGAGCATTATACTAAGTCAGAACTAAATATATTGGGGAATTTTATGAGGATCATTTTTGTGGAAGATCTTATTCCTCTAGAGAAAATCGAGAGTTATTCCAAAAAGGACCTTCAAGAATTAAAATGTTTTACCAAAACAAGTAAAAACGGCGTTAAGTTCGGCCTGGCCGAACTTTATATACCCTCCACCATGGATTGCATTCCACAGAGGTTGTCGGTTTTCGTAGAAGTGCAGTAATATTACAGGAAAATATAAATTTTGTAATATAGCCAAACCAAAACAAATACAAATATTGAAAAGTTAATTTTATAAATAAATATAATATTTTAATTATTTCAAACCACGCTTATTAGGTAATGCTACCAATAAGTCAATTCAAAAAATAAATATTCTTATATTTATATTTTCAAAAATATTTTCAAAGCCATAAATATTGGTAGATAGTGGGCGCTACAGTTGGTTGTATTTCCATTCTATTTTAATTACAAAAGTATAAATTTTGAAAATCCATTATCAGACGTACATGTGCAAAATAACCTAACTTCATGATTCAACCAATTTTTGCCGTAAAAGAAAAAGTACGAATTCCATGATTCCAGCTGTGCCAATTTGGTTGGTACCATTTTTACCCCCTTGACATTTCTACGCAATTAGAATTTCATAATTCTAGCTGTAGTTGTTTAGTTGGTACTTTTTTATCCCCCTGTACAATTGTATCCATTGAAAGTACGAATTTCGAAAAATTCGTCTATTTTCCGTGTCTACGCAGTCAGAGGAATGTATACTCCGAATTTCCTGACTCTAGCTGCGGTCATTTAATTGGTACTATTTGTATCCCCTTTTTTTCTTTATAACCCCAAAAAGTACGAATTTCGAAAAATCTGTTTATTTTAAGTGTCTATGCAATCAGAGGAATGTATACACCGAATTTCATTATTCCAGGTGTAGCCGTTTGCTTGGTACCATTTTTATCCCTCCGTACCCATTGCATCCCATGAAAGTACGAATTTGGAAAAAAGCCTTTTATTTTTCATGTCTACGTAGTCAAAGGAATGTATACTCCGAATTTCATGACTCTAGCTGCGGTCATTTGGTTGGTACTATTTTTATCCCCTTTTTCTATTTTGACCCCAAAAAGTACGAATTTCGAAAAATCAGTTTATTTTCCGTGTAAACACAGTCAGAGGAATGTATACTCCGAATTTCATGACTCCAGCTGCGGTCATTTGATTGGTACTATTTGTATCCCCTTTTTTCTTTATAACCCCAAAAAGTACGAATTTCGAAAAATCTGTTTATTTTAAGTGTCTATGCAATCAGAGGAATGTATACACCGAATTTCATTATTCCAGGTGTAGCCGTTTGCTTGGTACCATTTTTATCCCTCCGTACCCATTGCATCCCATGAAAGTACGAATTTGGAAAAAAGCCTTTTATTTTTCATGTCTACGTAGTCAAAGGAATGTATACTCCGAATTTCATGACTCTAGCTGCGGTCATTTGATTGGTACTATTTGTATCGCCTTTTTTCAGTTTAACCCCAAAAAGTACGAATTTAAAAAAAACGTGTATTTTACTTGTCTATGCAATCAGAGGAATGTATACACCGAATTTCATTATTCTAGGTACAGCCGTTTGGTTGGTACTATTTTTATCCCTCTATTCCCATTTTATCCCTTAAAAGTACGAATTTGGAAAAAATTCTTTTATATTATGTATCTACTCAATTAGAGGAATGTACACACCGTGTTTCTAGCTGTTGTCGTTTAATATGTACCATTTTTATCCCTTTTTGGCCCCTTTTCACCCCCTACAAATAATAATCACTTTTTGGTCCACGTTTTTGCTGTAGGGGGAATGCGCATACCAAATATCAAGCAAATATAAACAGACATATTCAAAAAACATGCTTAAATACGCTAAAATATTAGGGATTATTATGGGTATTTTTAGTCCTTGTGAGGGAAAAATTTTTCCCTTTGGGCCGATTTCGCCCCATTTCAATCACAACCGATCTACGACTATAAGACGCATTTATGGAAAATTTGAACGTTCTAGCTCCTTTCGTTTAGATGCTAGCGTGCTTTCAACAGACGGACAGACGGACAGACGGACGGACGGACGGACGGACATGGCTAGATCGTCTTAGAATTTTATGACGATCAAGAATATATATACTTTATAGGGTCTCAGGTCGATATTTCAAGGTGTTACAAACGGAATGACAAAGTTAGTATACCCCCATCCTGGAGGTGGAGGGTATAAAAATTGAAGGAAATTTCAGTGTCCTAAAACACTTATGTTGTAAATAAAGCTCTTCACGCTTAAATATCAAAATTAGACGCCTACTTAAGCAAAAAAGTAAAAACGGTGATATGTAAGTCCGGGCCAAATGGTATTCAACAGGGGCTGGAAAATGTCATTTATCAATAAAGGGTGATTTTTTAAAAGCTATAGGAAAGTTTTTCAAAAAAAAACACATACAATTCATAAAAATGCATGAAATCTTTATTTGAATCCATATAATTTAATGTTTGAATATTATTTCATGCAAATGTTGACCTTGACTGTGCCTCAGATGGTCCATCCGCTTAGTCCAATTTTGGCATTTCCACGTTGTTGAGTAACAGCCCAATTGCTGCGAACGGCGACGAATCGATAATTGATGGTCATCATTAACACCGACGGCCGATACAGCTGCGATATTTTCTTCAGTTCGCACTCTACGTAAGCGTGTTGGTGGTTTAATGCCCAACAATGTAAATTTGGTGCGAAATTTAGTCACAATAGCCCGAATAGCCGCTTCAGTGGGTCGATTAAACTGACCATAAAATGGAAGAAGCGCTCGATGAACTTTCTTAACAGAGCACGCATTTTGATAATAAAATTCAATAATTTGCAAGTGTTGTTCGTTTGTAAGACTAACTCATGGTTAAATTATAGACCAAACTGAAGATGTTTGACGGTGAAATAAAACACGAAACGTGCATCAGCTGTTTAAACCAGTGTTGCCAAAAAGATAATAGCTAAAAAATCACCCTTTATATGTAGCCAAACCAAAACAAATACAAATATTGAAAAATAATTTTATAAATAAATAAAAAAATGTTTATTATTTCAAACCATGCTTATTAGGCAAGGCCACCAATACGTTTACACTAAAGGGTGATTAAATTGTAAGAGCCACACTTAAACGTCAAGTTTTTTCTGCATTTCATTTGACATTTCTCAATTTTAGACTAACTCAATTTGAACCATGGAAAAATATACAATCGAGCAACTCGTTAAAGTTATTCAGGCTTATTATGAAAATGGGTGTTCAAATCAAAATGCATATCGTGCACTTAATTTAATTAATTTTTTTTGGTCAATTTAATCATCCAAATGTGCGTACAATCGGAAAAAGCGAACAAAAATTTGAGCAAACCGGGTCTGTAGGAGATGTGAAAACACCAGTTCATGTTCGTACAGCTCGTACTGCAGAAAATATTGCTGCTGTTCGGGATAGTGTGGCTGAAGAGCCGTCCACCTCAACTCGTCGTCGTGCCCAACAATTGCACCTCTCACGATCGTCGTTGATGAACATTATGCATAAAGACTTTCATTTACACGCTTACAAGGTGCAATTGAATCAAGAGCTAAAGTCTCTTGACCATTCCAAACGTCGTCAATGGTGAGTATGGTGACAAGAAATGGCACCAGTGGATGATCAATTGTCGAGGAAAATCTTCAGTGATGAGACACATTTTCACCTCAGTGGATTCGTCAATTTCACGAACATTTGCAGCAAAACTAAAGATAGGCCACCCTCATAAGTCATAATAAATATTTTGCAGAAAATACATATTTTATGCATATGTATGCGTACGGGTGTGCCTAACAAAACTTATTTTTCCGTTGAAATTTTTTTTATTTTTATTTATTATTTTGTTGCTTTTTTTTGTTGTTGAAATTTAAAAGTTTCTGTTGTTTTTGTTGCCAATTTAACAAAATACATCTATATAATAACATACCAATGTGCATATAAACGTATGTATATATACACTACACATACATATATAATTGTGATTTATTAAATTTTTATTGGACCGGAATCATAAAAACCATGAACAATATTTTAATGTAAAAAAATTATATATTGCGCTTTAATGGATTTCCTGCAGATTTATAGTTCATAAAATTGCGAACAAACAAAATAGATTAACAGGGTGTTGTATTTTCGATGAAGTGCATTTTACTGTAATGATATTTTTTTTACAACTTTTTAGGCGCAAACGTAAGTTTTTCGACATAAAAAGTAGACAATAAGTGCCAGAACTCATCACTACCCACATCAAACGGCATGTGCCAAAATCGTCAAACTTGGCAGTACATTTCTCGTACAACGAGGAGGGAATTTTTTCGAAATTAATACTATTGGGACATACATGGTACAATCTCCCTTCCTAAGTAGAAACAGCTAGAATTCCGATAGCGTAATGGTGACCCTAAATGTTTAGACAATTTCGCACTTTTTTGTGGTGATGAAAATGGCGTAACACAGGCATTGCCTCAGACCAATTTCTCCTCATTCCCGAGCTAAAACACACAGTCAAGAAATATCGTAAGCGCCAATCACCCGACACAATAAGCAATCGTAATTGTAATACTATTAAATTCAACACCGAATCTGTAAATACTAGATTCATTGCAAAAATCCTCGAAAACCAAGAAATCTAAATCTAATATGGACGACAATGTGAATTTCGTCATACAAATATATACAAATATTTTCAATTAATGACTTATGACTTTTTTAGTCAATATGTGTATTTCTCTATCGAGGGCCCGGATGGTAATTCAGCACTTTTCCTATATAAGTGATCTTCGATGCTTGCCGTCCAATTCGCAAACTTTTCAACCTTACATACCATGCAGGGGTCTTCCCAGATCGTTAGAAGATTGGCAAAATCCAGTCCATCCTTGAAAACGGGCGAGGTTAATAAAACTTCTAACTACAGCCTGAATGATTTGCTCTTCACTCTCGATGGCAATGGATAGTATGCTTCACCACCATTTTGATAGGCACTTAGAAACCAATGACTTTTTTTTTATTTATTATGAATTACAATAATTTTGGGTTCAGGAATTGAGCCGGGGTGACTAAGACCATTGTAGGTAGTTATTGCAGCGACAGACCAGAGCCTTTGGTGGGAATCGACCCACGACCCCCACGCTGATAGCCGAGCACGCTACCAACTCGACTACCGGGGCGCTCAACCAATGACTTATTTAATGATCGGCGTCCATAGGAATCGAGCTACGGCGGACCTAATAAAACTGCTGTTCGCAAAATGGAGTCAATCCATCCAACAGTTTGGTGAGAGTAAAGTCGTTTCTAGATATCTCCAAGGTCTCTGATAGAGTATGCCATGACACACTCATACCAAACATAATCGCTTTTGGTGTTCGTAGTGATTTATCTCGATATATATCGAGCTTCCTCATAGATCGCACCATATGTATTCTTGTAGATGGTTTCTAATCTGACGAGCATAGGTTAACTGCTGGAGTGCCACAGGGCTCTGTCCTTTCCCTTCCTTTTTAAACCATCAACCTCAATGGGGGTATATTCACTTTGTCATTCCGTTTATAACACCTTGAAATATTCATCGCAGACCCTCTAAAGTATATACGTGCCAGTTAGTATGATAGTGGTCTAAGTCAAAAATCAAAAAAATAATATATTAAAATTTTTCTCTTTACTTTAATCATATCTCTACTTTAATAACTTTTAGTTTTGACATTTATAAAAAGTGTACCGTTACAATGACATTTCCCATTTTGTGCAGCCCAAAAAAGTCTTTAGTGTTAGTTTGAAAGTGGTCTAAGTCACACTGACAACAAACATTATTTACTTATAATGTCCACTTTAAGTGATTCAGATAATTTGAATAACATATTATACAGAAATTATTTGAAAAGTGAATAATAATTTCAATATAAAGTTTCCAGACCAACAACCTATAAATATTTATATATTTTTTTTGAAATAAAATGTTTTGTAATTTCTTTCATTTTTGGTAAGGAAATATTATTTTTTCGGAGGTTGAAATTTTCCGTAAATATGTCTTACGGTTACAGATCGGTTGGGTTTGAAAGTGGGAGAAATCATCCCAGAGGGAAAATTTATCCCTAAATAGGACTGAAAATACCCCCCAATATTTAGACTATTTAACATTTTCTTAATTTCCGTACCTTCAGGTTCTAAATGGGATTAAACAGCCTCTAATCTATAATACTGCGGAATGCATTCCGCGGTGGAGTGTATAAAAGATTCGGCCCCTACGAACTTAACGCCTTTTTACTTATTTCATATTTTCGTTGACAACCTTTTGAATCGAACTTTGAATCCAATCTACTCATTCGCGGATGTCAGTAACCTCTGTTGTTTATACTCATTTGATCACATGATCAAATAATCAAGAAATTGAAGGCAAAAAGCTATTGATGGATGGGTAACTCAACTAAGATTTACTGGCCATTTCCGAATGTGGTCGAGAGAATAGATTAGATTTGAATGCACGTAAGACCCAGTGCTGCTTATTATCTCAAAAGAGATACATTAATCCAACGGTGTCTTCTATGAACGGTTTAGATATTGAGCAATCGGACACTCTTGATGTTCTGGCCATAATGAGACATTGTGATGTTCGTTGGACAAAACATGTATTGGATTTGCCAAAGGAAGCTTTCAAGTGTTTAGGCTTTTTAAAGCGGTGTAAGATATAATATATATAAGCAAGTAAGGAAAGGCTAAAGTCGGAGGGGGCCGAATATATGATATCCTCCACTTTCTACCCCATTAAAATTCAATTCTGTAAAAAGTGAAATCGGAAAGGATTTTTGTATGTATAAGGCCTAATCATTGTGACCCACTCTCATAATGTATGTTTCAAAGTAAAATATATCGCGTTCTGCCAAAATATTAAAAGTATGTATGTGTTTCACAAAAAATGTTAAATCGGAAAGGACATTTGTATAGGGGTATATTAAAACCTGAAACGATGTGATCCGCTTTCACCAAGTATGTTTGTAGGTAAAATATAATATATAAAGTTTGCCCAAAATCGGATAAACATTTGCGAGCAACATTTGTATGGGAACTATATCTAAATCTGAACCGATCTTAGCACAGATGCTTTTAGTTGGATTGTAAGATGTTGTGCCAAAATTGAAGAAAATCGGGTACTATGTGTGGTTTCTAGAGAGGAAAAATCGAGAGCGACATTTGTATGGGGGCTATATCTAAATCTGAACCGATCTCACCCACTTTCCGCATAGGAGTTTCTGGTTGGATTGTACGATGTTGTGCCAAATTTAAAGAAAGTCGGGTACTATATGTAGTTTCTACAGAGGAAAAAGTAAAATCGGGAGCGACATTTGTATGGGGGCTATATCTAAATCTGAACCGATCTCACCCACTTTCGACATAGGTGTTTCTAGTTGGACTATAAGGTGTTAAGCCAAAATTGAAGAAAATCGGGTACTATTATATTATATTATTAAGATAAGATACTATTAAGATCGGACTATAATTGCCACCTGTAACTTGATTACAACAATAGATGGACAGACGGACATTGCTAAATTGACTCAGAAAGCCGATCTGTATAATAAACGATGGGTCTAACTCGTTTCCCTTTGGGTGTTACAACCAAATGCACAAAGACGTACTACCCTAGTGAAGGGAATACATATATACACTGCCTAAGTCCATGATTACAACTCCCATATATGGTCGGATGCTCCAAGATCTTCCTTAGAGCTACTTAACCGTCTTCAGAGGAGGACGATGGTTGATAGGTGACATCCAATTCTATTGTTTTCCTTGATCACCGCCGTAATGTTGGATGTGTGTCGTTGTGGTTTTGATGCAATTATATTGTCACTTGTCCGTTGATCACCGTTGCACAGTGGTTCAGAATCAAAATCTTTCTGCCAAAAGTCAATAACTTTTGTTCTAGTAAACATTTTGGAGTTCTGTAACAAAAATTATAATAGACAAGAACCCAAGGATTTTAAGAGATGACAAATGAATATTTGTTTATCGGGTTAAAAGTATTAAAAAACTTGTAAAAAATTAAAAAGTAAAAGGTGAAAAATCTTGTCATTGTTTTAATATTCGGTGACATGAATATCGACTGAATTCACCTCAATGGCACTGAAATTCTTCTTAAATATATTTAATCTTTATAAAATATAATAAAGATAGGCGAATTTCAGTGCCATTGAGGTGATATCAATCTATATTCATGTTAACGAAGATTAAAACAATGACAATGTTTACTCCTACATAAATTGCAGTAATACCTGGGTTCAGTTCATGTGTTAATTCGATTTGTCTGCAAAATCAGTTATTATTAGGGGTTTTGAGCAGAGTTTCTGAGGGAGAGTTCCCGATTGGCATAAAAATGTACTTGAGGATAAAGGAAATGTGCTCATATTTTTAGCTGCGTACTTACTTTTCAAATTTAATGAGAAAAATGAGTAATTCGCGTTTTGGAACTAAAAAATCAGACCTTTTGCACTAAACGTATCCTATCTTCCAAGGGTGCAATTCGTGCAGGCATAAGTTAAGAACGGGGAACACTTCAACCTTTCTTAATATGTACTTTACTTTTCAAAGGCTTTCAAAGGAAAATAGTTAAAGTCACACAATTTTTCAAAAAGGGTATTTTGAAAAATATTGATTACAAACAAACTTTATTTGAAACACAATGCTAAGAAGCAGACGAAGATCTCTTAAATGTTAGAGAAACAGTTCGAAAAATGAATTGAACTGAAAAAGGTGAAAATCTGTAATACAAAAAATTAAAATTTGTCTGCGCATTATGAAGAAATGCGTTAAAAAATGTTAAAAAACGTAAAAACAAAAAATTTCCTTTTTATTAATCGAAAAATACGAAAATTAGTCAAATTTGGGATAATTTCTAATATATCCGATTGCTCGATTTGTAATGTTAGTGTCTTAACAAATTTCAATTTTGATGGATTTTGATTCTGAACAACTGTGCATCGTAATGTGGGATGTGTTCTATCGATGAATTCATGATGTTTGCTCTTAGGACATCGTGATATCATTCCGGACGTTCAGTAGAGATACGCGACTTTCCAGGATCTCTCACCCATTTGTTGTCGATTGGACAACTGGACACGGACACATTATTCTGTGTCGTGTGTGGAATCGACTTCCGGCAAATATCTTTCCCGCCAATTATGACATCCAGAGATACAAAACAGATGTCAACAAATACTACTCACTATTTCCTCCATCCAACTCCTTATCTTCTTTCAGCCAACGCAATGCATCACATTTATAATGATCATTTCCTGAGTGTTAGTTCAGTGGAAAATAATCATTCGACGAACTACGCTACATATCAAACGACACACGGGCCCAGGTATTCTATGTAAACAGCTTATGTTTCTAATGCTCCTATGTTCCTATGGTAATAATATATAGTAACACCTTATATATTATTACCATAGGAACATAGGAGCATTAGAAACATAAGCTGTTTACAAAGAATACCTGGGCCCGTGTGATTCATGAAATTCGTTATACGTAAAGGGTGATTTTTAGCTATTATATTTTTGGCAAAACTGGTTTAAACAGCTGACGCACGTTTCGTGTTTTGTTTCACCGTCAAACATCTTCAGTTTGGTCTATAATATAACCATGAATCGTCTTACAAACGAACAACGCTTGCAAATTATTTAATTTTATTATCAAAATTCGTTCTCTGATAAGAAAGTTCATCGCGCGCTTCCATTTTATTGTCAGTTTAATCGACCCATTGAAGCGGCTATTCGGGCTATTGTGACTAAATTTCGCACCAAATTTACATTGTTGGACATTAAACCACCAACTCGCTTACGTAGAGTGCGAACTGAAGAAAATATCGCAGCTGTATCGGCCAGTGTTAATGATGACCATCAATTATCGATTCGTCGCCGTTCGCAGCAGTTGGGCCTCTGTTATTCAAAAACGTGGAAATGCCAAAATTGGACTAAGCGGATGGACCATTTGAGACGCAGTCAAGGCCAATATTTGCATGAAATAATCTTCAAACATTAAATTATACGTTCTATCGATTCAAATAAAGATTTCATGCATTTTTCTGAATTTTATGAGTTTTTTTAAGTTTCCTATAGCTTTTAAAAAATCACTCTTTATGTCTTTGACTACATAGACGATCAAGATAAATGGATTTTTCGCATTTTGTACTTAATGTATATATATATTAATATATATTAAAATTTTTTAAGAAGCTTCAAAAAAATTGAAAAAAAATTATTACGGAATATCCTATAGAAAAAATGAAAAACATTATATTTTTTTAAAGATGATTATTTTCTTTGTATCAACGTTAACTGTTCAAAATAAAATATTACTTTTTTCTTTTTGTTTATGGAGCAAAATATATATTTTTTGGAGACTGGTCCTAACTGTTCCTACGATAATAATTAAATTTAAAGCAGTCATAATTACATTTACTTTTACATAATTATAACTAATGCACTAATACATTCAAAGAAAACTTGATTATATAGATAATTATGCCTCAATCCACAATTAAATTTAGGTCTCCGACACATTTTTTCGTATGTTTAAGTAAGTAATTGAGCTTATGTAATTCCCATGCACATCTCCCAACTTTTACCATGTTGAAAGACTACATGAACGGACTTCCTGAAGGAATCGAGGAATGAGCTAAACTAGAAAATCTTTTGTGTACATATCTCTCGGCGTGTGTGTGTACGTACATATGTTCGTAGTACTGGCTAAATATTAATAACAAAATTTTTAATATTTTAATTCACACAAAAGAAAACAAACATGTTCAAATATTTACCGACAATTTCTACAAGCAACCTGTAAAAATATTATCGTAACAATTTTCTTTTTAGTGTTTTTATTAAATTAATTTTTGTTTACATTCTAAAATATTCAACTGAAGAGGATGAATAACAAAACAAACACTAGCCATGTAAACGCTCTGCGACACACACACAAACACACACAACACTTGTTCTATGGAAGCCAAGAAGGCGGCCAAAGCCAGCGGTTGTGTTGCTGCCATAGATGATGAAGGCATGTTAATTCATCACTGGAGTGTTCTTTTGTGGCTATTGTTGAGGAGAAAACATCAACATCATCATCAGAAGCTGTGTGGTAGGCAGCAACAAAACAACAACTACAACAACAAACATCCTTACGCAAATACATCACAACAATGGGTGCCTTTTTCCTCCTACTCGGTGAGACTAAGTGAGTGTACAGAGAATGTGGGTGTGCGTGTGTGTCTGATGCTGAGTTTAGCTTGAATTTTTCCGCCATATTTTTATATATTTTCTTTTGTATTTTCGTTGTAATTTTTGGTGTTTGTTTATTTAACTTTTGCCAGCTTTTTTATGATTTTGTTTGCTTCCACAACGCATTGAAACGAAACAATAATTCTTAGCAAAGCACAGCCCAGAGAGGACCCCGTCGAAAAAGACGTTGTATTACTTAATGTTGGCGAACAAGAAAAAAAAAAACAGTATCTATGTGCAGCACACGGGTGGTGGACGCTTGTGTGCACAGTGTGCCAGAAGTGTACATTTGGAAAAGTAAATACACATTTTTAATGAAATTGAAGAGTTGTTCTCAGATGAATGTTAACAAAAATTAAGTAAAATGGGAATTAAACCCGACCGGGCGAATCAAAACCGAAATCCCTTCTTGGAGTATTTAAAGAGTAAATTGGAAGCACATGGCACAGAGTAATATTTTCATATACAGTGTGTTAATCCGGGAAGGATTAACATCAAGACCTGGGTATTCTCTTTATAATTGTTTTGTACACAAAAATTAATATACATGAAAACAAAAATATGGTACGGTTTTATTATGTTGACCTAAAATAACATTTTCGTATATATTAAATGAAATGCTAATAAGAGTCATAGTTGCAGAAAGATGCATATAGGATTATAAATTAGTTCCCAAAAATATAAACTTTCCAAATGGTTTAACATTTATGAACTTTTAATGTTTTCATATTTTAGTTAATTTGAATATTGTTTAGATAATTCAATTAAAACAGAGAATGAGGTACATTACCTTTGGGAATTTTGGTTGCCGATTACCCACTGAGCGTAACACAGTGGTTCAGAATAGATTTTAGTCGCCAACAATTTTAAACAGTTTTTGTATTTACGTCTTTGAAATACATATCTTTAAATATTTTGCAACTATATTTTAGCGCATACAAATTTATTTATAAATGGCATAGTCACATTTATACTCGACTGCCTTTATCATGATTTCTGGTCAATGTATTGATAAGGAGAGTAGCGTTGAGAAGGTCGTCTGCCGTGCTAGCCACCGGATCGAATAAATGTCACACACTTTGTTTTCTGTCTAGGAAAACGAAAACAAATGACTTGATTAAGTAGTAGTAACAAAAACTATGTATAAAACCGTAGAAATCAGAAAAATCGACAAAATTGATACTTCTAACGTAGCCACTACTTTCAGAGGGTGTACTGACTTAGACCACTTTCATTCTTCTCAAAATTGAAGAATCAAAATGTTTAATTTTTTACAATATAATATTTCCTTAAAAAAATGAAAGAAATCACAAAATATTTTATTTTATTTTTTTTTTCAAAAAATATATTTAAAAATTTACAAGTTGTTTGTCTAGAAACTTTATATTGAAATTATTATTTACTTTTCAAATAATTTCAATTTATATTTTATTCAAATTATCTGAATCACTTAGAGTGGACATTATAAATTAAAAACAAGTAAGGAAAGGCTGAAGTCGAACGGAACCGACCATATGACACACTCCAATTTCTATCCTATTATAATTCAATTTTGTAAAAAAGTGAAATCGGGAAGGATTTTTGTATCCTGTATATGATTGACAAAAAATGTTAAATCGGAAATCTATTGAAAAATGGAATGATGTGACCATGTATGTTTATAAGTGAAATATAATATATAAAATCTTGGCCAAAATCGGTTAAACATTTGGGAGAAACGTTTGTATATATATAAATAAAATATGTAACTAAACCTGAACCGATCTCACCTACTTTCACCATAGGTATTTTTAGTTGGATTATATGATGTTGTGCCAAATTTAAAGTAAATGGGGTACAATATGTCGTTTCTAGAGCGGAAAAAGTCAAATCGGGAGCGACATTTGCAGGGGGGCTATATCTAAATCTGAACCGATCTAACCCGAATTCGCCATAGGTATTTCTAGTTAGATTATAAGGTGTTGAGCTAAATTTGAAGAAAACCGGGTACTATATGTGCTTTATATAGCGGAAAAAGTCAAATCGGGAGCGACATTTGTATGGGGGCTATATTTAAATCTAAACCGATATTACCCACTTTCAGCATACGTGTTTCTAGGTGGATTATAAGGTGTTAGGCCAAATTTGAAGAAAATCGGGTACTGTATGTGGTTCCTAAAGCGAAAAAAGCCAAATCAGGAGCGACATTTGTATGGGGGCTATATCTAAATCTGAACCGATCTCACCCACTTTCACCATAGGTGTTTTTAGTTGGATTTTAAGACGTTGAGCCAAATTTGAAGAAAACCGGGTACTATTTATATGTGCTGTATAGAGCGGAAAAAGTCAAATCGGGAGCGACATTTGTATGGGGGCTATATCTAAATCTGAACCGATATTACCCACTTTCGGCACAGATGTTTCTAGATGGATTAGAAGGTGTTAGGACAAATTTGAAGAAAATCGGGTACTATATGTGGTTTCTAGAGCGAAAAAAATCAAATCGGGAGGGACATTTGTATGGGGGCTATGTCTAAATCTGAACTGATTTGCTTCAAATTAAATAGCGTTCGTCCTTGATCCACAAAACTTACTTGTGCCAAATTTCGTTAAGATCGGACTATAATTGCGACCTGTAATTTGATTACAACAATAGATGGACAGAGGAGCATTGCTAAATCGACTCAGAAAGTGATTCTAAGACGATCTGTATAATAAACGATGGGTCTAAGTCGTTTCATTTTGGGTGTTACAAACAAATGCACAAAGACATAATACTCTCGTGGAGTGTATAACAATGTTTGTTTACATCACATCACACATCAATGTCAGTGAATGTAGTGTAATTTATACCACTTTCAAACTAACACCAAAGACAATTTTGGTGTACATAAAATCATACATGTCCTTGTAAGGGTACATTTTTTATAAATGTCAAAAATAAAAGTTCTTAAATTAAAGCTGTGATCAAAGTAAAGAGAAAAATTGGAATGTTTAAATGAAGTTCTCTTTCCGAAATGTACAAACATATTATTTATACAGGGTGGCTGATGAAGGCTGCCATCAAAAATAAACCTTATATATTTTTTTCTGTATGATCAATCATCGCATATCATCACCGAGCGTGGAGGTCATTTAAATTTGTTGAAACCATTAAAAAGATTAAATAATAAAGTATTAGTTTTCAAATGAATACTCGTGCTTCTTAATGTAGCTACTTTCATCAACCACCCTGTATTTTCCTGAGATAATTAGTCAACCAGATTTTTGTAAGACCTTGTAAAGGTATTGATAGGGGGTTATCATTTAGTCGAGTCGGGTTTCCATGTATGTGGGATATCTGACCAGAATCGGATGTAGTGTATTGGCTCCTTGAGCTGTGGAAATTTAAATCGGAAAATAAATTTAAAGATGTTGATATTAAAATGTCAATGTCACGTCACTTTATGTGTAGGTGAAGTGAGTTTTTAGCCAATATAAGAGACGCCGATCTACTTTTTCTAGTGGCTGTTCGTATCAGAGTTACAAGCTCATTTAAAAATTGAGTAAAATGTATGCTTCTTTATGTAGTATTTTAGTAATGTGTTCAAGAATTTCCAAAAATGTAGAATTAGAGCGGATTTTATAAAAAAATTATTAAAAATAGCACTAAAATCTTAAAAACTGGCTAGTTCAATTTAATTTTGTACATACATTTTTATCAATAAATCGCTCCTGGTACTTACTCTACAGAAATTATAAACGTTGTTGGAAAGTAAGCAAGCTTCTGTCGGCTAAACCGGCTTATATATACTCTCAGAGAACATATATGCGGAAGTTATAATAACTAAGTCTTACATAATTATCCTGATAATTGTGTTGAAAGTACTAGGAGGTTCGTATTACATGGTTGCAGCTTCCACATTTGTAAAACAACTGCAAAAACATGATGACATGAATATCAAATCTTAGTGGATTCCATACAACAGTATAGAAGTTATGAATGATTTAATATTACCTAGGATAGAGACAATTGTGAGGGAGGTACAAGTAGGGCAGTGGCTAAAGCGTAAATATTTTTTAGGTTTAAAGTGATTATAAAAAATTTTCAAATATCAAATTCCAAATTATTTTTACTACCCGCATGGATGTTTTGTCGGTTTTATTATAACCAAAGTTTATGCTACTTTGTATGGGTGGCAATATTGCCCATCTTCCATGCAAATGTATCATTGCTAAATATCAAATTTCACAGTATTCCGATAATCTGTATAGAAGTTTTAACAGCTTTAATTTTACGTAGATTAAGGTGATTTGTATGGGAGGTACTAAGCTAGGCTAAGTTTGGGAAAAATATTACCATGTGCCAAGTTTGAATTGATTCCTTAGCTCCTTTCGAGAGTTATCGTGTACACCACCCAGCCAGACGGACATCGCTCAAACATCTTAAAAAGCCGTGAAACTGATTTGGTATTACATCACTCCTTCAATGCGTTACACTTTTTTCTGTCCCAAATTATATATACCCTCCTACTCTGTGGAGAGAGGGCATAATTAGATTGGATGTAATAAAAACAACTTAATTTAAGTTCCAGAAATTATAATCTTTATATTTTTTTCGTTTAATCGCTGTACAATTTTTTAAGATTTTATTGGTATTTTTAATTATTTTTTTTAATTTGCTCTACTACCACATTTTTGGTCCGATTTGTGTTTGATAGGTCTCGCTGGTAAAGTTTCGTAACCCAACAAAGATCGCATAATTTTTTTAATCGTTGGTCGTCAAGGGATCGACAAAGATCCATGATGATAAGGATATTCAAGGATAAATTTATACTGACATTTTGAATATCCTTTTTTCCTTCAGGACAATTCAATATGTCATTTTAAAATAGTCGTCAAGATCTTTCGTATGATAATTAAGCTTTTATTAAAGAAGTATATCTATTTCTAGAGACACTTTAATTACCAACTTTGAAACATAAAATACAAACTGCTTTGAATAATGCCAAAATTGCAGCAACGAGGAGAATAAACGAGCCAAGTCTTATATAAATCAAAAGGGGTTGGGTCCAAATAAGCCGTTATTAGTGTTGTTTTTTTGGAATCATCCCATTGGCGATTGTAATTTTCTGGCATAGAATGATGTTGTTACCACATTTCCATGGAACCACTGTCTACAGGTGCTGAAGGCCTGGTCCGGCCTGCTTAGCTTTCCAGTTAGTTCCTAACTTCCTTCCTTTATGTTGTGTATTTACGTAATAATAAAAAAATATTATTGTACGCACTGTGTTTCTGCCATGTTTACGCTGCTGCTGCTGTTGTTGTTGATGCTGCCGTTGTCCGTGTTGTGTTGTCCTGTGCGGTGCTGCGCTGACTTGATGCTGTATTTTTTATGACGATCCTGCCACACAACACAACACAACACGCCGACACATTCGCTTACATCTTTTCACTTTGACTTTGTGCTCAATAATTCACATGTTTATTTTGTGTGGGTGTGTATGTGTACGAGTGTGTTTTCGACAAGAATGTGCTTCATGGCCTGTATTTGCCTTCGTGTGCCGCTTTTGTATGTATGTGTAGTGTAGCCAGTCTATTATGTATGAATTTTCTTCTTTTTTTAAGTTTTTTTTTCGTGCAAAACTTTTCACTTTGTGTTGAGGTACCATTTTTTGCCTCTTAAATATTTAATGTTGTTCTTCAACATACTTACAGTTCGCAGCTCAGCGTAGCTGCAGGTTATTGCCAAGGTGTGTACATAAATATTGTTGCAAATAATTTCAACAATTATTCTGTGATGTCAACATGTTTTATGGGCTTTCTCATAGGAGAGTTAATGTCAAATGACGAATAACAAAAGTTTGAGGGCGGAAAACTTCTTAAATAACAACAAAATTGTTTTGATATTTAGATAATAGCAAATTTCGGTATTCGTGGAAAGCTACCTACACGACCCCCACCCCCCTTCACCAGGAAGTGAGTGATGTTGAAAAAATTTCCAACTAAGGTGTTTGTTTGTTGAACAAGTGTGTGTGATTGTAGGTAAACTTTCGTTAGAATTTTCAATGTTGTTCCACTTAGAACACAACAGTCCTTAAATAGATTTACAAAGAAAACCTTTCCCCTTGTAGTGGTTTATTTTTGTTGAACTTTTCGAATAAATTTAAACGGCCCGAGAGGGGTTTTCGGAATTGTTTATATTTAATGTTACACGAATAACTAATACGAATTAATTGTCACAACCGTTTGGATTATTAGTTAGGCTAAATTTCATGTCGATTTACTCGACCTTCAATTTTTCCAAAACTCTTCGAATAAAATTGTTTTCTTTTTTTTTTCAAAATATCCTTTGTACGCCTATAGTTTAAAGCAGTGTTGCCAGCTTTGTACTTTTCGTTACTGTACTGATACTAAATGAAATTATCAATATAAAAAATTAAAGGAATGCGTTACATCAAAACAAAGAAGCATTCTGCAGTGAAAGTGAAACTATTATGCCACAGAGGACTACAAACACCAGTACCGAAACTATAAAGGCTTTAATTTTAAATGACATTTGTGTGAGATGTACTTCAGTAGGATAAAGTGATTACAAATTAATTTTGTATTGTGATGCTTCATTATTCATACATTCTCTCAGAGACGATTTCCTCCATTTGCAATTTCTTGATTCCAACCACAGAAAAATATAGGTACCATTTTGATACGAAAAGTACTAATATTGAAGTCCCATCATGTTTCGCGCACACTGTAGAATATACACACCTAATTTCATGATTCCAGCAACAGCCGTTTGCTTGATACCAGTTTTATTTATTTTGACCCAAAAAGTACGAATTTGTAAAATAGCTCTTATTTTGTGCGTCAGGCGAGTGTACGCACTGAATTTCACATTTTACAAATTTTTATCCCATTTTGATTTAGAAAAATATTTAAAATATATATTTCATGTTTCTAGCTGTTGTCGTAACATTGCTACCTTTTTTATCCCTTTTTATACCATTCACCGCCAGGATGGGGGTATACTAACTTTGTCATTCCGTTTGTAACAAATTGAAATATATATATTTTGATCGTGATAAAATTCTAAGACGGTCTAGCCATGTCCGTCCGTCTATCGGTCTGTTGAAAGCACGCTAGCATCTAAGCGAAAGGAGCTAGGATTTCCATAAATTCGTCTTATAGCCGTAACAGCAACTGGGCGAAATCGGTCCAAAGGGATACAATTTTTCCTCACAGCACCTGAAAATACCCATAATAACCTCGATTACTTTAGAGTATTTAAACATCTTTTTTCAATATGCCTGCTTAAAATTACTTGATATTGAGTATGCGCATTCCCCAATAAACAAACGTGCACCATAAATTGAGTCTTACTCATAGGGGGCGAAATGGGACAGAAAGGTATCAAAATGGTACATATTAAACACGAAATTCGGTGTGTACATTCCTCTAACTGAGTAGAGACATAATATAAACGTATTTTTTCCAAATTCGTACTTTTAGGGGGTAAAATGGGAATAGAGGGATAAAAATGGTACCAAGCAAACGGCTGCACCTAAAATAATGAAATGATGATTGATTGAGTACAAATTGTTCCAACCAAATCACCGCAGCTAGATTCATGAAATTCGGAGTATACATTTCTCTGACTGCGTAGACGAGAAAAATAAAAGTTTTTTTTTTCAATTTCGTACTTTCAAGGGATACCATGGGAAAAATTGGATAAAAATGATACCAACCAAATGACCGCATGGAATTTGGTGTATACATTCCTCCTACTCGAAATTCGTACTTTTTTACTTTTACGGCAAAAAGTTGTTAAAACTCGAAGTTAGGTTACCTGGCTCTGTGTACGTGAGAGATAATGGATTTTCAAAATTTGTACTTTTGGAATTAAAATATGATGGAAACTGTAACCTGTATCCCTGCCTTATAAGCGTGGCTTGAAATAATAAAAAATTGTATATTTATTTATAAAATTATTTTAATACTTTTGGTTTGGTTATATTAGAAAATTTACATTTTCCTGCACTTCTACGAAAATCGACAGCCTCTGTGGAATGCAAACCGTGGTGGAGGCTACACAAAGTTCGGTCCGGTCGAGTTTAACGCCGTTTTTACTTGTTTTAGTTACGTTTTGGTGCTTTCACGCTACAAAAGGAATGTACGCAACAAATTTCAAGTGCATGTAAATCAGAAATTTTCCAAAAAATTAGCTTAAATAATCTAAATACTTGCAAACCTTGTTCCTACCGATATGCAACCATTAGATATATTTATGGAAAATTTTAACCACTTAGCTCATTTCGTTTGGAAGGTAGCGTGAATTCAACAGACAGGCATAGGAATAATGCTAGTCGATTTTGCCCATTTGTGAAAATCAGCCGTAAATATAAGCTATATGAGAACTATTGATATCGGCAACTATGATTTGACTGTTCTGTAAGGTTTGGCCAGTCATCATGAATCGTTTAACGCCAGAACAAAGCTTCCAAATTTACCTTGAAAACATAAATCTGTTCGCGAAGTTCATGTCGTACATTTTACTGACAACCTTAGGAAGTTCAAATTTCCGTATTTGGAGCGAAGGCAATCCTGAAGCCGTTAATGTATATAATGGTGATTCATTCATTAAAATTGACTGCGGTTTACATGCAGGTCCGGTATCATTGGTCCTTATTTCTTTCGAAATGGCGCTATCTAGTCATGGTGACAGAATTTTTGTTTCCACAAATTAATCAACGACATAAGCGTGCTTAACAATCGATTTATTGCAAAATCAATTTGGTGTCAACTTTATTGCCATAAGAGGTCCTGTTCACTGGCCCCCTGGTGCGATTTAACGCCTGTTCTAATTTTTATGGAGCTATTTTAAGTCATTGGTTTATGACTACAAACTAGCAGCTCAAGCCACACTGCCAGATTTATTGGAAAAAGTAGTCAAAAATTAGGATTACACTGTGTGTATATTTTTGGAAATATAACCATATACGGACATCATACGTCGGTGTCATTTTTGCAAATAAAAGTGATCATTTTCTCAGGCTCCTATCTTGCAAACCGTTTGGAGTACTCTCTGAGGCAAAGTTGTAGCTCTTGTCATAAAGAACAAAAATTGTGATCATATAAAATCAAAAAGCTTCATCTTCAATATCAAAATCGCAAGGACAATAATCTCCTTATAGAGGCCAGGTTTGATGTTGAAAAGTCGCTGCGAAGCCACTTGAAAACACTTTTGACATGATCGAAATCATGATCGTGGTAGTCTGCAGCCAAGTAATAAATGTCACCATGCCATTTGTAAATAAATTTGCATTCTATTAAATGCATCTATATAATAATGGTCTTAAGCCAGGACAATATCCCAGTTCAAATCAAATATTGATTACAGACCAAAAAAATACAAACGAAAATACTGAAAAAAACAATCGAAAAAAAAAACTTAAAAAAAAAACGATTTTTTTTAACCTTTTTTCCCCTGTTCAGGTCCATAGGTAGCAAACCGTTCAAAATCCAAGGAAACAAAACATGTCTTGCAGGACTGTTTCTGTTATTGGTCTGTCTATTACTACAGTGCGTATGAGTGATATTATCATTAATCAACAGCACCATCTATACACACTACAGCCTATAAGATTTGTTCGACGATACAGATGTGTTGCAACGACTTTCCTGCGATTTTAAATGCCATGAATGAATATGTAGCAGATGGTAATAAAAAATTAGATTCCCATTATATTGTTGTCTTTTTAAGTTCTCAAGCTCTTAAAAACACCCGTTATAAGGACATGCTTCCAGAAATTATTTTTCATGGTGCGTGCCAAAACGTTCCATATTTGGTATGCTCAAAATAAAACTTATAAAGGGACATCTCTTTGGCTCAAAGTTTCCCTCAAAATCGATTTTCTAAGTATTCTATTCGTATATTAAATTTCCACTTCAATCGGTTACAATATCACGTATTCATATATGCGATACATGAGTTCCTTTTAAACGGGCATAAGTATTTGTTTGTCTCTTTAATACCGGTAAATCATGCTAAAGCTAAATGTTTTTAAACTTGTGCCCGAATAGGGTCAACACATTAGCAACAACTGGCAACACTACGTTAATTGAATTGATTGTGCCCATTTAAAAAAACACGTTTTGTGTCCCTTAAATATTCATAAACACATACAAACAAACGACAGTAAATGAATAATTAAACATATCGGTGTAAATAATTTTCGGTTTGTTATTAACAAAAGGTCAACAACAATAATATGTGTGTGTATTTGTTTTAGCCACGCGTGCAGCCATTTTAATGGCGACCACACACACACAAAATGATGATTGTGCTTTTGTGGTCTTAATTTAATAAAATTTTTATTGAAATAAATTTATAACTGGTATTTTTTTAAGCCATCAACATATTCAGATGTTGAGTATTTAAGGTATTTTTACAGCACAATTTAGTAGAATTGAATCAAAAATAAACTGCTCTTACCAAACTTTGGCTGTTCTATATTCAAATTCAAATACTGGGAACACTCAGGTATACATTACATATAAATATAAAACTTGTAATGCTAATAATATATGTTTTTATCCATCAGCTAATTTCGCAGAACTCTGCTGCTCAAATAAAATATTAATATTTAAGCCTTTGGTATTTGTAATATTAGCTGTAAACATGAGTTCCAATAAGACTTGCGTGTGTTCATAGAAAAATATATAAAGTAAATATAAAGAGTGTTAAGTTCGGCCGGGTCGAGTCTTGTATACCCTCCACCATAGCGGGTATATACCATATTGCTAGTTATAACTGGCGGATTAGAAAAGCGTTGGGATTGAAAGAGGGAAACACATTTCCCTAACAAGGACTGAAAATACCACCTAATATTTAGATTATTTAAGCTATTTTTTTGAAAATTTCTGCTTTATATGCACTTCAAATTTGTTGCGTACATTCCTCTTGTAGCGTTAAAGCACCAAAAGTGAATACAATTTTTGGCGGGCGAAATGGGAAAAAAGGGTTGAAAATGGTACCAATGATACGACAGCACCTAGAATCATGAAATTCGGGCGAAATGGGAAAAAAGGGTTGAAAATGGTACCAATGATACGACAGCACCTAGAATCATGAAATTCGGTGAGTACATCCCTCTAATTGCGTAGATATGTAAAAAGGGGAATTTTTCGCAATTCGTACTTTTTAGGATCAAATTGGGTTAAAATTGGTATCAACCAAGCGGCTGTAAATAGAATCATAAAAATCAGTATTTCCTCGTCTGATTGTAAAAAATAAAAGGATTTTTCCAAATTTGGAAAAAAGGAATAAAAATGGTGCAAGCAAACGGCTGATGCTAGAA
This sequence comes from Polietes domitor, assembly GCA_947397865.1. Classification (NCBI taxonomy): domain Eukaryota; kingdom Metazoa; phylum Arthropoda; class Insecta; order Diptera; family Muscidae; genus Polietes; species Polietes domitor. The sequence goes on from OX377618.1 coordinate 204,256,422, forward strand.
TCATGAAATTAAGTGTGTGCATCCCACCGTGGACGCGAAGTGTGATATGCTATACCTTAAACAAAAAACGTAATGTGTATAAAAAATTCACATCTATCTTAACCCTCTCATGCCCGAATTTTCTTCTTAATAAATATATAAAACTTACTATGCTTACAATGAGGTATGGGTCTAAATATGATTTCTATAGAGTTTTGGGGTTCTAATTCATTCAGGACATGAGTAACAGGATGTTTCTTAAAATCGATATACTGCTGATATCGGTTAATCAAAAAACTATTTTTAAATGTTTTCGTCATTTAAAAAATCTTTGATATATGTCTCTTCGAATAACAAAGACAGTTTTTTTTGTACTCGAAGAAATCCAATAAAAAGAAGAAGAATTTCTAAACAATTTCGAATTACAAGAAATTCAAACAATTGCAATTTGAGACTTCACTTTTGTTTTCACCTTCCTACGCAAAACCCAAGTTATGGAAAAAAATATTTCTTGTTACATATGTAAACAAAAACAAGTAAGGAAAGGCTAAAGTCGGACTGGGCCGACTATATAATACCCTACACCACTTCATGTGTATATACCTCGCTTTGATTACTAAACCCAGGTATTTCATGGGAGCAGTTTTATGTAGTTCATATAAATTATACAGTTACTATAAATTCATCTTTAGTCAAAGTTAATGAGTATGGTAAATAATAAAGTCCAGCAGATATGCCGAGTAAAGTAAATATAACATGATATGGAAAAATTGATCTAGATGCAATGATAAATACAGATTATACAGCGGTAATAGGATGAATCGGACGGACATTTGAAGGGGGACTAGAACAACAATTGAGGCCTGTGCCAAAACATGCGCCTATATATTTCTCATTCACGGTAGGTATTCCTAGTTGAAACATATAATGATCTACAAAATTTGATGAAGATCCGTTGTAAGATGTAGTTTCTAAAGCTGTAATAGAGCAGAATGTGGCCCAACTTGGGCTATACCAAAGTATGGACATATGAGCATCTCTCAAACAAGTAAGGAAAGGCTAAAGACGGACAGACTTTCTATCTCATTACAATTCAATTAGGTAAATAAGTGAAATCGGGAAGGATTTTTGCATTGTGCACATGTATGTGTTTGACAAAAAATGTTAAATCGGAAATATAAATATAATATGCAACGTTTGGCCAAAATCGGTTAAATATTCGGGAGCAACATTTGTATGAGGGCTATATCTAAATCTGAACCGATCTTACCCACTTTTACCATAGGTGTTTTAAGTTAGATTATAAGATGTTGTGCCAATTTTAAAGAAAAACGGGTAGAATATGTGGATTTTAGAGCGGAAATAGACAAATCGGGAGTGACTCTAAATCTGAAGCGATCTTACCCATAGGTGTTTCTAGTTGGATTATAAGATGTTGTACCATATTTAAAGAAAATCGGGTACAATATGTGGATTTTAGAGATGAAAAAGTCAAATCGGGAGCGACATTTGTATGGGGGCTATATCTAAATCTGATCCGATCTTACCCACTTTCACCATATGTGTTTTAAGTTCGATTATAAGATGTTGTGCCAATTTTAAAGAAAAACGGGTACAATATTTGGATTTTAGAGCGGAAAAAGTGAAATAGGGAGCGACATTTGTATGGGGGCTATATATAAATCTGAACCAATTTCCTCCAAATTCAATACCGATGGTCCTTGGCGAGAAAAAATAACTTCTGCCAAGTTTCATGACAATCGGACAACAATTGCGACCTGTAGAGTGCGAACAAACTTAGATGGACAGCAGACGGACGGACAGACAGACATCGTTAAATCAACTCAACTAGTGATTCTAAGCCGATCGGTATACTTAAAGGTGGGTATAGCTCGATTATTTCTTGGTGTTACAAACATTTGGCGCGTAACTAACTTATAATACCCTAGTCCACGAAGTGGAGGAAATCGGTTCAGATTTAGATATAGCCCCCATACAAATGTCGGTCCCGATTTGACATTTTCCGCTCTAGAAACCACATATTGTACCCGATTTTCTTTAAATTTGGTACAACATCTTATAATCCAACTAGAAACACGTATGCAAAAATTGGATCGGTTCAGATTTAGATATAGCCCCCATACAAATGTCGGTCCCGATTTGACATTTTCCGTTCTAGAAACGACATATTGTACCCGGTGTTCTTTAAATTTTGCAGAACATCTTATAATCGAACTAGAAATACGTATGCAAAAATTGGGTAAGATCGGTTCAGATTTAGATATAGCCCCCATACAAATGTCGCTCCCGATTTGTCATTTTCCCCTCTAGAAACGAAATATTGTACCCGGTTTTCTTTAAAATTTGCAGAACATCTTATAATCGAACTAGAAACACGTATGCAAAAATTGGGTAAGATCGGTTCAGATTTAGATATAGCCCCCATACAAATGTCGCTCCAAAATTCACTTTTTCCGCTTTAGAACCACATATTATACCCGATTTTCTTTAAAATTGGCACAACATCTTATAATCCAACTAAAAAACCAATGGTAAAAGTGGGTAAGATCGGTTCAGATTTAGATATAGCCCTCATACAAATGTTGCTCCCGAATGTTTGGCCACATTTTACATATTATATTTCACCAATAAACAGACAAGGTGAAAGCGCATCACATCGTTCCTGGTTTCAATATACCCCCATACAAATTTCCTTTCCGATTTAACATTTTTTGTCAAACACACACATTTAAAGGATGCAAAAATCCTTCTCGATTTCATTTTTTTACCGAATTGAATTGCAATGAGAATTGTTTCTGTGATGTCCATATGTCCATACTTTAGTATGACTTTGGTATACTACTGTATAATTTGTATTTTTCTGTCGGACAATTGGATCAATTACCATATTATTTACCATATTCGTTAAATTTGACTAAAGATGAATTTATAGCATATAAATTATATTCATATAATTTATATAATTTGTATGAACTACATAAAATTGCTCCCATGAAATACCTGGGTTTAGTAATCAAAGCGAGGTACATACGCAGGGAGTGGTGTAGGGTATTATATAGTCGGCCCCGCCCGACTTTAGCCTTTCCTTACTTGTTTTTACATATAACTTTTACAATTTGGATATATCTTTTTTGGAGAATATGCCGATATCAAAAAACCAGTTTGGCCGTAAAGTTTATAATTGATGAAAAATAGGTTTTTTTGAAATTGCGAACAAACCGAAAACCGGTTTCCTGGTAAGGTTCGGTTTTAGACATCCCTTCTTATCACCAATATCAGTTGATCGCTTCGGAGCTGCGATTCGACACCGATAGACTGTTTTATGGGGTACTGTGAATGACCGATGTTATCCAAAAATCGTCACCAGGGTCATCGGAATTTGTGCTGACTGGATGCGCTATTGCGAAGCCTGCCAATGCAGTCACATGAATGAAATCATCGTCCGTAAAATATGACGAAACAAATAACTTTTTCATTTTTACAGTTGTGGAAGGTATAACCTTCCGAATGTCCATATTACACTGGATGATATACCGAAGCTAAAACTAACATAAATATAATGAACAATTCTTGAACAATTTAAACAAATGTCTTTTTATCATTATATGCGAAATGTTTCATATAAAATACATGTTACCAAATGGTACCTTTTGTCTTCCATCGATAGATCTTTGTCTGCCTTTATGGCTTCCCTTTGTAGTCCCCGCCGATATTAAAAACCCACCTTCTTCGCTTATCATGCTGTTTATTAACTTAAACCATTCTGCCCCCAACGTCGTGATGCCAATTCTGTCTCTTTTGTGTCCGCTTTCATAGCATTTTCCTGCCGATAAATGCAAAGTTTGATTTCCGTCACAGACGCTTTTGTACAAAGTCGATTAAATTGGTGTCTTATTTCCGCTTCTTTTGAGCTGTCAATTCTTAAAAATTCTGTTAACGTTAACTTCTTGCTATTCTGTATGTAACAGCGGCGCAGAAAACTTTTCTACATCGAACTTGTAAGTAGTCATTAAGAAAGTCAATGAAGTTTCATTTTACATCCTGTTTTACAAAGTTTAATAGGATTACAAAAGGTCAAGGTGCACGCGCCGCGCTCAGCCTAAATTTCAATTCCACAATATCAGACTGCGTTAGAGGGAAGATTGTCCTGTCCTCAAATGAAGTGGGAATGCAAATAGGTATTATGTAAGGATATCTATTTCTGTTAATTGAAATCGGCAATTCGACAGGTGCCACATGATGTGACATGTATGGGTGCAATGTGTAAGCGATTGAAAGGACTAAAGTATGCATTCAATATCCTCTGCTATTTATGAGAGTAAGTTGCGTTGGATTGTTTCGCACACAAAACCATTCATGCTTTGCACAACATATGATGAGCTTATACATATGAGTCATTCAATGCCAAGCTGTACGATTTTTGACTTCACTTCTTCTTTTTACAATAATATTTAATTTTTTTTTATTTTCAAAATAATTACATTAAATTTAAAGTTGTGTTAAATTAGACGTCTCTTTTAGCAACTGCGTGATTTTCCCAGCAAAAAACTGAAAGTACTTCCGCAGGAAGCACATTTTAATCGCTAATGCATATTTTTCCCGCTTTTGAGGAAGTTCTTTTAAACAACTTCCAAAAAAGTCGATAATATGTTAATATCCTGTAACATTTTACGAATCCCACTTTCACAAGTGAATGAGAATGCATTTTTAGTATGGGTTCACAGAGGTAAGGTGTCCGCTTTGCACCCAGAAGGTCTCGGGTTCGAATCGTGGCTCGCGAAAAACTTTATTTTTTTTTTTTTTTTTTTTTTTTTTTTATTACTTTTATAAATAAACAATGTTTAATTTTTTATAATTTTAACAATTTAAAAATTTTTGCTTAAAAAAGTAAAAATGTATTGCTTTACAAATGTACTTCATATATTTAATTCACAAAGATTTAGACTTTGACATAGACATAACGTGCTGTAACAAATACGAAGAAAATCAGAAGCATATATATTAGGCTGGGTCGTTGTCCATACAAATGGAAAAACAATTTCCAGTCACCCCATGAAAATAAAGTTTGGATTGTTTCACGATGATTTGCCAAATATTTCATTCCTAGATCAAGCCGTCTGTGAGCTAAACGCTCCTGAAATCTCCCCTAAAAGTCATGTGTTCCCCGTATATTTTTGTCCAATTTTTTTTTCTTGAAAGCACTTTACATATTAATTTCTTGTCTTAGATTAACTTACTGGTCGATTTATTGGACGTTTATAGTAATTTTTATGTTTTTTTTCATAGTGACAACTTAAAACATTATTGTGGAAGTATTTCATAAAAAATAAATAGCTGCCATCAATACCTTTCGAATGACGCCTAAATGACGTAAATCGGAAGGAAATTGACGCCGCATCATTTTTGTAAGCAGAATTTGTAAATTTTGGCTCTGAAAACCGATCTCCTGTATTAAATTATTTCACAAAAATGGAGTCAGTGACGTTCGTCCAATATCCATCATTTAGGCATCATTCGAAAGCTATTTATTCCTGCTATTCATAACACCACTTGTAATTTTTTTCCAAAAAATATGAGTTTTTAGCTGTCAGTTTGAAAAACCACAACAAAATCTAAACCTCCAATAATACGACAAATGAGTTATTCCAAGACAGAAATAAAAATTTGCAGTTAAAGTGCTTCCAAGGGTCTATTAATTAAGCATAAAAATGGACAACATAAAAAAATTACACGTGAAAAACATGATTTTTATAGACGTTTAGCTCACAAATGGCTTGACCCAGGAGCGAAATATTTTGCAGATCATCATTAAACAATCCAATCTTCATTTCTGGGGGGTGACTGTTGCAACTTATATTCGTGGCCCATCCTAATATATATGTTTTATAGAGCGGAAAAATTCAAACTGGTAGTGACATTTATATGTGGTATATAGTCAAATTTACGTTATTTGAAGCTAACTATCATCAAAGCCCAAAATTCAATTGTCCAAGTTCCCACCTATACTTTGATTACAAGAATAGACGGACAGATCGACTTAAAAAGTGATTCTAAGTCTATCGGTATAATAAATGATTTGAATATTTTTTCCTTTTTGATGTTACAAGCAAAACTAGTATACTGTTGCGGCGTATATTTAAATACAATTTTAATTTGCCTTTCCGTTTGTAAGACCTTAAAATACTCATTGGAGTCTCCGTAAAGTATATACATTCTGGATTGTTGTAAAATTCTAAGACCATTTAGACATGTCCGCCTGTATGTATGTCTGTCTGTTGAAAGCACACTAGCTGCCGAACGCAATGAGCTAAGAGTTTCAAATTTTCCGTAAATGTATCTAATGGTAAATAAAGTAAATAAAAGATTTAACGGCGTCTACACAGTCAAATGAATGCATACACCAAATTTTGTGATTTCAACTTCAGCGATTTGGTTGCTACTATTTTTATCCCTCTTTTCCTATTGTACCTCTTTAAGGTAGGAATTTTGAAATATTCATTAATTATATGTGATGTCGTTTGATTGGTACTATTTTTATCCCATTTAATCCCCTTAAAATATGAATTTTGCGAAAAATAAATCTTTGGATCATGTTTACGCCATATGGAAAATGTTTGTACAAAATGTTAAGTTAAGGCGAAGATTAAAAAATATTAAATACTCAAAATATTAGGGGATAGTTTTAGCCCTTGTTAGGGAAATTTTTTCCCTCTAGACGTTCGCCCACTTTCAATCCCATGCGATCTACCCCATAGATCACTTCGTCCACAAGCTAGCATGCCTTCAACAGACATACAGATATGGCATCTTAGATTTTACCACGAACCACAATATAGTGTGCGGCCAAGTTATAAATGTCAGCATGCCATTTGTAAATAAATTTGCATTCTATAAAATGTAAGTGCAAAATGGTCTTGTGTCAGGGCAATATAAGTTTAAATCCAAAATTATTATTGTGCTGAAGTCTTCAGCAGAACCCAAAATTAGCAAGAAGGCAAAGTGAGGCCTTTATTGTTGCAGCTAAAAATTGACTGCGCAGTTTCGATGGGCGCTACCCCATCTCGTCAGAACTTTCACAACGAATGCATGTCTTTGCCTTAAATCAGGGTTCATATTAGTACCATCGCACTATGGTCCCAAATCCATTTTTTTTGCAGAAATTAAAAAAAAAAATAAAATTGGAAAGCGGTAAATGTGTATATATTTTCTTTATGGCAACACTCCAAGCAATCAAGAAAATATATTGGAGAAAATTAGGTGGCAACACCACAAGCCTGAATGGTACTTAAACATTGCGGTTCAAAAAAAGTGGGATTAATTTTGATGAAAGAAAATGATAAAGTGACTATATTATGAAAATTGACGGCAAGAGTAGTATTGTGGTCTTGTAAGTATTCATAGGTATTGTAATTATGTGATTTGTAGAGAACGTAATCTATAAATGGCGTGGACGAAAAGTTATATGTATGACTCAACTTGACTCAAAGTGTAAATGTGAAAGTGTTCGTCTGAGGTTGTAGTTTATGGTGGAATTAATATCTCGTCAGCATTTTTCGGCAAACTCCAAAAATTGTCATATTATTTTAGCACAGTTTTTGATTAGCCATAGACATATATATGATTATATCTCTGAATTAGTTTTGTGTACGAGACCCATCAATATTTTATTTAAAAGGTATTGAAAGTACCTTTAAAATGGTATACAACATCATTTAGCTTTTTGTACACATTTTCATTTTACTTTATTTCTTGAAATAATTATTTTAATTGCTATTTGTATGCTATATTTTGCTTTTGTAATAATGTTTAGAAAAACACATTTCGTCAAAATAAACAACTCTTCATTCTTTTAAGCTTTCATAAAATTCTGTTTTTGGTCAGGGTGATAATTATTTTGGTTATATATTGAGTTTATATGGGAGGTGGTAGAGGGCGTGGTCCAATCGGCCCAATTTTATTTTTATTTTTTGCGTATGATATGTTTAGCAAATGTGAAAAATTACAAGACTGTATGTTTATTTTTCGACTTTATGCCATAAAAAATGGATTTGGGACCAGTGTGCAGCGGTCACATATGACAAATGAGAAGCGCTGATAAACAAAATATTCCACCGAACTAAGTCGACACACTAAAAATCTCACTTTACCAATTCAATGTTATGCATGTGCTCGCATCGCTCGCAACAATGCAAAGGTTGTTGTTGTACGGTATGTCCGTCTTCACTGTACCTCTTGTGTATTGTTGTTGTTTGTATGTATTGTTGGTCTGTTATGTTGTGTTGTCATTTATTTTGGTTCAAGACCAAAGGTTGTGCTGAAGTCTTCAGCACAACCCAAAATTAGCAAAAAGGCAAAGTGAGACCTTTATTGTTGCAACTAAATGTTGACTGCGCAGTTTCGATGGGCGCTACCCCATCTCGTCAGAACTTTCGCAACGAAAGACATGCTTTGCCTTAAATCAAGGTTCATATTAGTACCAGCGGTCACATATGACAAATGACAACACATACAACATAACAGACCAATAATACATACAAAAAAAAATTATTATTTTTAATTATTTTTTAATAGATTTCAATATTTTTTTAGAAAAAAATCGAGGAAAGTCGACATGGGTTGTGGTTAAAAGTGCATCAAACTCTAATTTCGATGTTTACCCACCACTTAAAAAATAGAGGATATGCATATTTTATACACCATAAAATACGTATTTTGAATGTGAATTTTGTTAGAGTTTAAGTATTGCTTTAGGAAAAATAGATGTATTAGCCGTAAAAACTATAACTCTGCACTGCTGAATAGATTGAATTGTCTGAAATGGATATAATGTAGAGAATAAGCCAAAATTCATAAACAAATTAAAAAATCAATTCAAGATATGTTTTTTGGGATATTCATGGATTAAGGATATTTTTAATTTTTGGTGTCGTTGATCTTTTATATTCATGAAGAATAAATGGGATCCCTGAAGATGATAATAAAGTCGTAAAATCTGAAGATGCATTCGAAAGTTATTACGAAGTCATTAACGAAGCCACATCTTAATGAAAACGCCCTAGAGTATCAATATGGAACCAGTGTAAAAATCGAACTACGTAGTACTTTGACCTAAAATGAACGTCATATTACCCGCAAGAACTAATAGAATATCTGTCCCAAATTTCATCAACATGGAAGAATGTCTAAATCCACACTTGGTCAGAATCTTGTGAAATTACCGAGTAACAAAATATTTCGTTAAGAAAATTAATTCCACTTACAAAAAGATTGGCTTTATTTAGACATCAAAGAGGATATCAGAGGTGGTTATAGTGGCGCCATAGCAACCAAATAGAAATATTGAAATATTACTTTAAAGTTTATCAAAATAAAAACTCATTAGTAAATTCATTGGTGAAAATTGTAATTTTCACAACTTTCGAATAATATGATGAGTACATTTTGAATGAATATTTGTTTTTGGATAATAATAAAAAATATGGATGACGTTCTTCTGTTGACAAGCAAATGCAATGGGGTGAATTTTTCCACACATATTCTCCAGATCTTCCCCGCGACTATTTCCTCTTTCTAAAGTTGTAAAACTAAAATAGCTTGTACTTATTGAACTGCCCTCGTATCTTGAGACGGCACATATTCTAGGGGAAATATCATCTCTGAAAGTGTCGCCTCTGTGTGTTCTATTAAAGAAAAGAGGAAGAGGATATCATATTTAATAATTAAGCGATACTTGATTATTTTCCTAAAAATATAGGATTTGTTTCTATGGCAGGCATCGGTATTCTATGAATAATTTAATTATTCATACGTTCATTTGCGTAGAGAAAGATTATTATTTTCTATGGCAATAAAAATACGCAAAAACTGGAAAAAGGTCAAAACAGAGAAAATTAATTTAGCAATTAAAAGTCATCCCACGGCCGTCTGGTTTTTGTGGGCGCTCACCTTCGCGAAGCGTCAAGTAGTGCCTCAAGGCAGCGTTTTGATAACACAGTGGAAAGTGTCTGTTTTGATACTCTCTAATTTTTAATTAAACGGGGTTGCTAACAACATTGGCCGTCTAGATGCTTTATACATTTTTTTAAATATGTTCTAAAAAGAACCTGGCTAACTACCGCCTACATAAGAGGTAATGGTGTGACGACTATTCGTGGTACCTGCCAATTGCATTACGAAAACCCTTTTCCCCGAAAACAATGCTCGGAACATTTTCACTCCATTTCAAATTGAAGTTCGGCCCACCAAACATTCATCGAGAAACATCACCTTTTAACCTGTCTTTAATAAATTCCATAAAGTAATGCAATTCAGTTAACACCACCTACAAGTGCTGTCGGCGTCGCTGTCCCTGTCCCGGTCTCTGTCTGTACATGAGTTTAAGTGTGTTTGTTCGAATAACATACATTTTGTTAGTGTAACGAGAAGAAAACTGAAAAACATGAACATGAAAAGGGAAAACGTAACTTGGAAAAAGTAATACCAAGTTTTTTTTTTGTTCCATTCCCTCCCACCCCTAAGACCATCACAGTCACATACACATCGGGGTTGAACAAACAGTCTGCAAGTTGAAAACTTTTCCAATTATGATGTTTTTTGCTCTGCAGTTACAGTAAGTTTTTTATCGCCAATTTTATTTGGAGCACACGAAAACATATAGATTATGGTTACAACAACTCAAAACCAAACTCGTCATGGAAGAAATGCCACTATTTCAATGGAGTTCACTAAACAAAGAAGTAACTCCCACTTACGTGGCAACCCTTTGGCAGTCCTTCTGAAATAGGGATGTCGAAATGTATTTGAAATTCTATCTTTGAATAGGTGGAACTGAACAAGGCCGACCCCTTCACTTACAGTCCCAATAACAGAGATTTTATTACCAATCCAAGATGTTTCTCGTTGTCAGTTAAATTTTAATAACGGAAATATTCGTAAAAGGTATGAGATTTTATGGACCCCGGCCAAAATCGGAAATAGAATGCAACTTTTAGAGCGGTGAAATTCAAATAGAGAAAGAGATTTGAGATAGAACCATATCAAAATCAGTACAGACTGGACACACATTCAATATAAATGTTTCTAGGTGAAATAAAGTCTACATTATTTATATTTTGTTTAACACAAATGTCAAGGCAAACCCAGAAACTCTCACCTGGCGTCGATCCAACAGACGATCTTTAGAAATATTTTAACTTAAGTTATAACTTTTCCATATAACTATTAACTGAGATAATTTAATAACACTGTGTGTAATTTTTTAAGTCATGGAAATATAACCATATACGGACACCACTACGTGATAAAATACCAAAAAAGACCCATGTCTACCAGTTTTGCCCAATTTTTGGGCCCATGCACATTTTTTTCAATGTCATTTTTGCAAACAAGTGATCATTTCTTTCATGATCATATCTTGCAAACAGTTTGGAATTTTGATTTACTCTCTGAGGAAAACTCCATCTCCAAGGTCAAAATCGCAAAAAAACTTAAAAAAATCGATTTTTTAACCTTTTTTCCCCTGTTCAGGTCCATAGGTAGCACACCGTTCAAAATTCAAGGAACCAATCAAAAATGTACCTAAGATCTCAATAAACAACAAAAAATATATCTTGTATGACTGTTTATGTTAATGGTCAGTTCGACTACAGTGCGTATGTGTGATATTATACTTAATAATAGCACGTATACGCCACCTATACACACTACAGCCTAGAAGATTTGTTCGACGACACAAATGTGTTGCAACGGCTTTCCTGCGATTTTGACATCAGAGAGTAAATCAAAATTCCAAACGGTTTGCAATATATGAGCCTGAGAGAATGATCACTTTTTTTGCAAAAATGGCATCGAGTACATGATTTTGGCCAAAACTAGGAGACATAGGTCTTTTATCACGTAAAGGTGTTCGTAAGGTGGGGTTTATTTTTCCGTGTTGCACTGTGTAATTTAATAATAATAATATTTAAGAACATATAATTGTGTAGATACCAGCAAAGGGTATCATAATCTAGCTAAATACAGTAGTAGTACGTCTCAAAATTTGTAAACGTGGGAAATATTTTCTACAAATCCAAAATGTATATGCAGCTATTATGATGACTTTTAATTTCTATGTACTACAGCATGCGACATTAATTTCGGGCCATGAAAATTTCTATAAAATACTGAAAATAGACACAAAACATAAAACTAGTATTTGCTGGTCCAGTTCGTATTTGAAAGGACTTGACATTTTCGAAGGACACTTTAGACAATCTAAATAATTTCTGTAGTTTTAGCATTGGATGAAAAAAGTTGAAAAATGCCGTTCTAAATTTTAATCCTTAATAGCAGAAATGAACTGTTGATTATGAACAAAATATTATATATATTATTATTAGACTAGAGTTCCAATATAACAATGCTGTGTACTCAGTCTTCAATATTTTTATACACTCCACGAGAGTATTATATCTTTGTGCATTTGTTTGTAACACCCAAAAGGAAGAGAGATAGACCCATTGTTAATTATACCGATCGACCTAGAATCACTTTTTGAATCGATTTAGCAATGTCCGTCCGTCTGTCTGTCTGTCTGTGTGTCTGTCTGTCTGTCTGTCTGTCCAACTATTCTTGTAATCACGATACAGGTCGCAATTGTAGACAGAACCAAATGAAACTTTGCACAACGAAGTTTTTCGGGATAAGAACGAACGCTATTTAATTTGAAGAAAATCGGTTCAGATTTAGATAATACACTTTTCACTCTAGATACCACATATTATAACAGATTTTCTTCAAAATTGGAAAAACATCTTATATTCCAACTAGAAACACCTGTGGTAAAAATGGGTCAGATCGGTTCAGATTTATATATAGCTCCCATACAAATTTCGCTCCCGATTTGACTTTTTCGCTCTAGAAACCACATATTGTATCAGATTGTCTTCAGATTTGGCAAAACATCTTATATTTCAACCAGAAACACCTGTGGTAAAAATGGGGCAGATCGGTTCAGATTTATATATAGCTCCCATACAAATTTCGCTCCCGATTTGACTTTTTCCGCTCTAGAAACCACATATTATATCACATTGTCTTCAGATTTGGCAAAACATCTTATATTTCAACTAGAAACACCTGTGGTAAAAATGGGGCAGATCGGTTCAGATTTATATATAGCTCCCATACAAATTTCGCTCCCGATTGGACTTTTTCCGCTCTAGAAACCACATCAGATTGTCTTCAGATTTGGCAAAACATCTTATATTTCAACCAGAAACACCTGTGGTAAAAATGGGGCAGATCGGTTCAGATTTATATATAGCTCCCATACAAATTTTGCTCCCGATTTGACTTTTTTCGCTCTAGGAACCACATATTTTAACAGATCATTTTCAAATTAGGCGAAATATATTATATTTGTCCTAGAAATACCTATAGTGAAAATGGGTCAGATCGGTTCAGATTTAGATATAGCCCCCATACGAATTGCACTCCCCATTTGACACTTTTCACTCTAGATTCCACATTTTATAACAGATTTTCTTCAAAATTGGAAAAACATCTTATATTTCAACTAGAAACACCTGTGGTAAAAATGTGTTAGATCGGTTCAGATTTATATATACCTCTCATACAAATTTCGCTCCCGATTTAACTTTTTCCGCCCCAGAAACCACGAATTTTCACAGAATTTATTCAATGTGAGCATAACACCTTATATTTGAACTGGAAGAACTTATTGTGAAAGTTATTCACATTTTTCCAAGTTTGGATATAGCCCCGATACAATATTCTTATCGATTTGACAACTCGAACCAGGTCGTATTAGCATATGATTAGGAAACATACAAAAATTCTTCCCGTTTTCACTTTTTTACCGAGTTGGATTATATTCGGTTGGAAAGTGGAGTGTATCATATAGTCGGCCCCGCCCGACTTTAGCCTTTCCTTACTTGTTTTAATATCATGTCCTTTTAGACAAAGAAAAACTAAATAATCAGTTTTATTAAGTTTCATATCAGCATTGGGAATTTCTAACGCTGCTTTAATACCGAAATCATTAAATAAGACCAACATTAATTTTCAACACCGTTTTTTGACTAAACTAAATAGATGAGATTTCTGATGTAAACTCTTTTATTTACATTTTAGAATTTAGCATGCATGTATAATCTCATACAGTTACACCACAATAGTTGGAATTATTGTTTGCAAGGCATAATTCGTATTTGTGGATATTCTTCTTTATGCAATTTTCAAATAAAAACATGGTGTTCTCTCAAAAGAGTGTGTTATTTATTTTTATATTGAAATCCAAACATTCATAGTTATTGATAATCAATACTCAGAGTATAAATTATTACAAAAAATATATTTGTTTGGGAAAGTATTAACATTAAAAAATCCAATAAATACAAAACTAGAACTGAACCTGAAAAATATATTTTTCCTTGCAAGCAAATTATAAATTGCGGTTTGTTATGCTTCTTAAGCGCTAAGTCTCACAGTTCATGCTAAACAAATATTTTTTCAAGTTATGTGTTATTTGTTATATTTTTAGAAAAATTCTGCGTTGCTTCGTTGCTTTTCACTGGGTGCAAATCAAAAGCATTATTCTCCGTCTTTTGATTTTTTAATTATACACTCCACGAGAGTATTATGTCTTTGTGCATTTGTTTGTAACACCCAAAAGGAAGCGAGATAGACCCATAGTTAAGAATACTTTTTGAATCGATTTAGAATTGTCCGTCTGTCTGTCCATCTATTCTTGTAATCACGATACAGGTCGCAATTGTAGCCAGAACCATACGAAACTTTGCACAACGAAGTTGTTCGGGATAAGGCCGAACGCTATTTAATTTGAAGAAAATCGGTTCAGATTTAGATATAGCCCCCATACGAATTTCACTCCCGATTTGACTCTTTCCACGCTAGATACCACATATTTTAACAGATTTTGTTCAAATTTAGCGGAACATCTTATTTTTGCAATACAAAACACCCACGGCAAAAATGGGTCAGATCGGTTCAGATTTATATATAGCCCCCATACAAATTTCGCTCCCAATTTGACTTTTTCCGCTCTAGAAACCATATATTTTATCAGATTGTTTCCAATTTTGGCAAAACATCTTATAAAGAGTGATTTTTTTGAGGTTAGGATTTTCATGCATTAGTATTTGACAGATCACGTGGGATTTCAGACATGGTGTCAAAGAGAAAGATGCTCAGTATGCTTTGACATTTCATCATGAATCGTCTTACAAACGAACAACGCTTGCAAATTATTGAATTTTATTATCAAAATGCGTGCTCTGTTAAGAAAGTTCATTGCGCGCTTCCATTTTATGGTCAGTTTAATCGACCCACTGAAGCGGCTATTCGGGCTATTGTGACTAAATTTCGCACCAAATTTACATTGTTGGACATTAAACCACCAACACGCTTACGTAGAGTGCGAACTGAAGAAAATATCGCAGCTGTATCGGCCAGTGTTAATGATGACCACCAATTTTCGATTCGTCGCCGTTCGCACCAATTGGGTCTCTGTTACTCAAAAACGTGGAAATACCAAAATTGGACTAAGCGGATGGACCACCTAAGACGCAGCCGCGGTCAACATTTAAATGAAATTATCTTCAAAAAGTAAATGTCATGGACCAATCTAACGTTTCAAATAAAGAACCGATGAGATTTTGCAAATTTTATGCGTTTTTTTTTTTAAAGTTATCAAGCTCTTAAAAAATCACCCTTTATTTAAACTAGGAACCCCTGTGGTGAAAATAGGTCAGATTGGTTCAGATTTATATATAGCTCCCATTCAAATTTCGCTCTCGATTTGACTTTTTCTGCTCCAGTTTTATTTCTTCAAAATTGACAAAATATTGTATGTTTCCACTAGAACCACCTGTGGGGAAAATGGGTCAGGTCGGTTCAAATTTATATAAAGCTCCAATACAAATTTGGCTCCCAATATCACCTTTTCCGTTCTAGAAACCACATATTTTATCAGATTGTTTTCAAAATTGGCAAAACATATTATATTTCATCTAGAAATACCAGTGGTGAAAATGTGTTAGATCGGTTCAGATTTATATATTTCTCCCATTCAAATTCATTATATACATTCCCATCCAAAACACATTATATTTAAACTAGGAACCCCTGTGGTGAAAATAGGTCAGATTGGTTCAGATTATACTACATATTTTAACAGATCTTCCTCAAATTTGTCAAAATATCTAATGTTTCCACTAGAAACACCCATGATGAAAATTGGTCAGATCGGTTCAGATGTATATAGAACTTTATATTTATATTCGCTCCCAGCTTGACTTCCCCCCCAGAAACCACGTATTTTCAGAGAATTTCTTCATATTGAGCCTAACACATTATACTTGAACTGGATTTGACAAATCGGGTCAGGTCATATTAGCCTATGATTAGAAGCATACAAAAATCCTTCCCGTTTTCATTTTTTTAACGAATTGAATTGTATTCGGATACAAAGTGGAGTGTATCACATAGTCGGCCCGCCCGACTTTAGTTTTTCCTTACTTGTTTTCTTATAAATCTGTTAAAGAAATTCGCTTCATTTATCCAAATGATTTTCGAACTTTCAAAAACGGTTGCAGAACTGACCATTTTTCCGAAACAAGTTTAATTCGAAATAGAGCTCTTTCTAAATTCATCTTATATCGTAATTTTGTCTGATATCGACCATCTTTTTTATACAACTCCTATTAAAGTATGAATCCATCAAATCAAATTAATTTTTATGTGTGTTTATCGGTGTTTAAATTGAAGATTTATTCTGTAATTTTACACACATGCAATATAGCGCATCGGTATATGGATTTTTGCAAACTAATCTCTCTAGCAAATGGTTCGGTAAGATTTCCTTAATAAAAATACTCTTTAGTTAATCAATTTTTTTAAGCGTTGATAATTCTTAGCCAAATTTTTATACCCTACACCACTTCGTGGGCTAGGGTATTATAAGTTAGTTTCGCCCCAAATGTCTGTAACACCAAGAAATAATCGAGCTAGACCCACCTTTAAGTATACCGATCGGCTTAGAATCACCAGCTGAGTCGATTTAACGATGTCTGTCTGTCCGTCTGCTGTCCATCTAAGCTTGTTCGCACTCTACAGGTCGCAATTGTTGTCCGATTGTCATGAAACTTGGCAGAAGTTATTTTTTCTGGCCAATGACCATCGGTATTGAATTTTCGCTCCCGATTTGACTTTTTCCGCCCTATAAAGCACATATAGTACCCGATTTTCTTTAAATTTGGCACAACATCTTATAATCCAACTAGAAACACCTATGCAGAAATTGGGTAAGATCGGTTCAGATTTAAATATAGCCCCCATACAAATGTCGCTCCCTATTTCACTTTTTCCGCTTTAGAAACCACATATTGTACCCGATTTTCTTTAAAATTGGCACAGCATCTTATAATCCAACTAGAAATACCTGTGCAAAAATTGGGTAAGATCGGTTCAGATTTAGATATAGCCCCCATACAAATGTCGCTCCCGATTTGACATTTTCCGCTCTAGAAACGACATATTATACCCGATTTTCTTTAAATTTGACACAACATCTTATAATCCAACTAGAAACACCTATGCAGAAAGTGGGTAAGATCGGTTCAGATTTAGATATAGCCCCCATACAAATGTAGCTCCCGATTTCACTTTTTCCGCTTTAGAAACGACATATTGTAACCGATTTTCTTTAAATTTTGCAGAACATCTTATAATCGAACTAGAAACATCTATGGTGAAAGTGGGTAAGATAGGTTCAGATTTAGATATAGCCCTCATACAAATGTTTAACCGATTTTGGCCAAATTTTACATATTATATTTCACCAATAAACAGACATGGTGAAAGCGGGTCACATCGTTCCAGGTTTCAATATACCCCCATACAAATGTCCTTTCCGATTTAACATTTTTTGTCAAACACATACATTTACAGGATGCAAAAATCCTTCCCGATTTCACTTTTTTACCGAATTGAATTGCAATGAGAATTGTTTGGGTGATGTCCATATGTCCATACTTTGAAATGACTGTGGTATACTACTGTATAATTTGTATTTGTTTGTCGGACAATTAGATCAATTACCATATTATTTACCATACTCGTTAAATTTGACTGAAGATGAATTTATAGCATATAAATTATATGAATATAATTTATATAATTAGTATGAACTACATAAAATTGCTCCCATGAAATACCTGGGTTTAGTAATCAAAGCGAGGTACATACGCAGGGAGTGGTGTAGGGTATTATATAGTCGGCCCCGCCCGACTTTAGCCTTTCCTTACTTGTTTTTCATGTCGACAATAAATGCCGACGCAATTGTTCTCAGCAAGCAGATACATTTGAACTGTATTACGTTCAAACAACAGGGATATGAAATTCAAACGAACTGAAACCATCCTTAGTCAGAAAAGTATCACAAATTTGGCCATATCTAATCGCCTTAAAAAAGTGTGGAATTATTTTTTTCTAAGAAATGTTTCAAAAATCATCAAAGTACAAACAAATTTTAGAACTTTTAAATTCGCAGCGTATAATATGACTTTTGAGAAACATGTTTATTCAACACTCAGATTAATTCGGGGAAATAATAAAACAAACAAGTGGCATCAGTGGAGCATGTTAGCAGCAGAAACAAGCAAGAGAAGGCCATAGTCGGACGGGGCCGACTATATGATACCCTCCACTTTTTGCATGTGTCGCAATGATGGACCGATGTGACCCACATTGTACATGTATATTTTCATGTAAATAATAATATGTTATGTTAAATTAGTTCGAAATCTGTAAAGGTATGTGATTTCTAGAGAGACAAAAGTTACATAGGAAGTGCCACTTATATTGGGGTATATTAAAACCAAGGAAGATGCGACGCACTTTCATCATATATAGGGTCCGCCAAATAACGTTTTTTTTCAAATATTCAACCGTTGGACTATTATTTGTGGGGTGCCCTCAGAGCCATTTGAATGAAATTATTTTCCATTATTAACCAGAAGGATTGTACTTTCAAATAAAAAAATAAATTTGAGAAAATATTCAGTAGTTTTTTTCTAGCATTTTCAAAAAAAAGTTATTTGGCAGACCCTATATGTTTGTGATTTCTTTCTAGATCGAATTATATTAAAACATTTCTTACTTAAATATAAGGTCATGTGCCAAATTTGAAGATTAAAATATTTGGTTTCTAGAGAGGAAAAAGTCAAATCGAGAGCGAAATTTGTATGGGTACTATATATACATATAAGTCGATATTACCCACATTCCCCACACATATTTCTAGTGTAAACATAAGTAGTTGTGCCAAATTTGAAGAGAATCGGATAAAATATGTTGTTTTTACAGCGAAATTTGAATGGGAGCTGTATATAAATCTAAACCGTTATGACCCACTTTCACAGATGTTGAGCCAAATTTGAAGAAATTCTGTTAAAATATGTGGTTTCTATAGCGGAAAAGGTCAAATCGGAAGCAACATTTGTATGGTGCTACATCTAAATCTAACCGATTTTCTTCAAATTAAATATCATTCGTCCTTATCCCAAAAAACTCTATTTTGCAAATTTCATTTGGTTCTTGCAATAAGTGCGACCTGTACTTTGATTACGAGAATTGATGGACAGACAGACACATATACATTTAACAACTGGTGAAAATCTGTCACGCCTCATACAAATATATTTCTCGATTTGACTCTTCGCTCTCTAGTAACCACATATTTTACCGATATTGTTCAAATTTCCTACATTACTCTATATTCCACATATAAACATCTGCAGTAGAAATGAACCGGTTCATGTGGTTCTCGCCCGATTTGGCATTGAATGTTACCAATGTACTTTGGGTCATGACCAATTCCATGTGAAACGGAATATACAATTTTCCTGTGCTCTCCGATTTAAATTAAGGTTTGCAAATTTGTACTTTTATATATTTCAAAGACAACTGTATTTCCGGATTTAAGAAAAAAATCTAGTGTTTGCAATTTTATTTTTTTTAACGGAAAAACAATCTTTTGTTCGCGTTTAGTTTAAAAAAATTATATATAATAATAAATACAATTGTATATATTATATGTAATATATACAATATTTGTCTTATAATTTAATTTAACAAAAAGACATGTCTTAGGATTTTTAACTTATTTAACCATTTTGTTGTTGTAGCTAATAGTGTCAGTAGGGCACTGTACATGTTTTATGACGGTTTTCCCAGTACTTATTCTACAACTTGTTTGTATTTAAACTTCATTGTATTTTTAATTCATTCATATAACACTTTTGGTCCGATTTTTGCTTCAAGGGCTCGTTGGAAAGGTAAACAATCCAAACAGAGAACATTCACAGTTAATAGTTAGCTTAAAAGTTTGTTCTTTGTTTACTTCTATTATATGTTTTTTTTTAATTTAGACTGCCATTAAATTTATAATTGATGTAGAATACGTACCAGGAACTCCATCATAAAACATATGGAGTGTCATACTAACACTCCTTAAAATACAATTTTTGTATGAAAAATCGTGTAAAACGAAAATATAGTCAGAATCGTATAAACAATGAATTGCATTGACCAAAATTATATGTATTTTAAATTAATATCTAAATTATTCTAATACATATACCCATTACGATGGGCCGTGCAAAAAAAAAAAATGCTGCGGTCACCTCTCAGAAATGAAGGTTAGGCTGGGTCAAGCCGTCTGTGAGCTAAACGCTTCTGAAAATATCTCTAAAAATCATGTTATTCCCGTGTAATTTGTTTATGTTTCATTTTTATCCATGAATTAATGAAATAATAACCCTTGGAAGCACTTTAAATATAAACTTCTATTGTTATCTGTATATATTTGTGTACAACATAAGAAACTCTATAATTACTAAAAATAAGAAAACAATTGAACTGTATTGTCCTAAAATATTAACTACCAAAGACATGACGTGATAAAATTAGAAGTATTTTTTTTATTCTTTACAAAAATGCACAACCGTGCGAATTGCATTGGATTTTTTGATAATTATTTTTAAATGATTTGGAATATTTCATAGTTTGTTTTACAATTAGACGACTTAATAAAATTTTTTGTTTTTTGTTGTTTTACAATCTATAACTAATCTTTAGTATCTATTATAGGCGTTGGTTATTGTTGTAACAAATATTTTGTTATTAGATATCACTTGCATCAATTAAAAGTGAAGAAAACTTGAATGCAACCTTGCAGTCCGTTTGATGAAAATTTTAACTAAGCTAAGCTTTGGACTCTTTAATTATATTTTCGTTTACTGATACAAGTCAGAAACAAAAATTTCAACTTTTAATTTTTCGAGAAATGTCCATATATTAAAATTATTTTTTTTTAAATTTTCAGTTTAAGTCTTATGTACGGTGGGCCATTTCAAATTTTAAATTAGAATCGGCTATAAAAAATACTGGTTTTTTCAAATTTCTGTTTTTTTTGTGGAAAGGGTGAACTTTGGATGACTACCACGACTGCCTCGGCAGTAACTCATCCGATCATCCCAATTTTTCAGTACATGGCCCAATGATATCGCCAGTAAAAAAATCCAAACCAAACAGTGCCTCGTCGTGGATGCATATACGGCAATTTTTCTTATTGGCATAGAGATGAAACTGAGCTTCATATGAAAATACGAACATTTTTCATTTAAATTTCTTATAGTTTGCCTTAAAGACTCACTATTTTGGAAGTAAGTTCTTATTATTTCACCATTTTGTTCGAGCGTATAGAGTCCTACGTTGCAAATGTCAGTTGTAGTAGAAATGAAGTAGAAATTTGTATTATACGAATTTAATCAAAATAAAAGAGAACAACTTAACATCAAGTTTCATAATAGTAATAGTTATCGAAATAATAAAAGTATAAAGTATCTATTACTTTGGTCTGGTTAATTTTATTTCGTGGACCTTTTTGGGAGATGCCCATGTGTAGTTCAGTAGATATGAGCGAAATAAAATGGCTATATAAAACTTAGCGTTTGCAGTTTTCTTTGTGAACAAAAGAAGTTGGCTCCGTCCACCTCCTTCTTCTTGCTGCAACAGAATGAAGCGGTAGAATTTATTCTTTGAATTTTTTCAAAAAAAATCCACCAACTTTTACCAAGCGCTGAACAAACCCTGTGTGAAATATATGGACATTCTGACCACAACAAATAATTTTGTATGGAAAACTTGATTTTGATGAAATTTTCAGAACATTTTCATTTTGCCAGGTGTAAACTCTGTGCAATTTCCAGACTTTCGGTATGAAACAAATATTTTTGTATGGAAAATTAATTTTAAGTTATATGGGCGGTATTTGATGGGCGTGACCCATTTTGATGGAACACATTTTCCTTAATTTCGTTCAGAAAATACTCGGTGCCAAGTTTCATCACTCTACCAGCACTCCTTATATTTTTTGCACTCGAATGTATGAAGCTATCCCACTGTGCGACGCACAGTGTATTATCAGCGCCAAAAACTCCCAAATTTCATGTACCAAAATCTTGACTTTATTGATTTTTATTGAATTTGTAAAGAACATTCCTATTTAAAGTTCATTAATGCTTAAATAGTTGAAAATTTCATCATAATAGAGGTATTTTATTGTGATGTTTCTCGGAAACCATGTATCGTATTGAATTTTCGTTTAGTTCGTAGAAAATATGAGCTCTTGAGGGTTTCTTTTGCATTTAAAAAGTGTAATTACGATTTTTATTTCGTTTTGAAACAATGGTTTACCTGAAGGTTGTATTTATTTAGTATTGTTAATTTTCTACATATTCGCGAGGCCGACCTCGGCATTTACCAAACTATTGTCTTATTTATTCCTTATAACATTTTGCTTATAGCTGCCAACATCGATATGAAGCAATATTTTCTTCTTTGTTCTCTGTTAATGTTTTTTGGCAAGCAAAGATTTATGGCAAGCGAGCGCATGTAAATATTGAGGATATATATTAATACTAAGTTGTTTATTAACGTATAGTAGCCGTTTGCCATCGATTATGAAATAAAATAATTTTTATCAAAAATTTCGAAAATTGTAAAAAATATTTTTTTCTGGACGTTGGCCATGGCACTGCCAATTTTCATTTAATTGTGTCATCAAATGAAATCACTGATAATGATTTGTTTTAACATATATATTAAAATAAAAAAATTATGACGTTTTTAAATTTTATCTTACATGGGAGGTAGGTGTGGTTGTGGGCGGATTTAAACAAAAACTAATCTAATTTGATGATAAAAGTTATGTTAAGTTGTGCTATGTAGATCATTTCCTTCTAATTTTTGCCGCAGCTTGTATGAAAATATTCCACTGTGCCTTGTCTGTCTATGTGCCTTTTCATCTGTGTGTCCATATGTCTGTGCGTCCTTCTCTTTATTTAACTGTATTTCTGTCCGTGTGTCCATCTGTATTCCAATATGTCCGTCTGCATGTTTGTCCTTCTGTCTTTCTCTCAATCCGTCCATTCGTATATCCGTCTATTTTTTCTGTTATTCATTTACTGTTGTGATTAAAAAAATCGGTTCAGATTTAGATGTTGTCCATATGCAAATGTCTGATCAAAGATTGTACCTAAAAACACAGTTTTCAAATAATTTTGATTATTTGTTTAGATTTAATAAAAGAAGATTTCTCGAAAATTGAATAATACACGATTTAAAACATTATCTTACATGTAAGGGCATAGAGTGAGGTTGAGGGCATCAACATATCCAGCCAAGTCTTTATTTAGGCTTTCCATACATGTCTTTAATGCGTTTTGTTTAAATAAATATTTCCTCAGACAATCTTAATATGTAAACAGTTCTGAGTCGTTTTTATGCCCATGCAAAACTTTATTACGAAACACTTCCCAAAAGTGCTTAAAAATAGGATAATTTGAATATGGAAAAACTTCCAGCCAAATATTAACATTCAGAATCTTAAACAAAACTTTTATGGAAAACTTGACAACATTTATGTGAGCCGGGGGATGGGCGGGGTTGTTTAAACCCTCCCGATATCTATACGAGTTGAATACTTACAGTTGCAAAATCTGCTTGATATTCCCACAGTGATAAATCCAAAATCGAAGAAGTGCTATTTTTAATACAACCACTGAAATGTGTATACACACAATCACATGTAGTCTGTTTGTATGTGTGTGTCTATTAAAACACCAAACTTATAACGCTTCCAGCGCTTCTATTATTGTTGACAACGCACACAAACAATCTAGGAAGACATTTTATACCGAAGGACATTTTTCTGATTTCATACATTCAAGCCTCTCATTATTACATTCCGAATAAATCATTTTCCAGGAATTGATATTTATTTGTTATTACACTTCACATACGAACGAACGACCGCACACACTCGCACGCACACTCACTCACACGTGTACCTAATATATGTATGTATGTATAGGTAGATATACTTTCATTTCGTTTCGATTCACTTCATTTATTTAACTTTTCATTTCGTCGCTTAATGAGCAACAAAAAAGAATAATAGAATGGAAGTAAACAACTTCATCACAACGATGATGATGTTGCTGGTGCTGGTGATGATGACAATCGACAACACTTTTTAAAACGTATCCTTGCACGTGCTGCGCTGCGTAATAACGACGACCATTTCGTAACGAGTACCGTTGTGCGACTGAACATTTGGCCAACGTTTACTTATAATTTTATTTGGTATTGTTTTTGTTGCTGCCGCTATGGCTATTGCAACGACGAGTACGATGAGCTACATCAACATCGTACTTGTTGTGGTTGTGCTCCTTGAAAGGACGAGCGAGAGAGAGAGAGAGCAAAAGCTTTCCTTTCGTGTCCTCGATAAACGAAGTCCCACAGAACCGCCTTATCGACTGAGAGCAGGACATCGCAAAGAGCATAAGACAAAGCTTTTGTTGCTCTTTTTCTTTAGAAATTCTCCGTTTAATGCTCTTCTTTCTTTTAAACGTTTCTCTTTTTTCGACTTTATTTGCAATTGAAATTCGTTTCCTTTTTGGAAGTCACATTCATGAGGGACGACACCACGATGCGTGTGACATTCATGTATTACAGGTGATGCTGCTTAGACACAAATACGAGCATTTTAACGCTTTTACACGAATATCTGTTGGCAATCATCGTTCACAGTAACGGTAGTTGTTGCAACGCATCCACAACGTTCATACTCCGTATGTATGCCGAATGTTTCACTTTCGACTGCAGTGAAGGAGAAAAAAAGGCATTTGGAGAAAGTTGAGGTTTGTTTGAAAATCGATATTTCACAAATTTAATATAATTCAAGTTCTGCTCAGACAATTGCTGCAGTAAGTTCGGAGTTTGTTATTAATTAAATAATATTAATTTAATAAAATAAATACAAAAAATATTAATTTAATAAAACGTAAAATTAAACAATTGTAAAGAACAACAAATGTAATCTGTAATCCATTTTATTGGACTAGTGCAAATTCGAATGGAAATGTGAATATCGAACATCGAGCTTTGCTAACTCGAATGCAGATAAAATGGATGAGATGTGATAAAATGCCAAAAAGAACGAGCATTTGGTTTTTATATTGCCATGAATATTATAGATTAATAAGCAAACACTCGTATATATGTAATTGGACAATTTTGTAAATAAGTAATTACTATCCCATTTTTGTACAGCACATTTTTTAGATGTATATGTGAAAGATTAATGGCGGAAATATTCGGTATCGGTTTCCACTTTTGTGCTCCCTATACCAAATGTGTTTCTTTGTGAACAAGCAATCTTTGCGTTTATAAAGTGTAATACCAAATATGGTGGGACATTTGTAATCGAGCTATGTCAAATCAATGACCTATATGATCCACAAGTCAAACATGTCAATGAGGCCTATATCAAAGCATAGACTGACGTGGTTCACTTTTAGGCGAAATAGAAAATAATGTAGAGAATCTGACCAAAATCGGATGCAGTCTTAAACTTCTAGAGCAATATCGTTTAAAATATTGTTTTCCACAATAAAAATTTGAAGGGAACAACCATAAAATGTTTGAAAATTTAATGCAGGACACTTTCACAATCGGTTTGCGTTTTTATGGGCCGTAAGCCGTGGTACTTTATGGACTAAATAGGATGGGACATTTACATGTGGGCTTATCAAAATATGGACCGGCATCTCTTAATTTCATAAGAAACAGAAACAGAAAATATAACAATATCAGGTTTGTTAGGAGTGACCTTTAAAATGACTAGGTAGCGTGACATCCCTGATTACAAAAATAATCATTCAAGTACATTCAAACGAGTTTCCGTAATTTTATGTTGTGGTTGCATTGGCAGCATTTTTATACCCTCCACCTTAGAATGGGGTATATTGTAACACCTTGAAATATTCGTCGGAGACCCCATAAAGTATATGAGTCATTCATGTACTGTTTTTGTCCTCGGTAGCTGCGATTGTTTTGAAAGTTTGTGTATGCATTGTTCTCATAAAAATATTGTATACGTATTTTTGGAAAAAAATTGAAATTTCTTTTCACGAGTTATGACCAATTTAACAGTGGAAAAAATTCTAATTTTTCAAAAAAGTGTATTCATCGCCTGTAAATCTTGAAATACTTTACCGATTTTAATGTGTTATATCTTGTTTTGAAGGTAATTTTAGTTACTTTCAAAATATTGATTTGATGTGTTAAAGCTGCGTTAGATTTTTAAAGTTTTTCAATTCTACTTATTTTATTTTGATTTTCGAAATGATTACACCAATCCATTTTGTTGAAATGTTAAACTAATGTGCTTAGGTATATTTTTAAATGACTGTGTGAGCTTTTTTACGATTTTTTCGATTTTTTTACAAAATCAACCAGAATTACAGTGGAAAATTATCAAAATTATAATTTTTCATTAGTTTATAAATACTAGGTATAAATATAAAATATTTAGCTGGTGAAATGGACAAAAAAAGAGATAAATAGGGTACCAATGATACGACAACAGCTAGAAACATGAAATTCGGCGTGTACAGTCCTATAATTACGTAGACACGTAAAATAGAGGAATTTTTCGAAATTCGTACTTCTAAGGGATATAATTGGAAAAGAGGGATAAAAATGGAACCAACCAAACCGCTGAAGTTAATCATGAAATTTGGTGTATGCATCTGTCTGTGTAGACGCTAAACATAAATGAATTTTTCGAAATGTGTACTTTTAGGCAGACAATGCACACTGGTCCCAAATCCAATTTTTATGACATAAAGTCGAAAAATAAACATACAGTCTTGTAATTTTGCACATTTGTTAGACATATCATACGCAAAAAAAAAAAAATAAAATTGGGCCGATCGGACCACGCCCACTACCACCTCCCATATAAACTCAATATATAACCAACATATTTATCACCCTGTATTGGTACCAAAAACAAAATTTTATGAAAGCTTAAAAGAATGAAGAGTTGTTTATTTTGGCGAAATGTGTTTTTCTAAACATTATTACAAAAGCAAAATATAGCATACAAATAGTATACTTTAAACTGCAATTTAAATAACTATTTCAAGAAATAAAGTAAAATGTATACATGTGTACAAAAAGGTGAATGATGTTGTATACCATTTTAAAGGTACTTTCAATGCCTTTTAAATAAAATATTGATGGGTCTCGTACACACAACTAATTCAAAGATATAACCATATATATGTCTATGGCTAATCAAAAACTGTGTTAAAATAAAATGACAATTTTTGGAGTTTGGCGAAAAATGCTCACGAGATATTAATTCCACCATAACCTACAACCTCAGATGAACACTTTCACATTTACACTTTGAGTCAAGTTGAGTCATACATATAACTTTTGGTCGACGACATTTATAGATTATGTTCTCTACAAATCACAAAATTACAATACCTATGAATACTTACAAGACCACAATAATCATAAAATGTTAAATATAATTTTTCAACTACTCTACTCTTGCCGTCAATTTTCATAATATAGTCACTTTATTATTTTCTTTTTAAGTCTTGATTTTAATTAATTTGTAAAACTGCTTTATATCAAAATTAATCGCACTTTTTTTGAACCGCAAAGTTTAAGTACCATTCAGGCTTGTGGTGTTGCCACCTAATTTTCTCCAGTATATTTTCTTGATTGCTTGGAGTGTTGCGATAAAGAAAATATATACACATTTACCACTTTCCAATTTTAATTTTTTTGAATTTATGCTAAAAAATGGATTTGGGACCATAGTGCAATGGTGCAAAAGGGTATTAACTGGTACCAAGCAAACGGCTGTAGTTAGAATAGTGAAATTCGGTGTGTACATTGGTCTGACTGCGATGCGAAGAAAAAAGATATATTTCACAAACGCTAAAGCAAACGGCTGTAGCTAGAGCCACAAAATTCAGTATTTACATGGTCTGTCTTTGTAGATACGTAAAATCTTAGCATTTCTCTAAAAATGAAAAAAAAAAAATAAAACGTATCTACCTAGAATCATGAAATTAGATGTGTACATTCTAATGTGGACCCAAAACATAACGAATCTTTTAATATGTACTTTGTCTGTAGCTGAATCAAGAAATTGCAAATGGGACATTGTTTTTCCCTAATGACGCCAGACAATACACCTAATATGTAGGGCACATTTTTGAACATTGCTGTGTCATGTTCACTTTTTGATTACAAATGCAGTATTATATTTATATATAGCAATGGACTATAATTTTATAATAATAAAACAATTCAATTTATTTGAAACAGTGCGCATAAGTCTGTCTTCTAGTTTGAAACTGGTCGAGTATATATGTATGTACCAAATTTGAATACGAGTAGAATTATCAAAAACCTTATTTTTTAATTTATAAAAGCCGGTGGAGAATAACCGGTCAAATCGGCGAAAACGTCAGTCGTTTCGTCAATATAACTAACGAAAATTACAGAGGTATTATGCAACATATTTTGAAATAGGTAACATTTAGTTAAAACCAAAGGCTACCGACCACTGTGCGATTTGGGCGCTCTGTCACGCCATTTTTTGGAGGTGTATATCCCACCGAAAATTGTCTTTTTATCCCAAGCTTTTCAAGGTTAAGCGAAAATTCCGAATTCAAATATTCTAGTCCTTATCACTTCGTATAATTTTCAACTGAACACACATTATAGACAACGCTTTTATGTTTAAGGAAATACACAAAGGTCATTCTTGAGTAGTCGTCAATAAATAACACAAAATATCTGGATCCACCAACTGATGTTATCTTCATTGGACCGCATACATCCGTATAAACCAATTCCAGTACTTTCTTAGCACGAAATGTTGCCAGTTTGTTTGAACACAAATCTTAGCTTTCAAACAAATATCGCAATTAAAATTTTGTGGAATACTATTGACATTCATGCCTAGCACCATCCCCTTCTACGACAATTCATATATACTTTTGACATTCAGATGTCCCCAACGTTGATGGTATGTCATAAGATTATTTTCAGTATACATACCATGTATCTTGTGAGATGATTTAACTTGGCACTCATAAAGTTGGCCGCTTTTAGATCAAGTAAGTATGACATCTCCAATGGAATTGACAATTTGAACCGTATTATTTGTGAAAGTTGTAATTTGATTCTCTTCGGCGTATTATTTTTGAAAGTAGTAATTTGATTCTCTTCGGCGAGTTTGGGGATACTGATAAAGTTGTACTTCATTTTTGGTACAAAAATAACTTATTTCAATTCGACAGACTCTCCAGCATTTGTATATACACGAATATTGCCTATTCCCTCGGAAAAAATATAGTATCCTCCAGCCAATTCAATGCGTTCTTTGTGTTCTCGGAATTGTAAAACATTTTGACGACTGCAACACATATGAACCGCTATCAAACACCCAAGTGCTTCGATCAAAATCACATGATTTTAAAATTTATAATTTACACCCTGCATCATGATATTCGCTCCCGATTGCTTCTTCCAACAATCACGTGCAATGTGGCCACTTTTTCCGCGATTGTAGCACCTAATGTTTTTTAATTTATTCTCACCTGTGCTCCTCTTGGAACTATCTGGATTACCTCTAGATAAAAATGCTTGCTGATTCTTTTGTACTGCCTTCTTGCTGATCTTCCTTTCAAATTCTTCAAGAAGTTTGTTGTTTATAACACGTAAATGTGGCAATGAATCTCGTGATTCCATGGCGACCACAAAATGTTTGTAATTTTCTGGCACGCTACTCAAAAAGGATTATTACCAGTAATTCCTCTGGAACCACAATATCGACCTCTTCCAGCATTCCAACGTCATCGTTACATTTCATATAGTCTCTTCATTATTCATCTTCGTCGATAACAGCTTCCTCGTGGCTGGAATGTTTGTTCATGTTTGATTCATTGTCTTGCAATTTTTCACAACTCTCAACTGGTTACATTTCATACACAAAAATATTAATGAAAGAACTTTTTGATCTTTCTTGTTCCAATCATGTAGCTCCTCTCTACCTTCTGGCTTTACAATCTTTCCTGAAACATAGCCCCAAAGATCCGAATGAATTAAAAGGCGCCGCATATGAATGCGCCATCCATCGTAATTTCCTTCCTGCAACTTCTCAATGTTGAACGAAGAAGCCATTATAAAATTCCAGTCTCTTATTGTTTTAATGCAAAACGCCCGAATACCTATTAAACACACAATTCGTATATATTTGTCAAACGGTTTCAGTCGACTAACTGGAAAAACAAAATTTCCCAAAGTCAAACTGAATTCATTATTTGGTGTACAATAAAATCAAGCAGTTTTTCAATTATAAAATATTAAGGAGTAGATTTCATTATATAATTCCAACATTTTATGTTTGTAGATATACATATTTAAGGTGTAAGTCGACCCCTACATTTCGTTCTCAGTCGTCAAATTATTCTGTCATTAAGAATATCATATTCTTTTTGATAAAACGAGAATTTCCCTGCTCCAAAAATCCGCATAAATGGATAACTATAATAATTAGCTCAACTGAACAGAATATGACCAATTCCCATAAAGAATTATTTATTTAGACAATTAATTCCCGAAACCCATAGCACCGATTTTTAAAGTTAAAATTATATCCACGATATTATGTGGTGGGCATAAACACGCATGGGGGAACATACAGAAAAAAAAAACAAATATTATAACTGCTAAAAATATTTTGTTCGAAAGTAAGGAATGGTCGTTACTGTTCTAAAAAATCTAATTTTTGTGACTTATTTTCCCCATCCTAAAATGTGGATGATGTTTGTAGCTGCTATGTCTGGGCACACACTGATTTACTTCAAATTAAACATTGGCCGTTCTTGACCAGTACATGTCCCTTATACCAATTTGTGTTAGCATGGGACAATAATTGCGATAGTTACTTTGATTACACGAACAAATGGACGAATAGACGGAAATATCTAATTTGATACAGAAAGTGATTCTGTGAATTTCGGAACGATAATATCTCTCTCCCTTTTGGGTGTTATAAACAAATGCGCATTCCCTGGTGGTGGGCATAAACACGCGTGGGGGAACATACAAAAAAAAAACAAATATTATAACTGCTAAAAATATTTTGTTCTTCTAATTCTCGATCGAAAGTAAGGAATGGTCGTTATTGTTCTAACTGTTTTTCCCCCTTTTAAGAATTCTGCGGTTTTTATATGAAGTATCACAAATAAGTTTTTTAAAACAATAAAAACATGCAATCGAGTTAGGATAAAACACGTTTAAGGCCATTACGTCATCCATAAGACATATAATAATAATTGACATCCAAAGTCAGCTACACTCAGAAAAAAGTGAATCCTATAATGAGTTAAAATCTATACGAAGTTTAATTTAGGGAAATTGAACTTCGTATAGAGCTAAAGCAATATTTCCTCTTACAAGTTCCTTGAAAGTAACACATGCTTTGAACTAGTTTCTAGTTCAATTTTCCTCAAACCAAGTAAATATTTACTCAAGTTTTTCCTCAAACCAAGTACATTTTTACTAAATTTTAGTATTTTGTTGAAATTTTTCTAAAAGTAAGTAAATGTTTACTAAAATCAAGTAAATATTTACTTAATTTAACTAAAAACCAAACAAATGGTTTTACTTCAGAGTATGCAAACTGATACAAAACAAGAAAAAACTGCGTTAAGTTAGCCGGGCAGAACTTTATATACCCTCCACCATTGATTGCATTCCACAAAGGATGTCGATTTTCGTAGAAGTGCAGTAATATTACAGGAAAATATAATTTTGTTATATAGCCAAATCAAAAAACAAATACAAATATTAAAAAAGTAATTTTATAAATAAATATAATATTTTAATTACTTCAAACCACGCTTATAAGGCAATTCGTCAATTCAAAAAATAAATATTCTTCTATATATATTTTCATATATATATATATATTTTCTTGAATACCATAAATATTGGTAGATAGTGGGTGCTACAGTTGGTTGTATTTCCATTCTATTTTAATTCCAAAAGTACAAATTTTTAAAATCCATTATTAGACGTACATAGTGCAACATAACCTAACTTCATGATTCAACCAATTTTTGCCGTAAAAGAAAAAGTACGAATTTGGAAAAAACTTTTTATTTTTCGTGTCTATGCAGTCAGAGGAATGTATACACCGAATTCCATGATTCCAGATGCGGCCATTTGGTTGGTACCATTTTTACCCACTTAAAAGTACGACTATCTAAAATCTCTTTATTTGTCGTTTCTACCCAATTAGAATTTCATCACTCTAGCTGTAGTCGTTTAAATATCACTATTTTTATCCCTCTGTACCATTGTATCCCTTGAAAGTACGAATTTCGAAAAAAAAACTTTTATTTTCTATGTCTACGTAGTCAAAGGAATGTATACTCCGAATTTCATGACTCTAGCTGCGGTCATTTGGGTGGTACTATTTTTATCCCCTTTTTCCGTTTTGACCCCAAAAAATACGACTTTCGAAAAATCAGTTTTTTTTTTTCGTGTCTACACAGTCAGAGGAATGTATACTCCAAATTTCATTATTCTAGGTCCAGCCGTTTGGTTGGTACCATTTTTATCCCTCTATTCCCATTTGACCCCTTAAAAGTACGAACTTGGAAAAAATACTTTTATATTATGTATCTACTCTATTAGAGGAATGTACACACTGAATTTCGTGTTTCTAGCTGTTGTCGTTTAATATGTACCATTATTATCCCTTTTTTGGCCCATTTCACCCCTTACAAAAAAGAATCACTTTATGGTGCATGTTTTTGTTATCGGGGGAATGCGCATTCCCGATATCAAGTATGTACTCTAAAATATTAGGGATTATTGTGGGTATTTTTAGTCCTTGTGAGGGAAAAATTTTTCCCTTTGGGCCGATTTCGCCCCGTTTCAATCCCAACCGATCTACGACTATAAGACGCATTTGTGGAAAATTTGAACGTTCTAGCCCCTTTCGTTTAGATGCTAGCGTGCTTTCAACAGACGGACGGACGGACGGACATGGCTAGATCGTCTAAGAATTTTATGACGATCAAGAATATATATACTTTATAGGGTCTCAGGTCGATATTTCAAGGTGTTACAAACGTAATGAGAAAGTTAATATACCCACATCCTGGAGGTGGAGGGTATAAAAAGACAATATGAAATATTTCTCAAAAGTTTCATGATACCTCTGCCATAAAGAGTTGAGCTATTACTCCATGATTGCTGCGAAGGCAAGAGAGGAGCCTTAATACTTGAAGTATTTAAGAAAAAGGTCTCTGCAAAGAAACGAGAATTGCTTCATAAATTAATATTCAAAAATTTTCTAAACAATGTTAGATGATTTTTTATAAGTACATTAATACTTAAATGTATGAAGAACTCGGCATAAATTTCAGTATATACATATTATCTTAATTTGAGGAAAAAAACACATTTTGAAGTTAAAATTTCTTAAATAGAATTTTTTCCATACAAAAAATGTCTGAGTTTTTTTTTACTAAAAACCTTAGAAATATTCTTCCACATAAGTATGATTTTACTCAATTGTAAGAATTTTTTATTAGATCCAAAGAAATGATTTTAAGTAAATGTACCACCCTAGGGAAACTTTACTCATATTTAGTTAATTTTCCAATCTTTTAGGAAATTTTTACTGAACTGGAGTAAAATTGTTGAACTTAATTGTTGCATGGATTTTACTCAGATTTAGGAATGCTATTTTTCTGAGTGTATGCAGAATAATTTAAGATTTTCTCCTCTTGGGTGTGTCCAAAGCCGGCTATTCTGTGGTTTTCACAAATAATCGCTTAACTCTAAATTTCTCGATTTTGAAAATTTAATGAACGTTATTTAAATTATTATTTACAATTATTTTAAAATGCTCTCTTTTAATACCTTTTTCCTGCATATAAGAGTCTTACTATAGTGTGAAATGTACTACACCATTTGCAGTTGAAATTGATCAAATACAAGCTGAAATTGAAAAATGAAAACTGAAATTGAAATGAAAAAATACAAATTGAAAATGAAAAACTAAATTCACTAAATACAATTTTAAATTGAGAAATGAAATTAGAAATTGAAAAAAATTAAAAGTTAAGTTCAGAAATGAAAATTGAATAAATTTATATTCAGAAATGTAAATTGAAATTAATTTGTTTATTTCTCAATATCAATTTGTATATTCTGAATTTCAATTTTTATTTTCTCAATTTCATTTTACATTTCATCTTACATTTCTGAATTTTAATTCATGTTTGTAAATTTCATTTTGTTTTTTCTCAATATCAATTTGCATTTCTCAATTTAAATTAGCATTTTCTCAATATGATGTTTTCTCATATGATATGAAACGTATTTTAGATTTTCTAAACATTGTGATTTTTTGATTTGAGTTCTTATTTGGAAGAATCTCAGATTTAAGGTTTCCCCATCCTAAAATGTGGATGATGTTTGTAGCTGCTATGTCTGGACACACACTCATTTACTTCAAATTAAACATTGGCCGTTCTTGACCAGTACATGTCCCTTATACCAATTTGTGTTAGCATGGGACAATAATTGCGATAGTTACTTTGATTACACGAACAAATGGACGAATAGACGGAAATATCTAATTTGATACAGAAAGTGATTCTGTGAATTTCGGAACGATAATATCTCTCTTCCTTTTGGGTGTTATAAACAAATGCGCATTCCATGTTGTTGGACATAAACACGCGTGGGGGAACATACAGAAAAAACAAAGATGATACTAAGCTGCTTGTTCTATAGCTACCATATACATATATATTTATTTAATTATTAATCTGCAATCATTTTTCCACATTTCCCTTGTTAGTAATTTCTGGAGCGAGCACCTTTTTTAGCTGTAAGGCTTTCAGCACCTTCAGTCACTTTTATATTTTCGGCTATAATCTAATTTTTTCCTACTTTACATACCTCTCTAAATTCCAATTCAATATTCGGCAAATTTCAAACATCAAACCGTTAAGTTTGCCACAAAACAACACTGAATGCGAAAATTTGCATATATTATCTCTCTAGTATATCCGTAAATATCTCCGGGCAAACTGATTTGAATAAATCTTGTAAAACGTTTTAGTTTATTGACCATTCATTCGTTCGTTCTCTCCTGTTCGCTCTCTCTTTCGCCCATTCATTCGTTCAATCCTTTACAATACAATCGGAAAAATAACGAAAACAAGAAAATGTTTTTGCTTTGCTTTTAGCCTTAAATTTCAACAAGCATAACAACAAAAGCGTATTTGCTATCACTCTCGGTGAGGGCCCCTCCGGCAATCGTCTGTCGCTGCTGAGGCAAAAAGGTTATCCACCGCGTAAGTCCGCCCACATAATTTATGCAACGTAATTTGTAGTTTTTGGTTTGGTTTGGATTGGTTTTGTTAAAATTTTAGGCCGTTTAACATAGTGATATCATTAGTATGGTTTGAGGTAAGTATAGGTAAGTACTTCTGTACCTTTGCTTTACAGTAGCCTGTCACAATATGGCGCACACTTTTATTTGTGCACAATTTCTATGAAAGTCACGTCATGTGTGTCAATTTCCCGGGATCCCGGAACAGCACTGGAAATCGTCAATATATCGTTTACCATGAGTTAAGGTTATTTTTTGCCGAATATTGGGCAAGTGAGTTATACTTCTCGTTCGTTTGTGAAAATCATTTACTTAAAGAGTCCGGGCATGTTGTTGAAAAGTCGTTGCGAAGCCACCTGGCGAAACCTTTCGCAGGGTGCAAATCATGATATGGTAGTGTGCAGCCAAATAATAAATGCTATTTGCATTCTACAAAATATAGATACGAAATGGTCTTGAGCCAAGAGAGTTTCCCAGTTCAGTAAAATAAATATTTATTTCACAACGAACCTGTTACAGAATTCAATCCAAACACCTTTTCAAGTTTCAAAATTAGTTATATGTATGCAATCAAAATGTGCAATTGTATATTTGAATTAAGAGATATTTCTTATTTTATTGGAAAATGTGGACGCGACGTCGAACGATCGTTCACATTCAAAAGATGCAGTCAGTAGAGCATTAAATAAAATATTTATGTTGTCTGTCCTTTTCCTGTCGCTTCGAAAACTATAAATTCTTTTCTTAGACAGCTATTTTGACTTTTTAATACAATATTGTTACTTGCGTTTTCTATATCGTTGTTTAAAATATTTTCAAACGACTGACTTTATTTATTTGGGCGTTCGGATACACGCCCAAAATCGACTTCTTCCAGGTTTTTAATTGTTTTATATGGAGTTTGACAGGTAAACCTTGATAGAGTGAATTTTGGGCGTATTTCGGTATAAAACGCAGCTTAAAAATGTTTTGCCATCGAACTGCAATATTTGACATACCTAATTAAAATCAATATGAGCTAAATTATTGTACAACATTTTTATTGTGGAAATGATGGAAAAATATGCGAAGAAATATGTAAAAATTTCTACTGAATTCCCGCGGGATTCCCGTAAGAATTTCCCGGGATACGGGAAATGAAAAATATGCGAATTCCCGGGAATTTTCCCGCGGGAAATCCCGGGATGCAAACCCTAGTCAGGTTCTTAGTTAAAACCCGTAAAAAAGGCGTAAAGTTCGGACCGAACCTTATATACCATCCACCATGGATTGCATTGTTCTTGAGTGTTACAAACAAATAATATCACTGTCCAACAGCATTTTCGGTACAGAGTAGCAGCCCTATAATTCTGACGCGTAATATTGAGTAGATCAATTTTCTAGAATAAATTTATAGTCCAGCTGATATGAGTTTCACTTTACAGTGGATAAAAATTTTAATTTCTTGGTCGAAGGGAACATTATACTAAGGGAGAAAACTGATGTCATTTTGTCTGAGAGAATTCTTATGGAAATTTATGAGCATCATTTTTTAATATAGCTAAAACAAAACAAGTAAGGAGAGGCTGGCGGGCGGTCCGACTATATGATACACTACACTTTATATACGGATACAATTCAATTCGGTAAAAAATGAAAACGGTAATGATGTTTGTATGCTTCCTAATCATAGGCTAATATGACCTGGCCCAATTTTTCAAATCGAGAAGAATATTTGTATCCAAACATGAAATAATGTGACCCACGTACACATTAGGTTCTTCCCGTTCAAGTATAACGTGTTATGCTTAATTTGGAGAAATTCTCTGAAAATACTAGGTTTCTGCGGCGCAAAAAATCAAACCGGGAGCGAAATTTTTATGGGAGCTTTATTTAATCTGAACCGATCTGACCTATTTTCACCAAAGGTGTTTCTAGGTTAAATATAAGATGTTTTGCCAAATTTGAAAACAATCTGATAAAATATTTGTTTTCTAGAGCGGAAAAGGTCAAATTGGGAGTGAAATTTGTATGGGAGCTATATATAAATCTGAACCGATCTAACACATTTTCACCACAGGTGTTTCTAGTTGAAATAAAAGATGTTTTGCCAATTTTGAAGACAATCAGATAAAATTTGTGGTCAAAATTGGAGTGGAATTTGTATGGGAGCTATATATATATCTGACCCATTTTCGCCATGTGTGTTTCTAGTGCAAATATAAGATATTTCGCCAAATCTTAAGAAAATCTGTTAAAATATGTGGTATCTAGCGTGAAAAGAGTCAAATCTGGAGTGAAATTCGCTATATCGGGCTATATCGAAATCTGAACCAATTTTCTTTAACTTGAACAGCGTTCGTCCCTATCCCGAAAAACTTCCTTGTGCAAAGTTTCGTTTAGTTCTGGCTACAATTGCGACCTGTACTTTGATTACAAGAATAAATGGACAGACAGACAAACAGACGGACATTGCTAAATCGATTCAAAAGGTGATAAGTCGATCAGTATACTTAACAATGGATATATCTCGCTTCCTTTTGGGTATTGCAAACAAAGACATAATACTCTCATGGAGTGTATAAATATTAGAGTTGGGTTGTTCCGGAACGAACTCGTCCAATTGAAGGAATCCATCTTTCAGTTCCATCGTTCACTTCGTTCCATTATTATTTAGCTTGTGCCCAACTCTCGTTCATTCACTGGCTCCGTGATGCTTTCGTTCGTTTTACCATTGAACAGCTGATTGTTGTTGCCACAGTTTTTCCGAACGATTTTTTTTTGGTGCTGACACACCGTTCACATTACACATAACATGGATTAACAATTGTTGTAATTTAAATACAACCAGCAATATATATGTAGGGATGTATTTCCTTTGAATCAATAAAACACTTGATAGTCTGGTTTTTAACTGTTTATTATAACTTATTTATTATAATATGAGTAGTAAAAGTAACATTAATTAATTATTGAATACAAAACGGTTTGGGTTCATTAGCACGTCTATACGTCTATTCATATTAAAATCTACACGACAACTGACTTGCAAACATCGTCCGTCCGTGTGCGTAAGTCAGAGCATATCGTATGGGAGTATGTGTATCGGTGAGTGTGCATGACGCCGTCGCGCATGTCATGCAAGACACAACGAAGGCGTCCGTCGATAGCGGCCTGAGCCTATACGCCCAGCTCCCACATATATTTAATTAAATTATACATACATACTTAAATATATTTTTAATTTTCTAGATTGGCAGAATTGTTTAAAAAAAACTGAACGAGTAAACAAACAATGTTATGACGTTTGAACGAATGAATATGAACGAAAGATCCGAAAGGATCGATGGAACGAAAAGACTGAACGTGTTCCTATGCCGGATCGGAACGAAAAGGACCAATCGCTTATAAGACAAGGCTAACAATACGTTTATACTATTGATATCGAAATAATACTTCAAGTCAATTCAAAAAATAAATATAAAACAGCAACCTTCAAAAAAGCTTAACTATTGTAGTAGTTTGTTGTATTTCCATAATTTTTTAATTTCAAAAGTACGAGTTTTGAAAATCCATTATCTCTCACGTACACAGTGCAAGATAAACTAACTTCATGATTTAAAAGTAAAAAGTACGAATTTGGAAAAATCTTTTTATTTTGCGTGTCTATGTCGTCAGAGGAATGTTGGTACTATTTTTATCCTCTTTTCCCCATTTTGTCTCCTTAAAAGTACGACTTTCTAAAATCTCTTTATTTTACGTGACTATACAATTAGAGGGATGTATACACCGATTTTCATCATTCTAGCTGTAGCCGTTTAGTTGGTACCATTTTATCCCTCCGTTCCCATTGTATACCTTAAAAGTACGAATTTGGAAAAACCTTTTTCTTTTAGTGTTTAGCTGCAGTCATTTGGTTGTTACGATTTGTATCCCTTTTTCCATTTTACCCAAAAAAACTCGAATTTCGAAAAATCCCTTTATTTTAAGTGACTACGCATTCAGAGAAATGTATACCCTGAATTTCATTATTGTAGGTGCAACCGTTTGGTTTTACCATTTTTATTCCCCCTTAAAAGTACGAATTTGGAAAAAATACTTTATATATCTATTCAATTGGAGGAATGTAAACACCGAATTTCGTGTTTCTAGCTGTTGTCGTCTGATAGGTACCATTTTTATCCCTTTTTGCCCCATTTCACCACCTACGAATAAGAATCTCTTTATCGTACATGTTTTTGTTATAGGTGGAATGCGCATACCCAAAACCAAGTAAGTAAAGTAAAAAGCAGAAATATTGAAAAACTTGCTTAAAAACTCTAAAATGTTAGGGGCTATTATGGGTTTTATCAGTTCTTGTGAGGGAAATTTTTTTCCCTTTGGGCCGATTTCGCCTAATTTCAAGTCCAACCGATCCACGACTTAAGACGCATTTATGGAAAATCTCCTATCTCCTTTCGTTTAGATGCTAGAGTGCTTTCAACAGACGGACAAACGGACGGTCATGGCTAGATCGTCTTAGAATTTTATGAATATTAAGAATATATACACTTTCTAGGGTCTCAGGTCGATATTTCAAAGTGTTACAAACGGACTAACAAAGTTAGTATACCCCCATCCTGGAGGTGGGGAGTATAAAAATACAAATTTGATATTTTTGCACAATTTTCAGTTTCGTGTGATATATATCCAAAACGATTTTCATTCATGACATTTTTGTTTTGCGATTTTTCTCGAGTTGTATCCAACGGATCCGGCTGATTTATTACATGTGTATTAGGAACAAATGTCTGTTGTGATATATATGTAGTTAGTCGCAAAAAAGTTGCAAGTATTACAGAAAACCAAAAACAAATCGCGGTTGCAATTGCCTTTATTTCTACTTTCTCTATCTCTCAATTTTCTCAAACTATTCTGTCAGAAATATTCCACATTTTGTCATATGTCAAAAATATTTTGGTATGTGATAAAAAGTTACGCGGGTTTTTCTAGAGGCACTTTTTACATTGTTTACTCTTATTTTAGACTAATAGCTTGGGAAGCAAAATATTATCAACGGCGAAGTGATGTAATTAGATAGAACGATATAATCTAAATCTAGAAGACTTTTTGAACACAGCTAAATAAGTTAACAGTAAAACTGGATATTTTTTATAAAAAGTTGACGTTATTATAACCTCACTTTACCGAGTAGAAGTGTATATATCATTTGGGACAAAAAAGGTGTAACGCATTGAAGGAGTGACTTAAGATCCTAAGCATGTTTGGACCAAATCCCTTTTGCAACATTTTAAGCTGTTCCAGACAGGGATATTCGCTATTAGCTACATTTTGGTATTTGATGAAGTATTTATAAACATTTTGAGCGTGGAAGATATGGCGGATTTTGTCACGCCACTTCTAGTACTTCCCACAAAAATCACTCTAACCTTCCTAAAATAAAAGTTGTTTTAACATATACACTGTATACTCTGATCTTTCGCAATGCTCTTTTGGACGTTTCATACTCTATGATATAGGCCACAATGTGGCATATTTGTTAAAATCAGATGCAATTTGATATTTGAAAATGTTTTTATAATTGCATTAAACCTAAAAATAGTTATGCTTTAGCCACGCCCCTTCCAGTACCTCCCGCAAAATTGTCTCTATCGGTGCCTGAAATCCATTATGACAGAAAGAGAGCACCCGAAGAAGTGAAAAAGATGATCATCTTGTGATTCAGATGTAGTGAAAATTGGGATCTTCACCAATGAATTTAACATGGAGTTGTCATAGAAGTGAAGTCATGTATTTTGAAAGAATTATAAGTTATTTTAAAGTGTTGCAAAGCAAGCAATTTTGCACTACTTTCCAATTCTATTTTAAAAAGTCCACCGCTACTAGAATACATAGTCAAACGGTCATGGCTGAATCGACTTAGAAAGTGATGGTAAAACAATTGGTAAACGATGACTCTGTTTCATTTACTCTCGGGTGTAACAAACAATTGCACAAAGCCGTAGTATAAAAGGTTTGTTAACACCTCACACACATATCAATCTATGAATCATGTGCGTAAAGGTCATCAATTGTTTGGCAGGGTACTGTAAATAAGTGGTTTGTTGTACTCTTCCACGCTACTGCCTCTATTCCACGAATGTACGAGTTAAATATTTAGTGATTGCTGCCATCACCGCTGCGACCAACAGCTACAACTACTGCTGCTGCTGTTGGTATTGGTATTGGTTGGTGCTGGTATTTTCGCTAGAATAATATTGCGTATAATTTTTTGATTCCGTTTTTGTGGTTGATTGAGTGCGTGTGTGTGTTGGTCTATTTGTCGAAAACGGAAGTGAAGTGTAATCGATGGGGGAAAAACAGAGGTAGAAATATTAATTGACTTACCTCCATCCCAACTGGTGGTCTTATTTAACAAAATAGCCTCTCCATAAAACTTGGTGCTGATGATTATGAAACTAAGAAGTATTCGAAGCAAACCCAATACATACATTTCCACTAATGAACATACGAACTATTTAAAGGGGATGTCCAAACCAAATAAATTATTATAAAGGTCAATAATTTTGTGGAGTGTGATTATGTGTTGGACTTTTTTGTTAGAGAATGGAGATATTGGGAAAATTTGGGCAAGAGGAAATAGCACTGGATATATTAGCTTTTATGGCGTCTTAAACTGGTAATTTTGGGCATAGTCTTTACAACATGTTAAAATATCTAATGGAGATAAAGTATACCTCTGATTGATTAACGTACATTTGAAAGATGATGTCTTATTGTCCGCCTATCCCTTTAAAACACGATAAAACCGAAATTAAGTGAATCAGACACAGGTGAATTTTTGCAAGCATATGTTTTATTTCCCTCAATCAGTTTTGTATTGAAGAGGGGGGAAATCACCAACATGGAAAGTTTTGTGCTTATCTCGAAACAATCTTAACATAAACTCTTTACTTTTCTAAAGTATTGCTCCACCAAAAAAGTTGGTGCGCGAAAACATTTCCACAAGAAGCATATCTGCAAGAGAATTTTTAACGGGCCATGTAAATTTATTTTAACTGCCCATAGTGACCGTATTGAATGAAGCGTACCACTTGGAAAGGTCTGTTATATCCAGCCTCAAAGATTGAAATATTAGATTAACATCAATGTCAATGCCAATTTCCAATTGACCAATGGCCCATCAGAACTGTGAAAAATCTTTATACGCTCCTTCTAGTTTGGTTGAGAAGGGTTCCGGACCTTTTTATACCCACCTCTATTTCCCTCATAAGGACTGAAAATACCCACAAAACCCCTAATATTAATTAATTTATTAATATTGCTGATATTTGTGATCTCCTCTTATAACTAAAACTTGCACCATAAAGTGATTCTTACTGGTGGGGACACGAAATTTGGTGCATACATTCCAAATTCGTACTTTCAAGGAATACAATGGAAACAGAGGGATAAAAATGGTACAAACTAAACGACTACAGTTAGAATGATAAAATTCGTTGTGTACATCCATCTACTTGAGTATACATTTAAAATAAAGAGATTTTCGAAAGTCGTACTTTTAAGCGGTAAAATAAGGGAAAAGCCGCGGCTAGAATCATGGAATTGGCTTATACATTTCTTTGACTTCAGAGACAAGCAAAATAAAAATATTTTTCCAAATACGTTCTTTATTTTGTTGCTTTTACAACAGAAACAGCTGTTGCTAAAAGTAAAAAGATTAATGCTATATATTTACTTTTTGAGTTGACTCTTTTCAATGTCTATAGTATAAACATTTAAATTTTATAAAATTATTATTACAACATTTCTATTTGTTTTGGTTTGGCTATATTAAAAAATATACGAAAATCAGCCTCCGCGGACTGCAATCCGTGGTGTCTATATTTATACCCTCCACCCCCAAATAAAACGAAATAATTCGTTTGGTTTGTGACGATTTAGCAATGTGCCTGCTTGTCCATTTATTCTTGTAATCGTAAGTTTTGTGGGCATAGGAAGAACGCATTTAATTTGAAGCAATTCAATTCCTATTTAGATATAGCCCCCATATAAATGTCGCTCCTATTTGACTTTTTCCGCCTAGACACCATATATTTTAAATGATTTTCTTCAAATTGGCTACAACACCTTACATTACAGCTGGAAACATCTATTGTGAAAGTGAGTCATATAGGTTCAGATTTATATATATGTCACATACAAATTTCGCTGCGGATTTGACTTTTTTCGCTCTAGAGACGACAAATCCAACTTTAGTCATTCCTTATTTGTTTTACACTAATCCATGTATAATTACAAGCACTATGCCAATCAAAGATATT
Organism: Polietes domitor; assembly: GCA_947397865.1. Classification (NCBI taxonomy): domain Eukaryota; kingdom Metazoa; phylum Arthropoda; class Insecta; order Diptera; family Muscidae; genus Polietes; species Polietes domitor. The sequence goes on from OX377618.1 coordinate 204,300,615, forward strand.
GGTCTACTTTTTTCACTGCACTGTTTATATAAATTGTTGAAACTTTAGAATCAATTTCCTAATTTTTTTTGAGATACGTGGAGATTACTTCAGAAAAACGATTTGTAGCCCGAATAACACTGTACAACAATTTCAAACTTTTTCCAAAATTACGATGTTCCGACAATGGATTCTGAAAGGGGAGACTAAAAAGATATACGTGTGTGGGCGTTTTGACAGATCAAATTGGAAATTTCATTTTATAGACTGTTAAAGTTTCCCAGCTCTGGTGTGGTTCTTGCAGCATATCGGTATATAAATAAAACTATGTTTTCTTTCTTTCATAAAAAGAACACCGTGTTGTACTGTGTAATTACCCTTTACTTAAGATATAACGTAATCGGACGAACACTCCTAAAATTATAGTCCAAACACTAAAGGTAGCTTCAGCTAAAATTGCAATTTAGATAAAACATTTATAAAAAGTTTCCATAAAAAATCATATCTTTTTTTCGAGTATCTCACAATAGTGGTAAACTAGTATTATTAAACGTTGCCGATTTAAGGAGTACAGACAACAAAACTATTACACAATTTCAAATGATTCAGATATCTCAAATTGGCTTTTTATCCCTCCAGCAGGCAGATATTGCCATATCTGTAGGATTGTATTTGAACGTGCACTTGTTTTTGTGCTTCTTTTGCGTCCATTTTCTCTTTATTCTCTTTTCATCATCGCCATCATCGTTTTATTCATCGTCTGTTTTTATTTCACTATTCATAGTGGCGTTGGACCTGGTCAATTGCCTTGCCTTGCCAGGCTGTGTCTTTAGCCATTTTTCTTATTTAAAATGCTGTAGACATAAAATGAGTTTTAGATTTAATTTTAGATAGTATTTATGAGAATTTAACCAAGCGTATGGATTTCAATGGGATCGTGACTGTTTTACAGGAAGGCAGTTTCAACTTTTCTGCTCTTCTTTCGTCCTTTTTCTTTGGATTTTTGTTTTTGTTCTCTCTAAACGAAACTGCGAAGAAAAAATCCACTCATCGCAGTTGGCCATGCCACAAATACGAATGTCAAATGGTAACTGTCCTGATGTAAGTGCATAGTTAGTGCGGCGACATTACCTACAGCTGCGAATATACAAGAGATACATCTAAAGATAAGCTTTCGAAAAAAGTTCGAGTGCGTCGCAGCCGACCTTTTTATACGATGGAGACGTCACCGTGTATGAGAGGTGGCTAAATACAAATGTAGCTTCGTCTTAGACGGAATTATTGTTTTTATTAAATGAAGTGAAGCAAGAGACAATGGGAACAAATGTGATGGGTATTAAATTCGTCCAAGAAGAATTATTTGTAGCCTCCGAAATGGAGATAAGTCCACAGTACCGAATTAACAGTTGCGTGACAAATAATGAAACTCCACAAAATAGTGTTTCTAACTCGATTTTCTGGAATTAAATCTGTAACTTTTGAATGCAAAAGAGATGTCGTGCTTAGATCAGAGGTGTTTTCCCTTTTTTTTTGCAAAAATCAGGAGTTCTAGTTAGTATGGGGCCCACCGATGAGGTGCCCCACAAAATTGGCCACATCGGCCGTGTCAAATATTGAAATGAATGCCAAAAGCACAATTATGAACCTGTTGCACTGATAGTTGGACGAGGAGGATCGGAAGCCCAATCATCTACTTATCATAAAATCGGTGATTGCCAAAACCGAGATGAATAAAAATCTACGGCTTTACACTATGAAGAGCTTTTGTAAAACAAATATTAAAATAGCCGAGACAGGCACCGAGAAACAAAGACTGTCGGAGGAATAAACTCACGATGACCAAATTTTTAAAAACCGCTAGAAGAGACAAACGACGCACAGTGCTTTAGAATCAAAATCCATCGGCCAAAATTCAATAACTTTTGTTCTAGTAAACATTTTTGAGTTCTGTTAAAAACCAAAATTAGACAAGCACACAAGGATTGTTTTGATTACAAATCGTGAAATCGGATATATGTTAGATTTCTTTGTTTTTTATTTTTAACATATTCTTAAGTGATTGTTCATAATGTACAGAAAAAAATATTTTTATACACTCCACGAGAGTATTATGTCTTTGTGCATTTGTTTGTAACACCAAAAAGGAAGAGTGCTAGACCCATTGTTAATTATACCGATCGGCTTAGAATCACTTTCTGAGTCGATCTGTCCGTCTGTCTGTCTAGAAACTAGAAACTAGAATCACCTGTGGTAAAAATGGGTCAGATCGGTTCAGATTTATATATAGCTCCCATATAAATTCCATCCCAATTTGAATTTTTCCGCTCTAGAATCCACATGTTTCAAAAGATTTTCTTCAAAATTGGCAAAACATCTTATAGTTCAACTAGAAACATCTGTGGTAAAAATGTGTTAGATCGGTTCAGATTTATATATAGCTCCCATACAAATTTCGCTCCCAATTTGAATTTTTCTAGAGCATTCACATATTTTAACATATTTCCACCAAATTGTCAAAACATCGTATATTTGAAGTAGGAACGCCTATGGTGAAAATAAGTCAAATCGGTTCAGATTTATATATATATATATATATAAAGAATTTCTTAAAATTGAGCATAACAGGTTATACTTCAACTGAAAGAACTTATTGTGAAATTTAGTCACTTCATTCCATGTTTGGATATAGCCCCGAACCAAATATTATTCTCGATTTGACAAATTGGACCAGGTCATATTAGCCTATGATTAGGAAACATACACAAATTTTCCTGTTTCACTTTTTTAGTGAATTGAATTGTATTCCGATAGAAAGTGGAGTGTATCATATAGTCGGCCCCGCCCGACTTTAAACTTTCCTTACTTGTTTATTACTGATTTTCACGTTTTACGAATTTTGAAAATTGAAAAAACATAGTTTATTTTTTGTTTACTTTGTTAATCTGTTTCTCACACATTTTAGGAGATTTTGCACTCATATTTTTTTTAATAGACATTGTTGTTTCTTAGATTTATTAGGGCCCAAAAGTACGTTTCAAAAGCCTTTAACGAAATATATACATATTTGGAAAGGTTAACCCTTCAACCTTTCCCGTTTTTGGAGGGTAACTTTTGCACGAAATTGCACCCTTTGAAGATAGGATACATTTAGTGCAAAAAGTCAGCTTTTTTTAGTTGCAAAACGCAATTTACTCATTACCGTATCATTACCTTCAGAGGAGTAGGTACGCAGATAAAAAGATGAGTAAATTATCTTTATCCTTATGCTAAATTGTATAACAATCGGAGTTCATTTCCGGAAATATACCCAAAAAACCTTGGGTCCTTGTCTAATTTTGGTTTTTTACAGAACTCAAAAATGTCTACTAGAACAAAAGGTATTGAATTTCGACCAATGGATTTTGATTCTGTACGTCTCATTCTGGTTATTAGGTATCAGAACTGTGCATTGATTCAGGCTAACCTCACGCATAGTTTTTTAATTTATTTTAATTCCTTAGTAATCTAATTCCAAATAAAACTCAATTAGCATTTTAAAAAGTCATTTCATTCAAATTGTTCATTTATTTTCATTTTTGTTCACTGAGTTTTTGAAAAAAAGTGGAATTGATCATAAATTGTACGAAAATTGGTTACGATCCATAAAAAAGGAAGAAAAAATGGTTTGCTCCATCTAGCCATGAAATTAACTATAGCAGCGACGAGATAAAAAATGTCGACGAAGAAAATCATAAAAGTTGTTACGGTGATAGAAATTTCGTATTGTTCCATTCTTGATCTGGATTTCAGGCACCGGTAAAGGAGTTATAAAGCATTTAATTTTACCTAGGATAGAGAAAATTGTGTGGGTGCCACAGGAAGGTGCGTGGATAAAGCATAAATATGTTATATGTTTAAAGTGATTGTAAAAACATTTTCAAATATCAAATTGTAAATGATTTTGTTACAAAAATGTATGCCACGTTGTGTGGGAAGTACTAGAAGGGGTGTGGCAATATCGCCCATATTCCATGTGTATATAAACTTTATAAAAGTATTGCTAAATATCGTATTTCGCAGTATTCAGTTATAACAGCTTTAATTTTAGGTAGTTTAGGGTGATTTGTGTGCGAGGTACTGGAAGGAGCGTGGAAAACCCGCCCTATATAGTTCACTTAAAGTGATTTTAAAAATATTATCAAATACCAAAACAGAGCTGATTCAGCAGATCCGTGTTGATGTTGCATTAGTTTTAATTTGACATAGGGAATATGGGTCATTTGTGTGGGAGGTAACGGAAGGGGTGTCTATTTTCGAACTTAAACTAAGTTTGGGAAACATATTGCCATGTGCAAAGTTTGAATTGACTCCTTAGCTCCTTTCGAGAATTATCGTGTACATCAGCCAGACGGACGGACAGACGGGCATGGCTCAAACAATTTAAAAAGTCGTAGTATTATACATAAATGTAAAGTTTGCATTTTGTATAAACAGAAGCCAAGTTTCCAAATCATGGCACCATTACCCACCGAACGATGCACGTTCTCCCCGCCATTCCACACAGTGTTGATTCAAGAACCAATTTCCCAAAATTTATCTCTAATAAATAGATGGCTGAAATTAAAAGCTCTCCACCACCAGTTCTCTCCAAGGTGGAAAGCAGACTATCTCAAGGCTTTAATTAAACGTTATAAATGGAAAAGGCCCAACTTGAAGATAGGATATATGGTAATTGTTATCGATGATCTACTTCCTCCAAGTCAATGGCGCTTGGGAAGGATCGAGAAAACCTACATTGGCTCGGACAGTAACGTACGAGTAGCAGACGTGCGCACTGCCACAGGAATTATCAACCGCCCTATAGTGAAACTATGTTATTTACCATTTTGCAATTCAGCTAACTCGGATCCATCGTTCTAGCTAATCTGTCGAAAATATCTCACTAATGCACATTCTTCACGATTGAGGAGACTGTATTGTTCATTAACATTGCTCTATATATTTTATATTTATAGATCCCCATCAAGAAATCAATCGCGCAACCCCGATGTATATAAATGCAACCTGTGTAACCGGTTTCACCCCTTAAAGGTTTGCCCGAAGTTTTTAAAAATGAACCCAAAAGAACGCAGTATCGTGGTTCTCAAGGCAGTTTATTGTGTGATCTGTTTAGCCAGAAGCCATCGATTCCGAGATTGCCGATCCGGGCATAGGTGCCGCAAATATGATAAACGTCATCATACCTTACTACATCCAAGCAATCCCAAAAACAACAGGAATCCGCCGAATACGCAGACAAGCCATCAGGCTACACCAAACCCACAACGAACCAACAACAAGAATAACGAGGCGACAGCACCCAACCAACATATTATTTCAGAGGCAATTAGAGCACTCGCTGTAGTGCTGTGTTCAACCACTCTACCAACTACTATTTAGGCCCGGCGCCATGTCTAAACACCGCTTAGACTTATAGAAATTAAGAATTTGAAATATCCATTTAATTGTAAGAAACTGTAGCTTGAATTGGTTATGAATTTTATAAAGTTTTAAAAGCACTTGAAAACCAACGAAATTACTGAATACTTAAAAACAAACCTATTGTGTAAATACGATGAAATGTAGATAAATTGTAGATTTCCTGTAGCCTCGCATGTAGACTTACTCAGATAGTACTGCCATATCCCTGCAGTAAATAGAACAATGACCACAATTTTAGTAAAAATCCCATATTTTGCAAAAATTTTCCCGACTTTTCGAATTTGTGTATTTTGTTGGACAAAAATTCAAAACCTTTTAAGCTATTGTTTTCGGGATATTTTTTCTATGTAATCCCAAAATTAACCTTACCATATCTAAACGTTTGTAGATTTTATGCCATTTGAATTTGTTTTCTAAAAACTTATTCTTTAATGAAATTTTTAGTTCTTTATAATTAAGCACTAAAAGTGATTTGCTATTTATTTAGTGTTGCATGTTATTAGAGCCTTTGTATTGCCCTTTCGGAAATGCTATAATTTTCTGATAAAGATTCTGATTCATAAAACTGTGCAACACGAAAAATATAACCATATTTATTATATATATATATATATATTAAATCAAAGCCGATCTGCCTAATTTTTGCAACAAATAGTAAGAGTACCAAAAATTTATGCACCAATCAGTGGAAGTTAACTGTGAAAGTCCCTTATTTTTTCTTATATTTTAACAGACTTTATTTTTAATAATTCTGAAATTTGTTTGCCCTGTTCGACATGGAATGCCTACTATACAGATGTACTGCCCAACACAGTAAGTCTACCTTACACAGAGGGTATGATTAAGGATAATACAATGTATATAATTTTAAGACATTTCAAATAATCTCTCCTAATTAGAGTGGTGGGAGACGTATGAGTAACAGACACCTTCTTTAATATAACTAATACGACACCTATATGGCATTTGGAGTATTTCAATTTACAAATATTTACTTTACTTTAAAAAAATATAATATATTTTTGCTGCGCTCTAGTACATTTTTCCAAAAATTTTGTTGTCGACCAAGCGTTATGTGTGACTTAGCATCTGGCAACACATAAGGAAGAACGTAACATAAAATAATGAAAGAGACAAAACAGCTCAGAAATCCAAATAAACAAATATGTTTTAAAGTTAAAGCAGCAGGCGCACCCCACAACCATTGTTATTTTGCAAATATCACTGCATCGCATAAAGAGTTTCCTACCCTGGTTTGTGGCGATGTGGGAATGCAAAAATGACACCAGACACGAATGGGGGTTCTTGTCGTTATTCTCGAAATTGGCAAACATCTAGTAAAGCTGTGTATCAAGATTTTAAATCTGCTTGTTGTTGGTTTTGTACACACAAAAGTAGCAGCAACAACAACATTGTGTCTTCCTCGTATGCACACATCGACATGTGGAAATGAGTGTGGGTATCGTATACATAGATGCACTTGCACATTCACACTTATTTGCATGGACACATACGCACACAGAAGCGCACATACACAGCCAGCTCAGAAGCTATTAACAAGTGCTCATATTCACTTAAAAAGGTTTTTTTTGTCAGGCTTTTGCTTGTGAATATTCAAACAAGCCCGCATGCATATCCGGTTATGTACACATCACACATGCTCACATGCACGGACTGTTCGGTGAGTAATGAGCCATGACTAAGTGGGGTAGATGCCTCGAAGTGCTGTTAATGTCTGAGTGCATGTTTGTGTGTCGGTGATGGCATAAAATAAAATTTTGAATATTAACATGAAGCTATTGGTAGACGTAGTGTCAGAAAGAAAGTGTAAAAGATTCCACATCGACTCGTATAATAACACCAAGAGTCTGGTGTTCGGTGCGACAAATAATGTGGAAAGGGTTTTAAATGACTCGGTGTCATATTTACAAGCATACTTGGTGTTTTTTTTTTTCTATATGTTTGCACTTGTTTCTAAATATGAACAATTACCAATTTATGCTCTTGATAGTAAGAGTTATTGCTTAAGTGACTATTTTAAAATTCAGCCTTAATTATGAAAATGGAATGCATATTCGAAAGCTCAATTTAACCAAATATTTACTTTGGTATTCTGACTCTAAGGAAGTGTACCTGAAGATTTATAAACTCCCATTACTCATTAAAATAATTCCCAAAGCATAGTATTTATCAGAGAAGAATACTTTCGTTATCATTAGAATATTATTACGTTAAATTCATTTACATCGTTTGTTAGATCGATATTAGAGAATGGATCTGCGATTTGGAAAATTTCAAACGATACCCAAATGTGTTGAAAAGTATCAAATTTCTTCATCCCATTTTCTACGACACTATGCCACAAAATCCTACAATCGTCGTTAGGTCAATTTATTTCATGGAGACTGGCAATTATTTTCCAACTTCTATCTAACGTTATATATATATATATATATATATATATATATATATATATATATATATATATATATACAAATCAATATCGGGGCATAGTGTATGAATCCCCATATCTGTATATTGAAGGCATTACAATGGAAAAGGAAATCATTAAATTCATTTAATGTAAGCTATCGTAATTCTTTATGCTTTATGCGAATCGATTCATTCGGGTCCTCTTCAACACTTTGCTCTACAGCGGCAATTGTTTCTTCGGTGCGCACTGTTCGACGTCTCTGCGGATGCGGATTATCACATAGAGTAAACGTAGTGCGAAAACGATCCATGGTTAACCGAATTAATTGCTCTGATGGACGATTATGTCGACCATAAAATGGACGGAGCTTGCGGTGAACTTCGCGAACTGAACCATTACTTTCGAAATAAATTTGCACGATTTGCAAGCGTTGTTCTTTTGTCAACCTGTTCATGATGAAATGGCAAACCAAACTAAATATTAATCACTTGACAGCTGACAAAATGGCCGCCAGTTAAAAAAGTGATGCCAACTTAAAGTTCTATACCCCAATAAAAAACACCCTTTATTACATTACTGCAAATAATAATTTTTAAATTCGCTAAGTCGGCATTTTTGCGAAAACCAGAAAGGGAAATACACACTTTTTGTGAAGATATTTGCAGGATCGTTATTGTGAAACAAAAATACCATACTGACAATACTATGGTTGACATAGTGTCAATACTTAACCACTCGTGTTATCTGGTTTAATTTTAAATTTCACGTTTTCCCAGAAATATCGACGAAATAAAATGTGAAAATCTTCTCAAAAAAATAAATTACTTTAATTATGAAACAAACCAGTAAGAAATTTTCTAAAAATAGGAATACAATTAAAATTGTTCACCAGGAAACTTTCAAGAAAAATCTAATATGAGTAGAAATATACTCTACGGTATATTTAAATGACCCTTTAAAACTGAACTTCTTCAATGATTTTTTTCTTTTAATGAATTAATTTAATTAATATTAACATTTTTAATGTTTCTATTGCTTTTAGAGTTTAGAATATTTCCCCATGTTTCTGTAAAATATTTTCCTCTCTAGACGGATGAATCTTCTAAATTAAAGACTTCATATCATCTTTAGCCATACGAGTTCTTTGTTTCTTTAAACATTTTGAATCTAGTGTATGTGTCAGTCATTAGTGATTTAAATGCCCAATATTATGAGTCTTTCGATTCGGATGATTTGTCCAGAGTAACATATTTGTAAAATGAAATATAATTTGTAAAATATTTTGACAAAAACAGTCGTTTTTTACAATATGTCAGTATTTTAACCCAATAAGTTCAATGATAATTTCGTAATAACTGCTACAATAATTAAAAATATTTATTTCTAGATTATTATTATTTTGTTTTGTTCTTCTCGATCACTTGTGCCATATAGTTATAATAATCAGGAATTCATATTAAAAACAAGTAAGGAAAGGCTAAAGTCGGACGGGGCCGACTATATAATACCCTACACCACTCCCTGCGTATGTACCTCGCTTTGATTACTAAACCCAGGTATTTCATCGGAGCAATTTTTATGTAGTACATATAAATTATACAGCTACTATAAATTCATCTTTAGCCATATTTAACGAATATGGTTAATAATATGGTTATTAATCCAATTATCCGACAGACAAAAACAAATTATACAGTAGTAATAGGACCGACATTTCAAAAGGGGGCCAATAACAACATTCTGGGACTTGTCCAAAACAGGGGCCTATATATTTCTCATTCACTGTAGGTATTCCTAGTTGAAAAAATATCATGATCTGCAAAATTTGATGAAGATCCGATGTAAGATGTAGTTTCTAGAGCTGTAATAGATCAGAAAGGGCCCCATTTGGGTTATACCAAAGTATGGACATATGGACATCACCCAAACAATTCTCATTACAATTCAATTCGGTAAAAAGTAAAATCGGGAGGGATTTTTGAATCCTGTAAATGTATGTGTTTGACAAAAATGTTAAATCGGAAAGGACATTTGTATGGGGGTATATTAAAACCTGGAACGATGTGACTCGCTTTCACCATGTATGTTTATTGGTGAAATATAATATGTAAAGTTTGGCCAAAATCGGTTAAACATTCGGGAGCAACATTTGTATGAGGGCTATATCTAAATCTGAACCGATCTTACCCTCTTTCATCATAGTTTTTTTAGTTGGATTATAAGATGTTGTGCCAAATTTAAAGAAAATCGGGTACAAGATGTGGTTTCTAGAGCGGAAAATGTCAAATCGGGAGCGACATTTGTATGGGAGCTATATCTAAATCTGAACCGATCATACCCACTTTCAGCATATGTGTTTCTAGTTCGATTATAAAATGTTGTGCCAATTTTAAAGAAAATCGGGTACAATATGTGGTTTCTAAAGCGGAAAAAGTGAAATAGGGAGCGACATTTGTATGGGGGCTATATCTAAATCTGAACCGATCATACCCACTTTCGGCATAGGTGTTTCTAGTTCGATTATAAAATGTTGTGCCAATTTTAGAGAAAATCGAGTGTAATATGGGGTTTCTAGAGCGGAAAATGTCAAATCGGGAGCGATATTTGTATAAGGGCTATATCTAAATCTGAACTGATCTTACCGAATTTCTGTATATGTGTTTCTAGTTGGATTATAAGATGTTGTGCCAAATTTAAAGAAAATCGAGTATAATATGGGGTTTCTAGAGCGGAAAATGTCAAATCTGGAGCGATATTTGTATAAGGGCTATATCTAAATCTGAACCGATCTTACCGAGTTTCTGCACAGGTGTTTCTAGTTGGATTGTAAGATGTTGTGTCAAGTTTAAAGAAAATAGGGTACAATATGTCGTTTCTAGAGCGGAAAATGTCAAATCAGGAGCGAGATTTGTTTGGGGCCTATATCTCAATCTGAACCGATCTTATCCAATTTTTGCGTAGGTATTTCTAGTTGGATTATAAGCTGTTGTGCAAAATTTAAAGAAAATCGGGTACAATATGTGGTTTCTAAAGCGGAAAAAGTGAAATAGGGAGCGACATTTGTATGGGGGCTATATCTAAATCTGAACCGATCTTACCAAATTTCTGCATGCGTTTTTCCAGTTGGATTATAAGATGTTGTGCCAAATTTAAAGAAAATCGGGTACAAGATGTGGTTTCTAGAGCGGAAAATGTCAAATCGGGAGCGACATTTGTATGGGGACTATATCTGAACAGATCTTACCCAGTTTCTGGATATGTGTTTCTAGTTGGATTATAAGATGTTGTGCCAAATTTAAAGAAAATCGGGTACAATATGTGGTTTCTAAAGCGGAAAAAGTGAAATAGGGAACGACATTTGTATGGGGGCTATATCTAAATCTGAACCGATCTTACCCAATTTCTGCATAGGTGTTTCTAGTTGGATTATAAGATGTTGTACCCAATTTAAAGAAAATCGGGTACAATATGTGGTTTCTAGAACGGAAAAACTGAAATCGGGAGCGACATTTATATGGGGGACAGACATCGGTAAATCGATTCAGCTGATGATTCTAAGCCGATACTTAATAAAATACGTATACTTAAAGGTGGGTCTAGCTCGATTATTTCGTGGTGTTACAAACATTTGGCGCGAAACTAACTTATAATACCCTATTCCACGAAGTGGTGTAGGGTATAATTATGGAAAAAGTACGAAAACCTTGAAATAGTGTACGCGGACGTGTACGGTGGGCGTTAATAGGTTAAAAAGCACACCAGTTACTATTTGTTGTTATTCCCGGGAATGAAAGTTTTCATTCCCGTTTTCCCGCGAAATGAAAAAAGTGCGGGAAGCCCCAAAACCAAATGGCATCTGACATTTGAAAAACGACCTTATGTCATTTAAACCAGATTTCGCTACAAAATATTTCGATTTCATACAAGCCAAATAGATGTAGGCATGCGTCACACGAAATTTATTTTAATAACGTAGCATCCTGAAAACTATGGCTAACGCCTCCAACATGATTGTTAACTTCGTTCAGACACTGGAGTGAAGTTTTTTGAAAAGTGACACCTAATCAAAAGAGTTCTATGAAGTGAAAAACACATTCAATATGACCCCCATATGCAAACTTTGTTTCGAATTGGAAAACACATACTTTCTATTTTGTCTATTTGACCCCAATAGCTGGACCGGTGCCGACTTGATGAATATTGAATATACTATTATGGACGCTATTAAAATTTTGGATTTTTTCTAAGCAAATGACTACATATACAGAGTAATATCGATAGATGATATATCAGCCAAAAATTTAGAAATACTCATGTGTATTTTATTAATTATAACAAATATTTTTTTATTAACTTTTATTTTTTGCGCTTAAGACCAACAATTATCCTGCAAAAAAGTCTCAATACAAAAAAGTCTTCATACAACAAATGTTAAAAAAACAGGCGGCCGCCTTAAAGCTTTATCGATCGTCATGAAAACTTTACTATGTGTTATCGACGCGTCGGCAGGAAATGCATGGTCACAATTATTTCTTGGCTACACACTACCACTATAACGATTTCCAGCCTGTGAAAAGTCGCTGGTCATACGTAAATTAATTTGCATTCTATAATAAATTTAGATGCAAATTGGCCTTGAGCCAGGAGAATATTCCAGTTCAAATCAAATATCGATTTCAGACCAAAATAAAACAAACGAAAAAACTAAAATAAAAAAATTTTTATTTAAAATAGAAAATAAATCAAAAAAATTTTTTTTTTCAAATCCATGCTTTATGCAAGCAGAATTCTATTGGGCCTAGAAATTCTTTTTTAGTTATCTTTTGTAGAAGGAAAAATTACTGCAAAATTTCAGTTTTTTATCTGCCATAGAACGGCATATATTCGAAAATGGGTTTTAACTTCGTATGGGAGGTGCCACGCCCACATTTCCATTACCGCCCATTTTTGTCACAACTACGCACATTAATGCTAGATGCACTTACACAAAATTACAGTAGGTGTAATTTTGGTTTTAACTTCATATGGGAGGTGCCACACCCACTTTTGCATTACCGCCCATTTTAGGCGCAACTACGCACATTGATGCTAGATGCACTTACACAAAATTTGAGCACTATACGTGTCATAGAACTGACACTATTCGATAATATGTTTTAACTTCGTATGGGAGGTGGTACGCCCACTATTCCAATACCGCCCATTTTTGGCAGAACTACGCACATTGATGGTAGATGCACTTACACAAAATTTCAGCACTCTAGGTGTCATAGAACTGACAATATTCAATAATAGGTTTTAACTTCGTATGGGAGGTGCCACGCCCACTTTTCCAATACCGCCCATTTTTGGTACAACTATGCACATTGATGCTAGATGCACTTACACAAAATTACAGCACTCTAGGTGTCATAGAACTGACTATATTCAATAATAGGTTTTAACTTCGTATGGGAGGTGCCACGCCCACTTTTCCAATACCGCCCATTTTTGGCACAACTATGCGAATTGATGCTAGATGCACTTACACAAAATTTCAGCACTCTAGGTGTCATAGAACTGACAATATTCAATAATAGGTTTTAACTTCGTATGGGAGGTGCCACGCCCACTTTTCCAATACCGCCCCTTTTTGGCACAACTATGCGAATTGATGCTAGATGCACTTACACAAAATTTCAGCACTCTAGGTGTCATAGAACTGACAATATTCAATAATAGGTTTTAACTTCGTATGGGAGGTGCCACGCCCACTTTTCCAATACCGCCCATTTTTGGCACAACTATGCACATTGATGCTAGATGCACTTATACAAAATTACAGCACTCTAGGTGTCATAGAACTGACTATATTCAATAATAGGTTTTAACTTCGTATGGGAGGTGCCACGCCCACTTTTCCAATACCGCCCATTTTTGGCACAACTATGCGAATTGATGCTAGATGCACTTACACAAAATTTCAGCACTCTAGGTGTCATAGAACTGACAATATTCAATAATAGGTTTTAACTTCGTATGGGAGGTGCCACGCCCACTTTTCCAATACCGCCCCTTTTTGGCACAACTATGCGAATTGATGCTAGATGCACTTACACAAAATTTCAGCACTCTAGGTGTCATAGAACTGACAATATGCAATAATAGGTTTTAACTTCGTATGGGACGTGCCACGCCCCTTTGTCCAATTGGTCAAATTTTTCCATTTCCTTGTATTGTCATCGAAAATGATTAAGTGTGCAAAATTTGAGCAAAATTGGTTGAGAAAAAAGCTTTCAAAAATTGATTTCAAATTTTGTGGCACACAAACATATATAGAAAGTAACCTTATAAAGGGTGTTTTTTATTGAGGTATAGAACTTCGAATTGAAATAAAACACAAGAAAATCGTTTTAATGTCCATCAATTTGGCTTTATTGGAAGGATAATTTTATGCCATTAATGTTTAAATATGATTTCGGGAATGTTTCCGCCGCGGCTGGCTCGAATATAGCCAATACAGGTCCAATTTCCAACCACTTTTTCGAGCATATGGGGCCGTATGTTGGCAATAACGCCACGAATGTTGGCTTCCAAGTCCCCTAACGTTTCTGGTTTGTTGGCGTAGACGAACGACTTCACATATCCCCAAAGAAAATAATCCAATGGTGTCAAATCACACGATCTTGGTGGCCAATTGACAGGTCCATTCCGCGAAATTATGCGCTCATCGAATGTTTCCTTCAATAATTCGATTGTGACGTGCGCTGTGTGGCATGTAGCGCCGTCTCGTTGGAACCACAACTCATCCACATTCATGCCATCCAATTCGGGAACAAAATAGTCGGTTATCATGGCTCTATACCGGTCTCCATTAACGGTAACTGACTCTCCAGCATTATTTCGGAAGAAGTATGGCCCAATGACTCCACCAGCCCATAGAGCACACCAAACAGTCAGTTTTTGTGGATGTAATGGCGTCTCAAGGGTCTCATGTGGATTCTCTTCACTCCAAATGCGGCAATTTTGCTTGTTTACGTAGCCATTCAACCAAAAATGAGCCTCATCACTGAACAAAATTTTGTGATGAAAATCAGCATCGAGATGAATCTCATTTTCGGCCCATACACCAAAATCACGACACATTGCATGGTCTCGCGGCTTTAATTCTTGCACAAGCTGGATATTGTAAGGTCGCAAGCCAAGATCTTTGCGCAAAATCTTCCATAAAGTTGATGGACAAAGCTCCAATTGCTGTTAACGGTGGCGAATCGATTCATTCGGGTCCTCTTCAACACTTTGCTCTACAGCGGCAATTTTTTCTTCGGTGCGCACTGTTCGACGTCTCTGCGGATGCGTATTATCACATAGAGTAAACGTAGTGCGAAAACGATCCATGGTTAACCGAATAAATTGCTCTGATGGACGATTATGTCGACCATAAAATGGACGGAGCTTGCGGTGAACTTCGCGAACTGAACCATTACTTTCGAAATAAATTTGCACGATTTGCAAGCGTTGTTCTTTTGTCAACCTGTTCATGATGAAATGGCAAACCAAACTAAATATTAATCACTTGACAGCTGACAAAATAGCCGCCAGTTAAAAAAGTGATGCCAACTTAAAGTTCTATACCCCAATAAAAAACACCCTTTATAAAGCATGGAATAAACAAGTAAGAAGGGCGTTAAGTTCGGCCGGAGCAAACTTTATACTTTATAAGCAAACTTTATACGATGTGACCCATGTTTAGCAAAGGTTTTCTAGTTCAAATATTAGACGTTTTCCCAAATTGTATGGAGTGTTAAATATGTGGTTTCTAGAGCGGAAAGAATCAAATCGTGAGCTATATATAATCTGAACCGATCTGACCCACTTTCGCTATAGTTGTGTCTATTTGAAACATTAGCTGATGTGCCGAATTCTAAGAAAATCTGTTCAAATATGATTTTTCTAGAGCGGAAATAATCAATTCAGTAGCGAAATTTGTATTGGAGCTATATATTTTTTTATATCTGAACTCATATGACCCATTTTCACCAGAGCTGTTTTTAGTTGCAATATAAGTTGTTTGCCAAATTTGAAAGATATCTGTCAAAGTTTGTGGTTTCTAGAGCGGAAAGAATCAAATCGGAGGAGACATTTGTATGGGAGCTATATATAAATCTGAACCGATCTATCATATTTTTACCAGAGCTGTTCTAAGTTGAAATATAAGTTGTTTTGCTAAATTTGAAGAAAATCTGTCAAGGTTTGTGGTTTCTAGAGCGAAAAGAGTCAAATCGGAAGCAACGTTCGTATGGGAGCTATATTTAAATCTGAACCGATTAGCTTCAAATTAAATAGCGTTTGTCCTTATCCCATAAAACTTCGTTGTGCAAAGTTTCATTTAGTTCTAACAACAATTGCGATTTGATTGATTACAAGAATAGATGGCCAGACGGACGGACGGACATCACTAAGTCGACTCAAAAAGTGATTCTAAGTCGATCGGTATAATAAACGTTCTCGTTTTCTTTTGGCTGTTACAAACAAAGCATATTTACTTTATACTTAAGCTAAATTGTATGCCAAACAATTGCACATAATAGTCGGTGGGAGAAAAATTGTTGTGATTACTAAACGAATTGCTGTGGAATGCTTTTATGTAGCTCATATCAAAAACTTGGACATAGGTTTTCTAATATAAAATTTGGATTATATAGCGCCATAGGGTCAATCGAAGAGAATTTTGAATAAGTTTCGATTAAATGTTAGGACTCTAGAGCGGCAATCAATAAGATAGAAGTTGTTTCTGTTGAAAACATGGACCATATTTTCCACTTTCACGGTAGGTGGTCTGGACAATTTGATCAAAATCTGTAAATTATAAAATTAAATTGTGACTTCTAGGGCAGTAATAGGGCAAATATATATATATATATATATATATATATATATATATATATATATATATATATTTATATGGAGGCTATATCTGCACCGATGTTCTCCCTTAGACGTACAATCTTGGCAGAAAAATACTTCTGTCAAATTGAATGGTCACAGTGAAATAAATTTGTCCTGTACTTGAATCAGACGCTTTTGAGATGGGTGTAGCTCCATTATTTCTCGGTGCTACAAATATTCGGCATTTCACAAATTGGTGTATTGGTAGTATTGATTTTAATCAAACTTTTTTTCAATCAATCAAACTTTTTGTGGTTAACAAAATTTATATACGTTCAATGTCATTCAGTTTAGATATGATTAAATTGAATGAAATCATCACAAAGCTATATTAAAATACCACTTAATGTCCATTCAACAATTTCCAAACCACCTACGTGCAATGTACGTCGAAAGTTTTATCAGATGACCTGTGTGCTTCGATTATCATGTCCTGACAGACATACGAGCACTTGTTCGTTGTTCTGTTCTGTTCTCTGTGTGTGAACATATTTACATTTACGTATGAATGTAGGTAGGTTTCTACATTTAGATATAACTGATAATAATATCATGTTTTATATCTTGTATTATTAGGACAGTGACTTGAATTGTCCCAAATTGTTTTTTTTTTCTGGCTAGTGAAATGAATTCTTAACAACTTCAAGCATATTTCATGCGTCCGACCAATGCATTCTGGTAGGTTGGATCAAAAAATATACTTGTATAGACTTTTTGAAAATTGCCACTTTGTACATTTGTATGTTATACGAAATCATATATTCCTAAAACGTTTGGTATATGCTGTGCACAGGATATTTATGTAAAACAATACGTGGAACATTTTAACCGTCTAGCACTTCAATTAGCGATTTTTACAAAAAGTTATAACAAAGTTATAGTAAATTTCACGCAATTATTAAAAATATTAAATTTCGGAAACGAATCTAAATAATAATCTTGATCGCAATTAACTTTAGTTATTGGTTTGAAGACTTTTTATATTCAGGCCGAAAAATAAACCGCAACGGTATCCGTCGTCTCAAAACCAAGATTTCAGGATTTGTCGAATTGATTTTGCATATACACATCATCCACTGCAGGACTGGTATAAAAATCTATTTTGCAGAAAATACGTTTAAAGTATTTAATTAAATCACAGGGAAATAATAGCGACACATTCGCTTATCATGGGTTTCGTAAATAAGAAATATGGGAGTAAGGGCGTACGGTCATAACGCCCAAATCGATAAATGTCATAAAGCCCAATAATCGGCATATCGCCCAAATTTGGGCAATAAAAATGTCATAATGCCAAATAAAAATGTCAGAAAACCCAAATAATTTATTTGGGCTTTCTGACGCAAAATTTTGGCATTAGGACCTTCTTAGGGCTTTTTGACATTTTCGTAAAATGAATAATACTTAGAAACCCATATGAATGAAACTGTTGTATATCAGTTATGTGTTTTGTATTGCTAGAGGCGTAGACGAAGGGGAGCCTCCCCCAACTCGCTTTTTCAATTATCAATAATTTATAAAGTGTAGTATCGTCCACTCAAAAAGAATTTGAATACGATCCTCAAACTAGATATACATGCAAGGCATAACGGAGACTAACTGCCTGACCCACAATGTCGAAAGAAAATTTAAGCGAACGAAAGCCAGTCACTCACTTTCGCATCATAAAGCGACCCACTATATTCTGACATTTCGTTCGCATAACCTTACGTGTTGTGGGTGAATGAAAATGTTGCCAGATCAAAAAATATACATATAATTGCAAATATGCCAAGAAAAAAGCGTTAACTATCCAAATTCTAACTTATAATAAAAAAGTTGACACAACTTTTTCTCAGCTGAAATAACTGAAAACAAAATTCAAAAAAATAATGTAAACAATCAATATTTGGGATTGTTGTCAAAAATTTTTTGGAGGAATGCTAATTTCAGGATCCCCGTAGGCAGCTACTGGTCATCTCTAATGTTCTTGAGATGACCAGAATACTTATAAAAACAATACTCTGGTGCAAACAAAAACAAACACTCTGGTGCACGGAGCAACGAAAAGTATAAATGCGAGCTGCGTTCTGCACAATATGTGCAACAACAAGTGCCTCGACACCTCAATTGGTGCCTATGAAGTTCGAGGCGAGATTATATCGAACGCCGAAAAAGAAGTATGAAGTAGAGAGGAGAGCAATAAAAATATCAAATACATTTGTTTTGTGTTTTAATTATTTATGCTAGCGACAGACAAAACACAAGTGAGTGATTTTGACATTTTCATTCGCTCAGATGACAGAAGAAAAAGTTAGTGGGCCCCGATTTTACACTGAAATGCTTACGTTTTCTTTCGCATAGATTTTCGTTCGCGTTGTCGTCCTGGTGCCTGTTAGTGGGTCCCAAATCAGCTGTTTGTCGCATGAGAGGCATGCGAACGTTAACGTTCGACATCGTGGGTCAGGCAGTTAATTTAAATTCCCATCTCTCAAAATTCATTTTGATTCTTTCGGTTTGAATTTACATTTTTTGAATTTCAATTTCTATTCCCTTAATTTCAATTTACATTTCTGAAGGTAAAAGTCAATTCGGAAGTTGTTAAGTTTTGTTACGATTTGACAATACTTTAAACTTTGATTACATGCATAAAAAGTACAGACTGCTCTTATTTTGCCTTATCTTCATTGCAATATCTCATTTACTGACAAAAGTGCAATGTCCATTCATTATTCACAGCTGTTTAAATTTTTGGATACACAGCTTGAAGGGGATTTACTTTCATATGATATTTATGGTTTGTAAATTGGTATTATTTTTTTGGTTTTTGGCCGCCCGCTCTTACAATTCCCCTTGCTGCTTCATTTAGTTAAATTTGTATGCAATCATCTTCTGTGGCCACACAAACGAAACAATATTTGGCAACCATCCTGCCAATATTATAGTACAAGTAGCCAATTTAATATTGCATGACCAGCTTTAGTTAAATGTGATTTTTTTCTTCAGCCTTTTTTGGCATAACTTCATTTTGTAACGATTTTCACAAACGCCCCGAAAAATTATGTAAATTTATTGCATTTTGGTGTGCTTTTATTTAATACATTGAATTACGTTCCAATGCTCAAGATGGCCAGGAGTTGTTGCTTGAGGTGGTAGCTAGCTAACGCTTCTCTCTTTCACTCCACCGTCTCCCTTTTGATATATTTACATTTTATTTTGTATAATCATAAGACGAAAATTATTAAGTAATTATATTGTTATTATAGTGTCTGTATATATATATGAATATGTGTGCGTGAGACTGTGTTTGTGTTTGTTTGGCTAAATGCGTTTATATCGTTTGTTGTGGAATTTGGGTTAAGCCCGACACAGAGCCTCCATCCCGGCCATAAATTCTCAGCTGAATAAAGTGCTCGGGGGAAATCGCTGGGAGCGGGTGTTCCACCTACCATAGTGCCAAAGTGGAACAGGCAAAACTGCTAAATAATATACCATTAAGTCTTAATTTATTATATACTAGGCTAATAACTTAACACACAACTTCCCCCAGTATCATACCAGTTTCTGGCCAATAACCGCACTAGGCGGCCACGAGTGAATTCGTTTTGAGCCAATTGGTTCCTGCGAATGTGTGGGCGAAAATCACCCAAATTGTTGTTGAAATATGCCTTAAAGCGATTTTAATTGCCTAGGTTTTGGCCGTGTCGGGTAAACACTCTTTCCGAAGAGTTGAATAAAATTTGATTGCATTTCATTTAGAAGAGGAATCAGACACTTAACTTGGAGTAATGCCTTTCGACTAGACAGCATGACAGTTAATAGCTATGTCATTTTGGTAGTCGATTAACCAGCTTCTCGTATGACTACGAAGTCTTATTAGGTTTCAATGCTGTCACTTTACATGTTCACCCAAAATTTAACTGGGCTAGTGTAAAAATTCTAATATATTACTATTATTTATTTGTCTATGGATTAGAGTAAAGAGAATCTTAAATTTAATTTGAAGACAAAGTAAATTCTAAAGAAGGGATACATTGAAACCAATAAGACTAAGACTTAGACAAAGTACATAGCCGAACTCTATTTAGGCGTTTAAATAATGCATCAACTGTATCAAATTACGTCTGCACTCATAAGAAGGCAGAGGACTGGAAAATACAAACCTGCATAAAAAATGTACTAGAACCACAATAGAAGGAACGTTTGCTATTTGGATTTGCAGTTCAACGACCGCTGCCGAGACTGTGACTACCCAGAGCTCTAATAAACTCTAGTGATTGGTAATTCAACTTCAATTCGAGTCGAAAATCGACTTTAAACTCCAGAAAATGATTTTTGCCGTCGATTATGCATTTTTGTAAAACGATCAACATCGATTTTTAACACAATAATACTGCAATAGTAATAGATTGGACTTAATTATGATTGACAAATCAAATCGGCGTATATGGACCTGCCGAGGGTCGAGGTAAGTGTAACAAATGACTAATTCCATATGAAACGGAAGAGAAAATTTCTTTAGGTTCTCCGAATTTTAATAAAAGTGTGCAAATGACAAAATAAAATATGAAATTGGAGAATCTTGGGTGGACTGGACTCCAGGAATTTTGCCATTTAAAAAATTCGTAACCTATTTGTGGTAGAAGTTTGAAATATATTTGCTCATTTATTCTAGTTTTATAAAAAAGTTATAAAATCCTAAAAGGAAATATTTTTTTATTCTTTCATTGTATTTTATAAATAAATAATAAATAATAATAAAGAAGAAAATAACGAATAGTGTAAACCTTTTTCCAATACAATTCATTGCGACAATACTACATGGCTGTTTCTTTCCTTTCCATCTTCCAAAAACTCAAATCGTTAAAGTTATATTCTGCAACATTATATTCGTGTGAGTTCCAACGAATTTGGTTTTTAGGCTATTTCTACAGAAGGGCATTACTTCATAAAAAATTAATATATTTTTTTATTGTCAAGAACAAATATTTTTGAATGGAATTTATTATTATAAATCCATAAGAAAAGACTTTCGAACGCATATTCGTGTGTCAATATATCTTAACTATGTCAGAAGTTATGGCATTTAGAAAACAATATCGCTCACCCCAATAAATAAAAAAGTTATAAACAATTTAAACCTATATGGTTCATTATATGCCACCCTGCGTGTGGGCTTACTAAATATTTTCGGTCCTACTTTTTATTGCTTAAACACAAATTAAACTTAAATACAACCGCCATTAAGAATATATATGATTTTTAGATGTTATGTAAAATCGCTCTAAAATCGAAGATAAACATGCCGAAATATGTTTGTGGTATTCCAAAATACCCAGGCGTTAATTTTAGGTGATGAAGGTCGTAACTTTTTTGTGACCTGGTTTAATATATATATGACTTAGAAGATATACTCATTGACGATTGGCTTTTAAGTTATATATTTATCAATCATTTAATTATCAATAATTTTTGGAAAATAGTATAATTCTGAATGACCATGTTGAGTAGATAATTTTTGCAGTTGGTCAATGTTATGTAAAATACTGTTGTATGTTAATATCTGGGAGAATTCTTATTATCAAAGCTATATTGTGGAATTTTATAAGAATCATTTTTGTGAAAGGTCTTAACCCTCTAGCTCCTATCTTCCAATCGAAATACCCACATTTTTGTCGAAAAAGTTTGATGGCGATTGACGATTAATTTTTCTATTTAATCTTGAAGAGCTTTATTTACAACTTTGGTGTCTTTGGTTACCTCCACTGAAATTTTCCGGTAATTTTTCGTGGAACATTTTAATCCTTAAATGTCTTTTTTGAAAGGACTTTTATGGTTTTCTCGAAAAATCGATCAAATTGACCCATAAAGAGAGGAGGTATATGCTTAGGATCTTCCTCAAAAATAATCTTCATAAAATTCCAAAATACATTTCTTAAAATAAGAATTCTCTCAGACATTAACATACAATGTTTTTCGCTCAAAATATTGACCCACAGTAAAAAGAAACTCAGACTATAAGTTTATTCTAGAAAAAATGATGTACTCAACATCCCTTTGAGAATTATAGGGTCGCTACTATGTTCCAAAAATACTGTTGGACAGTGTAATTATTAGAATTATATCAGTGCTTACATAAAGCGGAAATGAGCTGCATTTATGCGTTTATTACTTCGTTACAGTACCATCAATGGAGTAAGTATTTCATTTAGTACCTCATAAATACTTTTGCTTACTATTGATACGCTTTTTTGCGTATCAAAGTCAAGAAAATCGTACAATTTGCCACAAACAAAACAAACATTTTGCTAACATTAGCAATTTTTCTTCACTTCAAACATTTGTAGTACCCACCGCCATAGAATGTAGAGTTTATTATGGTTATCACATATTTTGGCACCTAAAGGAAATTATCTTCAAGGAAGTTATAAGACTTATACAAATTTATAACAAATTCTACATGCTTAAAAATTACATTCAGAATTATTCGATGAACCGATTAATCGACCAGTTGTCCATTTCAATAAATCATAATTAATATGTAATATGTAGGCCTTAAATAGTTAATTAAATGTGAATATGCATTCTTCAAATGTGGTGTTGTTGAAAATATTTTTAAGAAATTGCTCCAAATAGTCGATATTTCAAAGTCATGATTTTTATAATTATTCGAACAAACATTTGATAAAAATTGAATAAAATTTAATATTAATGCTTCTGATGAAAAGGGTTTTTACACGATGTATACTGCATTAAAGGAATTAATTGTTTCAATTAATATAACTTTTTATACACTCCACGAGAGTATTATGTCTTTGCGCATTTGTTTGTAACACCCAAAAGGAAGGGAGATAGACCCATTGTTAATTATACCGATCGGCTTAGAATCACTTTCTGAGTCGATTTAGCAATGTCCGTCTGTCCATCTATTGTTGTAATTACGATACAGGTCGCAATTATAGTCCGATCTTAACAAAAATTGACACAAGTAAGCTTTGTGGATTAAGGACGAACGCTATTTAATTTGAAGCAAATCGGTTCAGATTTAGATATAGCCCCCATAAAAATGTCGCGAAAGCGGGTTAGATCGGTTCAGATTTATATAGCCCCTATACAAATGTCGCTCCCGA
Source organism: Polietes domitor (assembly GCA_947397865.1). Taxonomy (NCBI): domain Eukaryota; kingdom Metazoa; phylum Arthropoda; class Insecta; order Diptera; family Muscidae; genus Polietes; species Polietes domitor. The sequence continues at coordinate 204,324,525 of OX377618.1, forward strand.
TTTGACTTTTTTCGGTCTAGAAACCACATATAGTACCCGATTTTTAGAAACCACACATTTTAACAGATCTTCTTCAAATCTTGCAAAATATCTTATATTTCAACTAGAAACACCCATGGTGAAAATGGGTCACATCGGTTCAGATTTACATATAGCTCTCATAAAAATTTCGCTCCCGGATTAACTTCCCCCAGAAACCGCGTATTCCATGTTATCATATAGCCCCGATACAAATATTCTTCTCGATTTGACAAATTTGACCAGGTCATATTAGCCGGTGATTAGGAAACGTACAAAAAATATTTCCCGTTTTCACTTTTTTACTGAATTGAATTGTATTCCGATAGAAAGTGGAGTGTATCATATAGTCGGCCCCGCCCGACTTAAGCCTTTCCTTACTTGTTTAATATATAATAATAGGACTGTTTTTCTTTAATAAAAATTGAATTTTTAGCTCAAAATAAAAAAACATTTTTTCACTTTGTCGTCAACTACAATATAAATATTTGTATCAAAACAAATTTTCAAAAATATTAATTTATGTTGACTTTTATGGACTTAGCCTCGATAACCATAAATTTGAAGTACACTGAATAATTATCCAGACTAAAGCCAATATTTTTTTATTTTAACATAATATTATTTATACACTCCTCGAGAGTATTATGTCTTTGTGCATTTGTTTGTAACACCAAAAGGAAGAGAGATAGACCCATTGTTAATTATACCGATCGACTTAGAATCACTTTTTGAATCGATTTTTCCACTCTAGAAACCACATATTGTATCAGATTGTCTTCAGATTTGGCAAAACAACTCATAATTCAATTAGAAACACCTGTGGTAAAACTGTTTTAGATCGGTTCAGTTTTTTATATAGCGCCCATACAAATTTCGCTCCCAACTTGACTTTCTCCACTCCAGAAACCACATATTTTAACAGATCTTCTTAAAATCTTGCAAAATATCTTATATGTCAATTAGAAACACCCAAGGTGAAAATTGGTCAGATCGGTTCAGATTTACATATAGCTCCCATACAAATTTCGATCCCGGATTGACTTTTTTCGCCCCAGAAACTGCGTATTTAGTCACTTCATTACAAGTTTGGATATAGCCCCAATACAAATATTCTTCTCGATTTGACAAATTGGAACAGGTCATAGTTTTTATTTTCAATTGTTTTATACTAGGGTTTGCATTTTCCCGTCCCTTTTATTTCCCGGGAAACGGGAATTGATTTTTAAATTTCCCGGGATCCCGGGACAGCACGGGAAATCATCAACATATCGTTTACATTGAGTTAAGCTTATTTTTTCCAATGAAACATTCACATTTTATAGTGGTGGCATGTGTGCTTTATTACTTGGTGCAATTTTTTGAACGGATAGTCGGCAAATAAGTTGCGCTTCTCATTTATTTGTGAAAATCATTTACTTAAAAAGGTCGGGTATGTTGTTGAAATGTCGCTGCGAAGCTACCGGACGAAAACAAAATAGTCTTGACTAGATTCAAAATAGTATTGAGTCAGTTCAGTCAAATAAATATTTATTTCACAACGAACTTGTTACAGAAATCAATTCAAACATGTTTTCAAGTTTCAAAATTAATTAAATGTATGCAATCAAAATATGCAAGTGTATATTTGAATTAAGAGCAGACAATGCATTTATGGTCTCATCGCATATAATAATAATAGTCATTAGTGCATTAAATAAAATGTTCATGTCTGTTCTTTATCCTTTCGCTACGAAAACAATATTTATCCTGTCGCTTCGAAAAGAATATTTGCAATACAATATTGTTACTTGCGTTTTCTATAGCATTGTTTAAAATATCTTGGGTGTTCGGATACAAAATTTACTTTTTCCGAATTTTAAATTTTTTTTTCATATGGAGTTTGACAGGCAATCCCCGAAAAAGTGGATTTTGGGTGTATATCCTAACGCATCTTAAAAACACTTTGTCATCCAACTGCTATATGACTTACCTAATTAAATTCGATAATAGCTAAATTATTGTACAACATTTTTATCGTGAAAATGATGGAAAATATATGCGAAGAAATGTGTAAAAGTTTCTATTAAATTCCCGCGTGATTCCCGTACGAATTTCCCTGGATACGGGAAATGAAAAATATGCGAATTCCCGGGGATTTTCCCGCGGGAAATTCCGGGATGCAAACCCTATTGTATACACATATTGATATTGCTATTGGCGACAATTTAAAAAAAAAAATAATTTTTATTTTAAGTGAAATTTTAGCTTTTTAGTTAGAATTTTGTTATTGCAGTCTTAAAGAAACCAGCCCTAACATTAATTAATTAAGTTAATATTTTAACTTAGTAAGTATTTTAGTTATTAAGTTTGAGTATGGACATGTTAGACACAGTTGCTGTTATCCTTTTCATTGTAGGCGTTGCATCTCTTTGGACGTCGAAAAGGTGTTACGAAGGTATTCTATGGAGAAGGGTATATAATTTCGGTACGGCTGCACTTAACTCGAGTTTTACTTTGTTTTTATCTTACATATAATATCAAATATTTGTACGCACTTATAAGTGTACATGTTTCCGAAACAGTGGTAGATTTGGAAAATAAATAGAAATAATTCATGATTATTATTTTCACTTATCAATTGAGGAATTCCAACGAGAAACTTTCGAAGGTGTTCCGATGTTGATGAAAGTTGATGAACGCGTTTGTGAAAAATATGTCAGAAAATGATGCATTTCTGCGAACAGTTGATATTTCATCTTAATAAATTATTTTTTAATTAAATTAAACAGTCAGTAGTTTCATCTGTAGGGGTCTATTGGGAATAATAAATACAAAATATGTTTTAATTCCTTATCATGATATTGGGAATAATAAATACAAAATATGTTTTAATTCCTTATCATGATAAAATTTTGAAAATAATCAATTGGCATCTAATATCTGAATTCCATTTTTTAACAATAATTAAATATAAAATGAAATTTGTCCATTTTTTAAACAACTAGTAAATCAAAAAAAAAATTTTTTTTCAAATCCATGCTTTATGCAAGCAGAATTCTATTGGGCCTAGAAATTCTTTTTTAGTTATCTTTTGTAGAAGGAAAAATTACTGCAAAATTTCAGTTTTTTATCTGCCATAGAACGGCATATATTCGAAAATGGGTTTTAACTTCGTATGGGAGGTGCCACGCCCACATTTCCATTACCGCCCATTTTTGTCACAACTACGCACATTAATGCTACATGCACTTACACAAAATTACAGTAGGTGTAATTTTGGTTTTAACTTCATATGGGAGGTGCCACGCCCACTTTTGCATTACCGCCCATTTTATGCGCAACTACGCACATTGATGCTAGATGCACTTACACAAAATTTGAGCACTATACGTGTCATAGAACTGACACTATTCGATAATATGTTTTAACTTCGTATGGGAGGTGGTACGCCCACTATTCCAATACCGCCCATTTTTGGCAGAACTACGCACATTGATGGTAGATGCACTTACACAAAATTTCAGCACTCTAGGTGTCATAGAACTGACAATATTCAATAATAGGTTTTAACTTCGTATGGGAGGTGCCACGCCCACTTTTCCAATACCGCCCATTTTTGGCACAACTATGCACATTGATGCTAGATGCACTTACACAAAATTTCAGCACTCTAGGTGTCATAGAACTGACAATATTCAATAATAGGTTTTAACTTCGTATGGGAGGTGCCACGCCCACTTTTCCAATACCGCCCATTTTTGGCACAACTATGCGAATTGATGCTAGATGCACTTACACAAAATTTCAGCACTCTAGGTGTCATAGAACTGACAATATTCAATAATAGGTTTTAACTTCGTATGGGAGGTGCCACGCCCACTTTTCCAATACCGCCCCTTTTTGGCACAACTATGCGAATTGATGCTAGATGCACTTACACAAAATTTCAGCACTCTAGGTGTCATAGAACTGACAATATTCAATAATAGGTATTAACTTCGTATGGGAGGTGCCACGCCCCTTTGTCCAATTGGTCAAATTTTTCCATTTCCTTGTATTGTCATCGAAAATGATTAAGTGTGCAAAATTTGAGCAAAATTGGTTGAGAAAAAAGCTTTCAAAAATTGATTTCAAATTTTGTGGCACACAAACATATATAGAAAGTAACCTTATAAGGGTGATTTTTTAAGAGCTTGATAACTTTTTAAAAAAAAAAAAACGCATAAAATTTGCAAAATCTCATCGGTTCTTTATTTGAAACGTTAGATTGGTCCATGACATTTACTTTTTGAAGATAATTTCATTTAAATTTTGACCGCGGCTGCGTCTTAGGTGGTCCATCCGCTTAGTCCAATTTTGGCATTTCCACGTTTTTGAGTAACAGAGACCCAATTGGTGCGAACGGCGGCGAATCGAAAATTGGTGGTCATCATTAACACTGGCCGATACAGCTGCGATATTTTCTTCAGTTCGCACTCTACGTAAGCGTGTTGGTGGTTTAATGTCCAACAATGTAAATTTGGTGCGAAATTTAGTCACAATAGCCCGAATAGCCGCTTCAGTGGGTCGATTAAACTGACCATAAAATGGAAGCGCGCAATGAACTTTCTTAACAGAGCACGCATTTTGATAATAAAATTCAATAATTTGCAAGCGTTGTTCGTTTGTAAGACGATTCATGATGAAATGTCAAAGCATACTGAGCATCTTTCTCTTTGACACAATGTCTGAAATCCCACGTGATCTGTCAAATACTAATGCATGAAAATCCTAACCTCAAAAAAATCACTCTTTATAAAGCATGGAAAAAATGAAGTTTCTTCTATTTGGGGGTCTGACACTTGATTTGGCAATAGAGGAACAAAATATTCTGACAACCCTGACGGCAAGCAATCCTATCCGATATTGAATGCCTTCGCGTTCATACTAGGAGGACAACAATAAAATTTGAGCTTGGTGGCTTCAAAATTGTTTTCCCAGTATCTGTGCAAGTAAGATATTTGTAGTATTTTATATCATTAATTTTAATCCGAAAATGATCCCGTTTTAGGATAAATAGCTTAATGCGAAGCACGCAGTAGGAAAAATGTGTACACCCTATTCCATGATTTTGGATAGAGCTGTTTGCTTACATGAACTTATATTCCGTTTACTCTAAAAAAGTTCGATTTCGCATGAGAAAATTATCCTTTTAATTTGATTTCTTTTTCTTTTATTCAGATTCCGTGCTATCACTTTGTGTTGATTGTGTGCAATTTGTTGGCTTCCCCAGAAAATTTTCATGTGACAGTTGTCTATAGTTTATAACTTAAATAAATGAAAGTATATGTTCGAGTATTATAATAGTTTACAACCATTTAGAAATATAATATTTTCTGGGAATGGGATTATTTGCTTTTGAAATTTTTTCGATTTATTTTTATATGGATTTTTTTAGCAAAACAATCGCATCTAAACGGGAAACACTTCAGGGGAAAAGTGATCTGATAAATGTGCCGACCAGGAAAACAGAAAATAGAAAAAAATCGTATCTCCATTACGAATTGTAAAAATCAGATCACGTAGTCGTTGCCGCCAAATATTTTTAAAAATGAAGAAATTAAAAAAATAAAATAATTCGTTAATAAATAATATAGAGTGGGTAATTTAAAACTTTAAATTAGAATCGGCTATAAAAAGTACTATTCAAATTTCAAATTTCTGGTTTTATTGGAAAGGTTGAACTTTGTCATTTAATAAGGGAACACAATATCATTCATATGATTACCACGACAGGCTCGGCTGTACCTCATCCGATCAACCCAATTTTTCAGTACACACCAAACAGATACTCGCTGTGGATGCATTGGATTCTCAATAGTCGCGTGTGGGTTCCCTGAACCCCACATCTGCCAATTTTGATTATTGACATAGCCTTAGCAGAGATGAAAATGGGAGCCATGAAGGCTGAACCGAAGGCCGATCTCTTTTCGAAAATTTTCCTCGTCATTTTTTACAGTTTGCGCTAAATACTCACAACTTTGGAAGTAAGTTTTCAATACATCCCAATTTTGTTCGAGCGTATAGCGTCCCATTTTGCAAATGTCAAATATAAACCTGAAAATAAAAATTTATTTTATCCTAACTTTTACAGTCAAAGTAATCGGTAATTCTAATTTAAAATTTTAAATTGTCCACCCTATATATATTTAGTTCCGCCACTTTAAATTTTTAAGAAATTGTTAATCCTAATGAGACGTTTACGTTTAATAATAGAACACAATATCATTCATATGATTACCACGACAGGCTCGGCTGCACCTCATCCGATCAACCCAATTTTTCAGTACACATCAAACAGATACTCGTTGAGGGTGCATTGGCTTCTCAATAGTCACGTGTGGGTTCTCTGAATCCCACATGCGCCAATTTTGCTTATTGACATAGCCATAGCCGAGATGAAAATGGGAGCCATGAAGGCTGAACTGAAGGCCGATCTCTTCTGGAAAATTTTCCTCGTAAATTTTTTACAGTTTGCGCTAAATACTCACAACTTTGGAAGTAAGTTTTCAATACATCCCAATTTTGTTCGAGCGTATAGCGTCCCATTTTGCAAATGTCAAATATAAACCTGAAAATAAAAATTTATTTTATCCTAACTTTTACAGTCAAAGTAATCGGTAATTCTAATTTAAAATTTTAAATTGTCCACCCTATATATATTTAGTTCCGCCACTATAAATTTTTAAAAAATTGTTAATCCTAATGAGACGTTTAGCAGCAAGAACCTTACGAACGATTTTTTTAAGATTTCTCCATTTAGTTGGTAAGTAAATAGAAGGTAAAGTGTTTCCATAATCCTTAATAAGCGAAGTCGAGTCATAGTACCAGAAACAAACAAACAAACAATGTTTTTGTTATAATATTTATGTGGATTTCTAGTTTCTGTCATTTTCCAGTTTTAGGAACAAATCCTCCACTGTGCGATTGTTGGCACTTTACATTTAGTGAGACTGCTGGAATGGGAGTAAGTGAGGCTGTGTGTGTCTTTCGGTATGTTTTATGTGTAACTGATGTATTTCAAAAGATTTCCCTTTTGGCTTCAAAGTTTCCCCTCTTGGTTATATGTAGTCGTTATTCTGATGCGAGTACAAACTCAAATGAACACAGACACTCCGTGGCACACATCCTTGGAGAAAACAAGGCATTTACATAAGTAGCCAAATATTACAGATACTCGTCTTATTGTTGCCCATAACTGTTTTTGATTGTTGCCTTTACGTCTTTCGTACAATTTCACTTTGTTGGCTGATTTAGGATCTTGAAGGCAATCAAGAAATCCCATGACGTTGAAACGAATCTACGGCACTCTTCACTTCCAAACGGAACACTTTCAACAGCTTTTCAACAAATTGTCATATATTGCTATTATTATTACAGACGTTAAGATCACGTTTATATTTTCTTTGAATTGTTATTTAGCTTTAAAAGTTCCAATTGGACTACATTGCGTACAGGTTCCTTCGTTTGTTACTAATGATATTTTGATTCTGTTACGAAAGGTGAAGTTATTACGTATTGGTTCATGAGATATAGGTCAGTTAAATTAATTATATTTAAGCGTATGTCGTTGTTTGTTCGTTCTTTATAGCAGCTTATACCTCTGGGCCGCCCTTTTGGAAATTTTCACAGTATATATGGAGGGTATTATTATACCCTCCACTATTATGTTTTTGTGCATTTGTTTGTAACACCCAAAAGGAAACGATCGTTTATTATACAGATCAGCTTAGAATCACCTTCTCATTCGATTGACACAACATCTTACAATCCAACTAAAAATACCCGTGGTGAAAGCTGAAGATCGGTTCAGATTTAGATATAGCCTCGATACAAATGTCGCCCACCATTTGACTATTTCTGCTCTATAAAGCACACATTTTACCGATTTTGTTCAAATTTGGCACAACACCTTATATTTCAAGTGAAATCATCTGTGATGAAATTGGGTAAGATTGGTTTAGATTTATATATACAAGTTTCGCTCCCTGGAACAACATCTCTCCAATTGGTGAAATTGGTTAAGATCGTTTCAGATATAGATATAGCCCGGACATAACACATTATTATCCAGCTAGCAATATCAATGGTGAAAGCGGTTCACTTCGTTCCAGGTTTTAATATATCCCCATACAAATGTCCTTTCCGAATTAACATTTTTATCAAACACATTTACAGAGTACTTTTAAACAATTTGCCAGAACGTGTTATATTTTATCTTGAAACATACATTATGAGAGTGGGCCACAATGTCCATAATTAGGACCAATACAAAAATCCTTGCCGATTTCACTTTTTACCGAATTGAATTGCATCGGGGTAGAAAGTGGAGGTGATCATATAGTCGGCGCCGTCCGACTTTAGACTTCCCGTACTTGTTTTAATTATCAGTGGCCGTGGGTTTCTTTTGTCTTTTATAAAGTAACACTGTGTGTAATTTTTTAAGTCATGGAAATATAACCTTATCACTACGTGATAAAAGACCAAAAAAGACTCATGTCTCCCAGTTTTGCCGAAAGTCATGCACTTTTTTATGCACCCCCCCCCCAAGATTTGTGGCCACGGTGTCATTTTTGAAAAAAAAGTGGCCATTTTCATAGGCTCATAGCTAGCAAATCGTTTGGAATTTTGATTTACTCTCTGAGGCAAAGTTGTAGCTCTTGTCATATAGAACAAAAATTGTGAGCATACAAAATCAAAAACAAACTTCATCTTCAAGACCAAAAACGCAAACGTCTTTGAACAAATCTTATAGACTTTAGTGTGTGTAGGTAGCGTATACGTGCTGTTGATTAAGGATAATATCGCTCATACGCACTTGAGTCGGACTGACCATTAACAGAAACAGTCCTGCAAGATATATTTTTCCTACCAAAATGGTGTAAGGAATCATTCCTAGGAAGTTCTATGTTCTAGAAAGTTGTGTATTGAGATCTTAGGTACATTTTTGTACTTTATTGTTTCCTTGAATTTTGATCGGTTTGCTTCCTATGGACCTGAACAGGGGAAAAAGGTTTAAAAAATCTATTTTTTAAGATTTTTTTGCGATTTTGTCCTTGAAGATGAAATTTTTTGATTTTATATGTTCACAATTTTTGTTCTTTATGAGCTACAACTTTGTCTCAGAGGTAAATCAAAATTCCAAACGGTTTGCAAGATATGAGCCTGAGGGAATGATCACTGGAGACACGGATCTTTTTTGGTCTTTAATCACGTTGTGGTGTCCGTATATGTTTATATTTTCGCGTGTTGCACTGTGTAATATATTTGGAGTACTGTGGCAACGAGAGTATTTGAATTTTGTGAAACCATTTTTAAATTTTGAATTATTGCCTTTACACACTTCGACCATTCAAAATGGCGTGGAAAGGGGACACCCAATAGTCGAATATGATACTGAGGTTGCGACATCGTTAGGGTCTGTTAAAGGTGATATATTCATGCACTACCTAGACCGAGCTTATTTCATGCGGAAAAGCGTAGACATATGTCAAATATCGAGACAAACCTGGCCTCAATATAAGAAGCAACGTACCATATTCCTTTAAGAGAGTAGGAGAAACAAGAGTTGACGGTTCATTGGCCAATTGGAAACCTTGCACGACGAATAAGAGACAGTCGAGCACTTCTTATGCGTCTTCCCAGCTCTAATAAACCCAGGAAACAGGACCTTGGGAAGCACTTACTACGCGACATTGATGAGACATCGGAAATTTATATTTGAGATCTAATGAAATACCTCAATCTTTCAAGCTGATCTGTTATACCTTTCCGAGTGGTGTGGTCCATTCAAAAAGGTGCCTTAAGGCAATGCTTGCTGCTCCCGTGAGAGCGTCCACGTAAACCAACAAACCAACCCTTTTTGTGGAACAGTTTCGATATGTGCGGTTCTCTGCAAAACGGAAGTTTCCCGATTTAACGCGCACTCGATTAAATGAAGTCGCCATTTAACGAACAGACAAACTCCACAAAAACTTTAGCCTCTGCCATAAAAAATATAACAAAGTCCTCTGAAAATTTTCCATCTGCTAATTATTGTATAATATTGCTGGTAAACGATGGGCACGATATATGTATATTCGAAACACATTTTCAAATCATCATTGACAAAATGCTGCACAAACAAATAGTCATATGGATGATATTGTGTTCCATTATTAAATGGCAACGTTCAACCTTTCCACTACAACCAGAAATTTGAAAAAAAAAACAAGGAGCCTTTCTTTAAATAATTCAATTTCCTATCATAATTAGTTTGTCATTATGAGATCTGAACCGAATTGTTATTTTTAGCCTTTCATAAAAAATGATAGCCGCATAAACAATTTGCGTTAAATCGGGAATAGCTACAACAATTTCTTCGATATAATTAAAAATTTGTGAAAAAATATATTTATTTGGAAAACGCAGACTTATCTTTTCTACTGTAACTTTTGATTCGTGTGAGATCCCATGAATTAATTTTGAAAATAAATACATTGGGCTACTTATAGCAAAAAATAATTAAACATATTATTAATTTAAATTTTATTATTTTCAAGAATCCCATATACATATATCAATAGAATAAACAACTCATCTATTTCTTCTTTTTACCCTGTTTTCCTTATTTCACCAACAGTTTTCCATAACACGTTTAGCTGATATTTGACAATATTATTTAAATAGTGTTTCCAATATAGTCTTTAGCCTCTATCACATGTTGCATTGATTACAACAAAATCAGTCTAAACGAAGAGGTGGAGCAAACAAACAAATAAAAAGTAATAAACAAGCAGACAAACTGTACATTTAATAGTATTATTGGAAATAATACAAATAATATTTCCATTGTCCCGCCCCAAAATTGGACGTGTCCATTACTAAATAAAAAAGTAATCCAAAAGAAAACGGTGCCTTAAGACACTACTTGCGCTCCCGTGAGAACGGCCACGTAATCCAACCCAAAAGAGATATAATTATTTCCATAGTAATTGTACTAAGAATTGTAATCGCTTCATACATATATGGAATAGACTAGCGCATAATATAAGTGCGTGACTATTAGTGTCCCCTTGACATTTTGACTAATATGTTAGACTGAACAGATTGTTTGTCACGCCTCCCAATATGCAATTAAATTTAAGTAAATTGAAATAATAAACAAGGAAAAGCCGACTCTCTACTGCATAACACGGTTTTCATTATCAAACTAACCCAAACTATCGGTGTGGTCTCCTTTATCTCTATTATATATAGAAGAAAGATGAGAAATGTGTTTTCTTGGAAAAGGTCAAATCGAGGAGGATGTACATATACACGTGCACATTTATTCATTCTAGCTATTTCTGCGTGAAATATGACGTTTGCTTCAAATTTCAACGCATCTGTAGCAAAAAGTGCCAAATCGTGAAGGCTGTGGAAACTATAGGAGAACAAGGACCGATGTCGCCCATTTTCACTCTAGATATTTCTGGGTGAAATATGATTTGCTGTGGCAAATTTGAGCAATGGATTTTGGATTTTTGAAAGTGTTGAATTCGATTTAATTTATAGTAAGCTAGTATAGTATGGCCAGCTGAAATAATTTTGTTTGCAAATTTTACATTTCGGGAAACAAAGCTTTTATTGGAATATTTTTTTAACTGGCGATGTGAAATGAAAAATACATCTAATGATATTAGTTTCTTTCTATAAACTAAACCAAATGTAAATTTAAATAAATAAAAAAGTCGTTAAATTCGGCTGGACCGAACTTTATATACCCTCCATCATGGGTTACATTCCACAGAGACTGTCGATTTTCGTAGAATTTAAGCAACATTACAGGAAAATGTTAATAATTTTTTTAATATAGCAAAACTAAAACAAATAAAAATATTGGGCGATAGTAGGAACATTTCCATCTACAGCCGTTTGGTTGATAGTATTTCCATCTTATTTTAAAGACAAAAGTATAAATTTTGAAAATCCATTATCTCTCACGTTCTACACATTTTTGCTGTAAAAGCAAAAATTACGAATGTGGAAAAAATATTTTAATTTTGTGAGTTTATGCAGTAAGATGAATGTATACACCGAATTCCATGACTCTAGCTACGGTCATTTGGCTGGTACCTTTTTTATCCCTTTTTCGCATTTTACCCCCTTAAAATATGACTTTGAAAATCTCTTTATTTTACGCGGCTACGTAATTAGAGGGATGTACACACCAAATAGCATCATTCTATCTGGTACCATTTTTATCTCTCTATTCCCATTGTATCCCTTGAAAGCACGAATTTGGAAAACCATTTTTATTTTGCGTATCTATGCAGTCAGAGGAATGTATGCATCGAATTTAATTATTCTAGGTGTAGGCGTTTGGTTGGTACTACAGGGTTTTCCAACAAGAGGAGATATTTTGAATCACCCAGTATTTCAGTACCTGTCACTTTTGAAGGTTTTATTCTTTGACATTTGACAAGTAAAAACTACGCCATTACTAACAAGTAAAGAAAGGCTAAAGTCGGGCGGGGCCGACTATATGATACACTCCACTTTCTATCGGAATAAAATTCAATTCAGTAAAAAAGTGAAAACGGGAAAATTTTTTTTATGTTTCCTAATCACAGGCTAATATAATATTTGTATCTTTCTTTCATATATACTTTCACAATAAGTTTTCCTAAGAAATTCTCTGAAAATACGCGGTTTCTGGGGGAACAAAATTTGTATGAGAGCTATATGTAAATCTGAACCGATGTGACCCATTTTAACCATAGGTGTTCCTAGTTTAAATATAAGATGTTTTGCCAATTTTGAAGAAAATCTGGTAAAATATGTAGATTCTGGAGCGGAAAAATGCAAATTGGGAGTGAAATTTGTATGGGAGCTATATATAAATCTGAGCCGATCTAACACATGTTTACCACAAGTGTTTCCATTTGAAATATAAGGTGTTTTGCGAATTTAGAGCAAAATCTGTTAAAATATGTGGATTCAAAAGAGGAAAAATTCAAATTGGGAACGAAATTTGTATGGGAGCTATATATAAATCTGAACCGATCTACACATTTTTACAACAGGTGTTTCCGATCTAACACATTTTTACCACAGGTGTTTCTAGTTGAACTATTAGATGTTTTGCCAATTTTGAAGAAAATCTGTTGAAATATGTGGTATCTAGAGTGAAAAGGGTCAAATCGGGAGTGAAATTCGTATGGGGGCTATATCAAAATCTGAACCGATTTTCAAATTAAATAGTGTTCGTCCTTGTCCCGAAAAACTTCGTTGTGCAAAGTTTCGTTGGGTTCTGGCCACAATTGCGACCTGTATCGTGATTTCAACAATATATGGACAGACGTTCTTTGGAATTGGGTATTCCACAAACGTCATTACAACGTATTTTGCATAAAGACTTGGGTCTTAAGGCTTATAAAGTTCAGTTAACACAAGAACTCAAGCCGGCCGATCATCAACAACATCGTGTCTTTGCTGATTAGGTCCTTGAAATGAATGAAAATGATCCGGAATTCCAGCGAAAAATCATCTTGACTTATGAGGCCCATTTCCACCTCGGTGGCTATGTCAACAAGCAAAATTGTCGCATCTAGTGCTCGGAAAACGCAAGAGGTATTGTTGGGAAGCCTCTCCATCCTCATCGTGTGACTGTTTGGTGCGGTTTGTGGTCCGGCGGGATCATTGGACCTTACTTTTTCGAAAATGAGGTTGGATCAACAGTTACGGTGAATGGATTGCGCTATCGAGAGATGATTAATGATATTTTATGGTCGGAGTTGGATGGTATTTATCTGGACAACGTTTACTTTCAACAAGACGGCGCTACGTGCCACACAAGCAACGAAACCATTGCTCTTCTACGGGACAACTTTTCGGACCGTGTTATCTCTCAAAAAGGTGATCACAATTGGCCACAGATATCTTGTGATTTAACACCCTACGACTTCTTCCTTTGGGGCCACGTGAAAGATAAGGTCTACGCCAACAGCCCAGCGTCGATTCAAGACCTCAAAGATAGAATTCGTAAGGGTATCGAGGATATAGGGCATCCACTTTGCGATTTGGTTATGGGAAATTTCATGAAAAGGATATGTCCCTGTAAGCGTGGTCGTGGTGGACATTTGGCTGATGCTGTTTTTCATTATTAACGGCATACCTTCCTCTTTATTATGAAATAAACAACGCATCATTTATCTAAAAAATTAAATTTTTCTTTGAATACCAAAATCACACCTCTTGTTGGAAAACCCTGTATTTTTATCTCTCTATGCACATTTTATCTCTTAAAAGTACGAATTTAGAAATAATCTTTTTTATATTATCTACTCATTGTCGTTTGACGGGCACCATTTTATCCTCTTAACGTTTACGCTATCAGGGGAAGGTGCATTCCAAATATCAAATAAATATAGCAGACATGAGGAAAATTGTTTTCCTGTGAACCGATTTGGCCCATTTTCAATCCCAAGCGATTTTCAATCTAATCACTAAAAAGTTTGTCGTGCAAAGTTTCATTTGGAGCGTACAACAATTGCGACATGTACCTTTATTGCAAAGCTCAGTAGATCGGTATATGCGTTTTATTTTGACTGTTACTATTAAATATCCTATATTTTAAACAATTTCCATATAATTTCAACTTCAATATGGGAATCTATACATAACTTCGAGAAATGATCTTTTTGATGCTGCGTAGTATATTCTCTGGTTGAAACAGATCGGCCAATACATTTATTGAATGTTTATGGTTTTCTCTTTAATTCGACGAACTAAAATATGAACCAAGAGTAACATATTTTCAGTTTAGTAGTATCTAAAGTAAATAAGTTACGTTTGCCTAAACCACTGCAAAATACATTGAAAATGCAAATTACTCTCCCCTCACTTCAGCATATATCGTAAACTTCTATCGAATATGTACAGGAATGATTATACAGCACTTAGTCGAAGAATTAATACCCATAAAAATAATTTGTGTTCCGCCAAATTATTTCAAAATCTGAAAGATATGATAGAGACACAATCATTAAAAAGAGAAAGACATTTGTATCATAGTATATCAAAACATTGAACTTTCACCCACTTTCTAGTTGAAATATAAATAAAATATATACGTTTTATCATGCGGAAAGAGTCAAATCGGGAGCGAAATTTGTCTGGGAACTACATATATAAATCTGAACCGATTGTGAAAATGGGTCATATCGGTTGTAGTTTCTAGTTGAAAAATAAGTTGTTCTGTTAATTGAAAGAACATCGTTTAAATTAAATTATTTGGATGCAAGAGCGAAAATTGTGTGGGAGCTATATATAAATCAGAACCTATCTGAACCACTTTCAGCGTAGATGTTACTATATGAATTATAAGATTTCCTATCGAATTGAAAGAAAATCAGCTAAAATCATTGGTTTTTAGAGCGGTAAAAGTTCTTGAGATATAAGTTGATCTGTTAAATTTGATCAAAATCGGTTAAGTCTGGTTTCAAAAGCGAACATTGTATGGGAGCTATATATAAATCTAAACCGATCTGGTCCACGTTCACCGCAGATATTTCTTGTTGAAATATAAGGTGGTCCGTCAAATTTGATCAAAATCGGTTGTATAATGTGGCTTCTAGAGCAGAAAAAGTCAAATCGGTAGCGAAATTTTATGGGAGATATATCTAAATCTGAACCTATCTGATTCACTTTCACCATAGATGTTTCTAGTTTAATTACAAGGTACTGTGCCAAATTTGAAACAAATCAAGTAAAATATGTGGTTTGTAGAGAGGAAAAAGTCAAATCTTAAGCGACATTTTTATGGGGGTTATATCTAGATCTGAACCGATTTGCTTCAAATTAATAGCAAAACTTACCTGAGCCAATGGGATAATAATTGCGACCTGTACTTTGGCTACAAGAATATATGGGCAGACAGACAGACGAACATTGATAAATCGAATCAAAAAGTGATTCTAAGTCGATCAGTATAATAAAAGATGGGTCCATCTCGTTTCCTTATGCGTGTTACAAACAAATGCACAAAGACGTAACACCTTAGTGTAGGGTATAAATAGTGTAACGTTTAGCAGGAAAAACATAAGTATATTGGAATACCGGCCGGTAAACGCGATAACTTTCGTATGAGTGATACATGATATAAAAGTATTTTTTCAAAGTCGTTCTTTTAAGTGGCAAAATGGGAATGAAGTGTCAACAACGGTACCAACCAAACGGCTGCACCCACTGCCGATTTTAACCTTCTTTGATTTTGATGAAATTTGATACAAATATTCTTCTCGTTCCTTCCAAGTTGAAGTGGTTCGAGTTTTACAGTGTTCCAAAATTGATGCCCTTGGACGTTTTTTTATGAAGAGGTAGCTTGATTAATGATGTAACAATATTGAGCATGTCTTCAGATTTCAACGATATTATTATGGTCTGAAAGGTTTTCGGGGGTGGATCGAAAATAAATTATACAGTGTAAATTATTATCCCTCTAACTGGCAATTTTTTAAAAATTAAAAATATGATGAAATAAACTCAGAAAAATAATCAGAAAGTCATTTGCTAAATTAGTTCGCGAGCCAGATGATAAAAGGTGGGGAGTGCCTTGGGTCATCTACAAACAAAACAATTTTTGTTCGCATTCACAAGTACATATGTTAAAAAAAATAACCCAGAAATCAGTTTTATTAAGTTTGATATAAGAAGAATTCACACAAAAAATTTAACGATTTTTAATTTTTCGGATTTCGTGCACAAAACTGAAAATAAAATCTAAACCAAACGTTATAATGCGTTTGGTACTTATACAAAAGTGTTACTATGTCTGTTCATCGAAGTACGATTCGTCATAAGATATTTTAAAAACTAGTAAAGAAAGACTAAAGTCGGGCGGGTCGACTATATAATACCCAGGTATTTCATGGAAACAATAAATATATAAAAATTATATATAAATTCATATTTAGTCAAATTTAACGATTATGCTAAATAATGTGGTAATTGATCCACATTTCCAGCAGATTTTCCGAGTAAAGAAAATATAATACGATCTGGAAAAATTGATCAGGATCCAATGACAAATACAGATTATACATTATAATAGGATGAATCGGACAAACATTTGACGGAGGCCTATAACAACACTTGGGGCTTGTGCCAAAACATGGACCTATTTAGTTTCTATTCACGGTAGGTATTTCTAGTTGAAATATATCTTCTTCTGCAAAATTTGATTAAGATCCGATGTGAGATGTAGATTCTAGAACTGTAATAGAGTAGAATGTATGGACACATATATTTGACTTTCATAATATAGGGTTTTCTAAGAAGAGGTGTTATTTTGATTCACTCGGTATTTCGGTACCTGTCACTTTTGAAGCTTTATTCTTTGCTATTTGACAATTATAAACTACGCTATTACTAAAAATGGAACGATACACGCTTCAACAACGCATTGAATTTTTCAAAATTCACTACAAAAATGGTGAAAATCTTGCAGTCACAGTTCGCAAAACTAAAGCGTTTTTGGGTCGTCGTAAAGCACCTTGTCGGACCGCAATACAGAAATTGGCGCATCTGGGGCTCGGAAAACCCAAGAGTTATTGTTGTGACTGTTAGGTGCGGTTTACGGTTTATGAGGTTGGATCAACAGTTACGGTGAATGGATTGCGCTATCGAGAGATGATTAATGATTTTTTATGATCGGATTTGGATGGTATTGATCTGGACAACGTTTACTTTCAACAAGACGGCGCTGCGTGCCACACAAGCAACGAAACCATTGCTCTTTTACGGGAAAAGTTTCCGGACCGTGTTATCTCTCGAAGAGGTGATCACAACTGGCCACCGAGATCTTGTGATTTAACACCCTGCGACTTCTTCCTTTGGGGCCACGTGAAAGATAAGGTCTACGTCAACAGCCCAGCGTCGATTCAAGACCTCAAAGATAGAATTCGTAAGGGTATCGAGGATATAGGGCAGCCACTTGCGATTTGGTTATGGGAAATTTCATGAAAAGGATATGACCCTGTAAGCGTGGTCGTGGTGAACATTTTGCTGATGTTGTTTTTCATTATTAAAGGCATACCTTCCTCTTTATTATGAAATAAACATCCGATCATTTATCTCAAAAAATGGCATTTTTCTTTGAATACCAAAATAACACCTCTTGTTGGAAACCCCTGTATGTATTCTTAGTTAAAATATAATATAATCCGCAATATTTGAAAAAAAACTTAAAAAGTGGGCCTTAGTTGAAATATAATATGACCTGCAAAATGTTATCAAGATCCAATGTAAGGTGTGGGTTCTAGAGCAAAAATACTATAAACTGGGTATAGCCCCCAGTTTGACATATATAGCTGGTTTTTAAAATAGGTGTTTCTAGTCTTAATGTTACATTGTGTGGGAAATTTGATATAGATCCGATATAAATATACATTTTAGAGCAGCAATATTGTAAATCGGAGGTACACTTGTTTGGGGGCTATATCAAAACATAGACGTATGAGGTCCACTTTACCGTTAGCTGTTTCTAGTTGAACTATAACACGATCCTGCAAATTTTGTTATGATCCCATGTAAACTGTGTATTCTAGAGCAGTAATAGTGTAAATTATAGGGATATTTGTATGGGGGCTATATTTGGATCTGAATCGATTTCCTCCACATTAATACCGATTGTCCTTGGCCAAAAAAAAAACTTCTGCAAAATTTCATGACAATCGGACAACAATTGCGGCCTGTAGAGTGCGAACAAGACAGACGGACTGACAGCCAGACATCGTTAAATCGATTCAGCTGGTGATTCTAAACCGATTCGTTTACTTAAAGGTGGGACTAGATCGATTATTTCTTGGTGTTACAAACATTTGGAGGAAAAACTAACTTATAATAACCTAGTCTACGAAGTGGTGTAGGGTATAAAAACTGATTTTATATTTTTTCTAGTTAAAAAAAAACTTTTTCTAAAAACTTTGCTGGTTATAATTAAATGAGCCGGTGCTGTTTCATACGGGCAGGAGAAATTCTTTTTGATATATTTTCTTAAACGCCGACGTTTTTGCAGAGGGCGCTGCGATAAGTGATGCTAATTTATTATGCAAAATTAGTTTAAAATATTTGTCTAATCAGCATGTGATTTTGCTGTTATTGTTGGTGTTGTTTTTGCCTTTGCTCCGAAGATAAGTTGTGTCGGCATGTGTGGCCGTGCGTACACATACATATTATTAGGTATCGGCATATGGGGAAGCCTGAGTAGATGGGGGTGTATGCAAATAAGTATATAAACTGATTTTGCTTACAATTCACCTTTAAATTGATTATAAAGGCAAACATTGGCATGTTAATGTTGTGAAGGAGGTGGTTGGATATTGCGGCTGGATATTCGGCGGAGGATGCATAAATTTCGATTAACTTGAGTTTGCCTAGTCATCACGTCCTCCTTGTGTCTGTGTGTGTGGATTAGTCATTTTGGTTGAAATATGTACGTTCCCACCTGCGCACACATTTGCATGCGACGACGACGACTGACGACGCAGAGATCTGCCGAAAATAAATCGAATTTATACAAGCTGCCTGTGTTCATATGTTATCCATGTAAATTGTTTAAAATGTCTGCTTAATTTATGGCTGTTTAATACGAGCGACGCTTGATGTATGTTCGGAATATGTAATGCTGTTTAAATTATTACGATATGGCCGCCCGGAATTGCGTGCTCGTTAGCGTGCCACTACATGGCGTATGATTAACGATCGCATGTATCGCGCATACGTCGTTGCATCACAGTTCGCAGCTTACGCACTCGTTTGTATGGAAATTCAATTTCAATATGTATTTTCATTGTTATTTGTGTATTATATACATACTAGCTGAACCCCGCCCGCTTCGCCAGGCAAAAACACAAATGGTAAAATTAAAATCAGGTTTCATATTGATCTTATCATATTGATATTATCGTGGTCAGTAATATATACGTTCCAATTTTCAGCCTTCTAGCTAAAAGACACTTTTGCCACGCCCCAACTACCCACCAAACGAAAATTCAAACTCCAGCATCATATTTATCTTTCTTGTGGTCAGTAATATATACGTTCCAATTTGCAGCCTTCTGGCTCAAAAAAAACACTATTGCCACACACATAAAATGAAAATCCAAATTTCGGCATCATATTTATCATTCTCGTGGTCAGTAATATTTATGTACCAATTTTACATCCTATGTCCTTCCTTGGGCCAACACGAATTCATCAAGCCCAAAATCGTGAAAATCAGACGATCCGTTATAAAGTTTTGCGTGTTCACACGGACGGCATTCTCTTTTATAAATATAGATTTATAAATGCAAATGGTTGATGCGATACTTCAATATTTAGTTAACATTTTTGAAAAATACTGCCAGCTGACTATAGAACATATAAATAGCTTAGGAAAGTTTGAAGGGCCAGCAATACATATGATGTAAGACACGAATGTCAAAACTGGATGGTTTTAAAGTCCGATTTTTTACATGTATTTCCCTGGTCTACATATGAATGACACTCCAGTTAGAGCGGCCACGTAAACCAATGCATCCCTATCACATTGATATTTTACATATTTTTGGTCATATCTTTTGTCAATTCGGTAAAAAAGTGAAAACGGGAAGGATATTTGTATGTTTCCTAATCATTGGCTGATATGACCTGCCCCAGTTTATCAAATCAAGAAGAATATTTCAGTAGTAGTTTTTTCCAAATTGTTCAGGAGAGCATAAAAACTGTCTAATTTTTTCATTTCGCGATAATTTTGATATGATTGATTTTTGGTTTTTCCCTACAACCATTTCTCATAAATTTATCACAAAAGGTTTTCATTAATTTTCATTTTATTTTGGCGTGGTTAAGTGACTTGCTAAAAAGTACACATAGCTACTTTTATTACAGAAATTATTTATTGAAATTTCATTATTTCATACACATAGCTATTTTTGTTGAAAGAGATTTTGTGAAACTAGGAGTTCGTTAGGCATTTAAATATTTCATTAATAATATCTTTTATTAGTATATCATTGATATAATATTCATGAGTTTTAGCGTTTTAAGATGCGATGCTGATATAAGTTACTTCAAGTGGATAAATATAATTTTCAAAATTCAATAATTTTTGTTCTAGTAGACATTTTTGAGTTCTGTAAAAAACAAAATTAGATAAAGACTCACGGATTATTTTGAGATATTAACATTAAAAATCGGGAAATCGGATATATTTTAGAAATTGGGCCAAAGTTGACTACTTTTTGTATTTTTCGATTTTAAGGAAAATCAAAATTTTAGTTTTTTTCCGTTTGTATTTTTTAAAATATTTTTACGTATTTGTTCATAATGCGAAGAAAAAAATATTTTTTTTTATGTATTACAGATTTTCAGCTTTTTCAGATTATGAAAAATCGTAATTTCTATTTTTGACTTTGTCGAACTGTTTCTCACACATTTTAAGAGATTTTGCACTCAAATTTGTTTTATTAAAAATTGTGGTTTCTAATCTTTATTATGACACCAATTTGTGCCAAATATAGTTTGGTTGTAATGAATATTGTAAAACATATCCTTTTTAAACAAATGTCTGACTTTGGATCAACACAACTTTTTTCCTTCAAAAGCCTTTAACGACATGTTTGGAAAGGTTGAAGGGTTTCCCGTTTTTGTATGGTAATTTTTGCCTTCGCGAAATTGCACCCTTGGAAGATAGGATACATTTAGTGCAAAAAGTTCCATTTTTTAGTTCCCAAACGCAATTTCCTCATTTTGATCTCATTAACTTCTGAAAAGTAGGTGCGCAGATTATAAGATGGGTAAGTTTTCTTTTATCCTCATGCTAAATTTTTTAACAATCGGAGTTCATTTGTCCTGATTAGTTATTGAATTGAATACCTGATTAGTTATTGAATTTTGGCCAATGGATTTTGATTCTGAACCACTGTGGGGCGGAAAAAGTCAAGCCAAGAGCGAAATTTGTATGGGAGCTATATATGAATCTGAACGGATCTGACCTATTTTCATCATGAGTGTTTCTAGTAGAAATATAAAATATTTTACCAGGTTTGAAGAAGATCTGTTAAAATATGGGGTTTATAGATTGGAAAAATTCGTATTTGGAGCGAAATTTACCCACTTTTACTATAGATGTTTCTAGTTGGATTATAAGATTATGTGCCAAATTTGAAGAAAATCGGGTACAATATGTGGTTTCTAGAGCTGAAAACGTCAAATCGGGAGCGACATTTTAATTGGGGGCTATATCAAAATCTGAACCGATTTGGTTCAAATTAAAAAGCTTTTCTCCTTGAACCACAAAATGTACTTGTGACCATTTTTGTTAAGATCGGACAATAATTTCGACCTGTACTTTGATTACATCAATTGATTGATGTACAGACAGACGGACATAGCCAAATCGACTCAGCTTTATATAATAAACGATGGGTCAAACTCGTTACAGACAAATGCACATAGACATAATACCCTAGTGGAGGGTATAAAAAGCTAAATTTGGTTTCTAAAAGATTGATTTCATATTCAATAATATACATGTACGAATTTTCATTTTCAAAACTGGTGTGCCACGTTCATGTGCCCATATTGCAAATTTTTTGTTTCTACATCTTTCCTCCCGTGATCCTTCCTCACCAGTATCGAATTTCAAATATTCAAATACGCACATTTAAACCCAATGTACTCACATGAAATTTCAAAAGTAATGATGCCACACAACGTGAGATATATGGTAACGTATGTATGGATGTGCCACGTCCATCTTTCAAATCTCACCATACTCATATAACATTTTAGGTCTCTCGGTGTAATAGAACTGAACACACTTGATAATAATTTCTATTGCACCCGAGTCATGCAGAGTTTCAGCAATGCTTACATCAGTGCATCCTCAGTAGCTCTGCACTGCTTCCAAAGTCTAGATAATTTGTTGCTAGTAAGTAATAGTAAATGTAACAGTCATTAACATAACGTTCCATCCTGTTGCCAACAACTTTTCAACAATTTAAAATCGAAGCATTCTTCAGTTCCGGCATTCACGGATATATTCGGTAAATTCTAAATCCTCTTCTGAGCCACATTATTGTCATCCCCTGAGCATTAATCATTGAAATTGAGTTCAGTCTGTTTAGAATGAAGCCATTCGTGCAAATATTCGTATTTACTTCCTCATATTGCCGCCACCACCACCAGCGCCGCCACCACGGCACCATGTCAAGCCATTGTGCGCTGATATTTGAATATGACACTGAAGTATGGATGGCTGTTGAGGAACAACAAACTTTCGACAAAGTCACTAATCTACATCCTGCTCAATGTCATGGGAAAAACGTGTGTAAAGCCTCACATGTACCTGCAACTGAGCTGCGTGGCAACACAACATCTGGTTTGACTTTGATTAAGTATCGAATACAAAATACAAAAAAGGTTAAAATTCAGCATCTTCAGCAGCCTTTTGTAAACTTTTAATTACGCACTGCATAATTGCGTATCAAACACGTACGTTCATACAAATGAAGCATCGACATTGTTACATACACACCTACACACCGGAACATATTACACGTGGTATATTAAGTAATGGATGGAGTGCACGGGTAGCACACTGATATACCCTCATTCGATACTCAGTCACGTATATTGTATAAATCATTTAGCACATTGTGTTCATGGCTTTAAAATATATTCCAATGGATGTTTCATTCATATTCATTTGAAAATAAAATATGACTAGGCAGCGGATTCTTAGGCAAATTAATGCTGTTAGTATACTCTCATATAAAGAGGTTAGTTATCTTTCATACCCTACACCACTTCGTGGGAAATTGTTTCATGAACAGCTACTATGAAAGAGAACAATATGGGCTCATATTTCAATATACCCCCTATACAAATGAGCCCCACAAGTCACATTAGTACCACTATAGAAATCACATCTTACGTCGGGTCTTCATCCTGGCAGGAATTTAGCCTTTCCTTAGTTGTTATACTATAATAAAGGGTGATTTTTTAAAAGCTATAGAAAAGTTTTTCAAAAAAAAAACACATAAAATTCAGAAAAATGCATGAAATCTTAATTTGAATCGATAGAACGGTCCATATAATTTAATGTTTGAAGATTATTTCATGCAAATGTTGACCTTGACTGCGCCTCAAATGTTCCATCCACTTAGTCCAATTTTGTCATTTCCAAGTTTTTGAGTAACAGAGGCCCAATTGCTGCGAACACCGACGAACCGATAATTGATGGTCATCATTAATACTGCCCGATACAGCTGCCATATTTTCTTCAGTTCGCACTCTACGTAAGCGTGTTGGTGGTTTAATGTCCAACAATGTAAATTTGGTGCGAAATTTAGTCACAATAGCCCGAATAGCCGCTTCAGTGGGTCGATTAAACTGACCATAAAATGGAAGATAGAGATGAACTTTCTTAACAGAGCACGCATTTTGATAATGAAATTCAATAATTCGCAAGCGTTGTTCGTTTGTAAGACGATTCATGGTTAAATTATAGACCGAACTGAAGATGTTTGACAGTGAAACAAAACACGAAACGTGCGTCAGCTTTTTAAACCAGTGTTGCCAAAAAGATAATAGCTAAAAAATCATCCTTTACTACCCATAATAAACCTAATATTTAATATTTTAGAGTATTTAAGTATGTTTTTATTTCAATGTGTCTGCTTGTACTTGAGCTATCCCCCTATAACAAAAACGTGTACCATAAATAGATTCTTATTCGTAGTGGGTGAAATGGGGATAAAAATGTTACCTATCAAATGACAACAGCTAGAAACACGAAATTCGGTGTGTACATTCCTCTGATTGAGTAGATTAGACAATTGATAGTAGAAACAATATGAAAGTATTTTTTCCAAATTCGTTCTTTTAAGGGAATAGAGGGATAAACATGGTACCCACAAAACGACTGCACCTAAAAAATTGAATTCGGATTGCTTAGATAATTGCTGATTGCTTAGATAAGTAAAATAAAGGGATTTTTCGAAATTCGTACTTTTTGGGGTTAAAATTAAAAAAGGGGACAAAAATGGTACCAACCTAATGACCGCAGCCGTGAGCCATGAAATTCTGTCTGCGTAGACACGAAAAATGAAAAGATTTCGTACTTTCAAGGGATACAATGGGAAAAGAGGGATACGAATTGTACCAACTAAACGGCTACAGCTAGAATAATGAAATTCGGTGTGAGGGAGGGATGTCTAATTGCGTAGACACGTAAAATAAAGATATTTCAGAAAGTCATACTCTTGAGGGGGTCAAATGGGAAAAAGGGGATAAAAATGTTACCAACTGAACGGCTACAGCCAAATTTAAAGCAGGTCGCGTACAATATGTGTGTTCTAGAGGGGAAAATGTCAAATCGGGAGCGTATTTGTTTGGGGCCTATATCTAAATCTGAACCGATCTTACCCAATTTCTGCATAGGTGTTTCTAGTTGGATTGTAAGATGTTGTCCCAAATTTAAAGAAAAGCGGGTACAATATGCGGTTTCTAGTGCGGAAAATGTCAAATCGGGAGCGACATTTGTATGGGGGCTATATCTAAATCTGAACCGATTTGCCTCAAATTAAATAGCGTTCGTCATTGATCCACAAAACTTACTTGTGCCAATTTTTGTTAAGATTGGACTATAATTGATTACAACAATAGATGGACAGACGGACATTGCTAAATCGACTCAGAAAGTGATTCTAAGCCGATCTGTATAATAAACGATGGATATAACTCGTTTCCTTTTGGGTGTTACAAACAAATGCACAAAGACATAATACTCTCGTGGAGTGTATAAAAATTCTTCCAGTTTTCACTTTTTACCGAATTGAATTGTATTCGGATAGAAAGTGGAGTGTATCATATAGTCGGCCCCGCCCGACTTTAGCCTTTCCTTACTTGTTTTTATGCTAACATACTGCAGATAGAAGCATGCTATTTTAAGTAGTTTTTAGAGATATTATTTACTTTCATTTGACACTCATGTCGCCTTTGAATGACTCTCAAACGAAAATAACATGTTAAAAAACATATATCATTTAATAGGAAAAAATATATCACCAAATTGAAAGTTGAGTACACAGATTTTCTACATATGAAATATATTATATATTATAAAATTATCTCACAGTGTTTGTAGACATATGTCTTGCAACAATTCCATAGAGCAAAGCTTATCCCACATACATATGTACGTGCATATTATTTCTAAATATGTAAATTATATGCAGGAAACAACAAACATTAATGAGCATTAATGCGAATTATATTATGAATTTTCATATTTGAATACTCTAGAAGGTGGTATGATTTGACTGATTTTGTGCTATACTACACCAGTGGCCAATGTGGAGTAGGGCATGGAAATTTAAATTTAAAGTCTTTCACAACTTGTCTGAAATCTCGCCCTGTTATTTTTTTTCAAGTCGAAATTATTTTTATATCCATAATTTTTTAAGTTTGTAATCCCTGCAAGCAACAACTTTGCTTAGATGACTGCAGGCTGTCACTATCAAGATAAACCGGTGGATGTCGTCATGAAGCACCTGGTCGGTCATCATTCCCGTGCCAGATAAATGTTCACTTGGATTTGTGTAGCTGTCTTTAGCTCAAATGTGTGCTTTTGTTTGAATTGAAATAAATATTTAGTAACCAAAATATATGTCACAAAGACAAATCCTTGCATATAAACATAAATACATATACATATGTATATGTATATAGCTACATACATTAGAGCGCCTCACAACAAATATCGGCGAAGTCGAAGCATAAAAAGATTTCGCAAAAACTCGGTAACGCCCAATAACAATCTTAATATGTAACAAGTAAGGAAAGGCTAAAGCCGACTATATGATACCCTCAACTCCACCCCATTATATATAAATCTGAATCGATCTCACTCATTTTCAGCATAGATGTTTCTATTTGCATTTTAAGGTACTGTGGCAAATTTGAAACAAATAGAGTAAATTATGCGATTTCTAGAGGGGGAAAAGTCAAATCGGAAACGAAATTTGTATGGTAGCTATATCTAAATCTACACCATCTGACCCGCTTACACTCTAGATGTGTTGTGCCACATTTGAAGCAAATCTTTTAAAATATGTGTTCTCTAGAGCCGAAAAAGTCAAATCGGGAGTGTCGTCTGTGTGGGGGCCTACATCTAAATCTGAACTGATCTGACTCACATTCACCATAGATGTTTCTATTTGAAATGTAAGATGTTGTGCCAAAATTGAGGCAAATCGTTTATACAGCGGAAAAAGCACATCGGGAGCAACATTTGTATGGAGGCTATATCTAAATATTCAACACCACCCGTCTCCACTTCTCTCTCTACTAAGTTACTCCTGCTAACTGATAATAGTCAAAAATAGGCGAAGTTGCCATAATACAATAAAACTTCATTTCTAAATAGATTATGATTTATTTTCAGCTTTTTGTTTTTGACTGAATCAATGCGCAAATCAATTAGAAAAAATTAGAAAATTTCTTCGTAGCAGTAATGGGTGAAAATATTGTTAGTAGGAAATACGGAAGTTACTTTAAATTAACTAAGTAAAGAAAAAATCTGCAAAAAAAATACTTCATGTTTTACAATTTTTAGACAAGCTTTAGAATATATAATATAAAAATCTTAGAAGGTTTTGCAATTACACTACAGAGTAGGTATATATTATTTAGGACAGAAAAACGTGCAACGCATCGAAGGAGTGACTTAACACTCACACACACGCACTTAACATACTTGATGTTTGACCAAATCCGTTTTACAACATTTGAAGCTGTTTGAGCCATCTCCGTCCGTCCATCCGTCTGTCTGGCTGGTGTACACGACAACTGTCGAAAGGAGTTCAAACTTTTCACAAGTTATATTTTGCCCAAACTTAGTTTAAGTTCGAAGATGGGTGAAATTGCCACGCTCCTTCTGGTACCTCTCACATATAAGATTCATATTCCTATGTTAAACTAAAACCGACATAACTTCCGAACAGATATTCAGAATCAGCTATATTTTGATATTTGATAACAATTTTATAGTCGCTCTAACCCAACGAAATATGGAGGAGTTTGACACACTTCTTCTAGTAGTTCCCATACAAATCACCCTGACGTGAGTAAAATTGTAGCTCTTATAACTTCGATACAAATGAAATGTTTTTACAGTCGTTATATCCACATGGAATGTGAGCGATATTGCCACCCTCTTTATGTACATTCCACACAAATTGGCATAAGCTATGTTTAAAATAAAACTAACGGATAGTCGAAATCAGTTGTAATTTTGTATTTGAAATATTTGTATAAACACATTAAACATATAAAATATGTTTCTGCCACAACCCTTCTCCTCCTCCCACACAATTTCCCCTACCCTGTGTAAAATAAAATCCTTTATAACTTTTATGCCGGTGTCTGAAACCCATCTCTGGCATAAATAGTTCGTCCCTTACTTTAAGAGTGAGGATATACCCTCATACTACATTTGAACTACCGATTACTTTCACTTTGAAAGAATAGCATTAATTTTTATGTTCAGGTTTATGTTTGACATTTGCAAAAGCTGACGCTATACGCTCGAACAAAATTGGGAAATATTAAAAACTTACTTCCAAAGTAGTGATTCTTTAACGCAAACTCTACGGAATTTACGTGTTTTCAGATGAAGCTCATTTTCATCTCAGTGGCTATGTCAATAAACAAAATTGTCTCATATGGGGTTGAGAGAACCCACACGTGACTACTGAGAAGTCAATGCATCCACAACGGATTGATCGGATGAGGCACTGCCGAGCCAGTCGTGGTAGTCATATGAGTGGCATTGTGTATTTCTTTGGATTTTTTTTCTTGACTATTAATTTTTCCTAAATTCATCTTTTAATTCTAAATATATAAACTCTATTTTTATCGATAATGTTTATGATATGAGAATGTCAGCATGACTTTCTAATGGGTTCTACTTTAGTAGTCATTATTTCTATACTAACATCAGAAAAATACAAATTCTTTAGTTATGTGGGCATGTTAACCCTTAAATGCCCATTGCATCTTTAAAGATACAACCATGAAAAAATCCCACGGTTTTATTTTAAGTCCAAAATTAATAAATAAGGGCCTATGCTCCACAATGGAACGACGAAAATAAATGACAAATATTTAAAATTAATAAATAAAACAGAAAAGCGTTTAGAAAATAACTTTCCATTCCTACATATACCCTCCACCATGAAGTGCAATCCACAACATTACCGATAGATTAGAGGATGTCAACTTTACATAGAAATGCAGAACCACATTAAGAAATATATTATAATATTAATGGTACTTTACTATAAATATAAAACTTCAAGTCTAATCAAAAAGTGGACATGGGGCAACAATATTATATATGCCCTAAATATTTGGTGTATTGTCAGAAACAATTTCCCTCAAACCCGATTTCCCCATTTACAACTTCTTGATTCCAGTTACAGCCTAAATATCTGCACCATTTTGATAGGAAAAGTTCTAATATTGAAGATAATATGAATAGCAGGCGTTGGTTGGTACCATTGTCATCCCCATTCGTTCCATTTTCCGCATAAAAGTAAAAATTTCGAAAAAAAATTAATTTCGCATCTTCACAGTCAGATACACCGAATTTCATGATTACAACTTCAGCGGTTTGGTTGGTACCGCATGCATTCCTCTTTTCCCATTGTCTCCCTTAAAAGTATGAATTTTCAAAAATCCATCTATTTTACGTATCTAGGCAATTAAAGGGGTGTACATAACAAATTTCATGTTTCTAGCAGTTATCGTATCATTGGTACCATTTTTTCCCTTTTTGTGTTATTTCGCCCGCTAAAACTTTTATTTATTTTTTGGTTATACTACGCTACACAAGGAATGTACGCAAATAAGTAAGGTAAGGCTAAAGTCGGGAGGGGCCGACTATATGATACACTCCACTTTCTCTCCGAATAGAATTCAATTCGGTAAGAAATTGAAAACGGGAAGAATTTTTGTATGCTTCCTAATCATAGGCTAATATGACTCGACCCAATTTGTCAAATCGAAAAGAATATTTGTATCGGGGCTATATCCAAACATGGGATGATGTGACCTACTTACACAATAGGTTCATCCAGTTCAAGTATAACGTGTTATACTCAATTTGAAGAAATTCTCTGAAAATACGTGGTTTCTAAAGCGGAATAAGTCAAATTGGGAGCGAAATTTGTATATAAATCTGAACAGAACTGACCCATTTTGCACCATGGGTGTTTCTAGTGGAACATTAAAACATTTCGCCAAATTTGAAGGAGATCTGTTAAAATATGAAAAGTCAAGCTGGGAGGGAAATTCGTATGGGGGCTATATCTAAATCTGAAACGATTTTCTTCAAATTAAATAGCGTTCGTCCTTATGACGAAAAACTTCTTTGTGCAAAGCTTCGTTAGAATCGGGCAGTAATGGCGACCTGTATCGTGATTACAACAATAGATGGACAGACAGACGGACATGGCTAAATCGATTCTTAACAATTGTATAGAATACTTAACAATTCGTCTATCTCTCTTATTTTTTATTTTTTATTTTATACTCTCGTGGAGTGTATAATTAGAAATTATTCAAGGCACTTTGTTTTAGAAATAAATATACATCTATATATATAAAAGAGTTGCGTGATTGAGTGACTGACTGACTGATCACTCCTCAGACCAAACGGATAGAGCTAGAATCATGAAATTTGGTGTGTACATTTCTCTAACAGTGTAGAGGTGTGATAAGACGGGATTTTTAGAAATTCGTACTTTTAAGGGGTAAAACGGGGTAAAAAGGGATAAAAATGGTACCACCGCATGGACCAAACGGCTGGGCCTAGAATCTTGAAATTTGGTATGGATATTCCTCTTGCGGCATGAAGACAACCCAAAAAGTGACATTTTAAAAATTCGTACTTTTGGGGGGTTAAATGGTACAAAAAGGGACAAAAATGGTACCAATAACATGGTTGAAGCTAGAATCATGAAATTTGGTATGTACATTTCCCTTACAGCGAAGAAATCAGATTTGAAGGAAGTTTTTCGTAATTCGTACTATTAAGGGGAAAATGGGGTAAAGAGGGATAAAAATTGTACCACCGCAATGACCAAACGGCTGGGACTAGAACCTTGAAATTTGGTACAAAAATTCCTCTTATAGCTTCAACGCTCCCAAGAAAATATTTTTCAAAATTCGTACTTTTTGGGGGTGAAATCGGGTAAAAAGGGATAAAAACAGTACCACCGCAATGACCAATCGGCTGGGCCTAGAATCTTGAAATTTGGTAAGAATATTCCTCTAGCGGCATGAAGACATACCAAAAAGTGGCATTTGCAAAATTCGTACTTTTGGGGGGTAAAATGGGGCAAAAATGGACAAAAATGGTACCAACAATAGGGTTGAAGCTAGAATCATGATATTTGGTGTGTACATTTATGTTACAGTGTAGAGTTGTGATAAGACGATATTTTTCGAAATTTGTACTTTTAAGGTGTAAAGTGGGGTAAAAAGGGATAAAAATGGTACCACCGAAATGACCAAACGGCTGGACCTAGAATCTTGAAATTTGGAATGGGTATTCCTCTTGCGGCATGAAGGCAACCCAAAAAGTGGATTTTGAAAAATTCGTACTTTTGGGGGGTTAAATGGGGCAAAAAGGGACAAAAATGGTACAAACAACACGGCTGAAGCTAGAATCATGAAATTTGGTGTGTACATTTCTCTTACAGCGTAGATATCAGATATGAAGTGAGTTTTTCGAAATTTGTACTTTTAAGGGGTAAAATGGGCTAAAAAGGGATAAAAATGGTACCACAGCAATGACCAAACGGCTGGGGCTAGAATCTTGAAATTTGGTATGGACATTCCTCTTGTGGCATGAAGGCATACCAAAAAGTGGTATTTTAAAAATTCGTACTTTTGGGGGGTTAAATGGGCCAAAAAGGGACGAAAATGATACCAACAACACGACTGAAGCTAGAATCATGAAATTTGGTGTGTACATTTCTCTTACAGCGTAGATATCAGATATGAAGTGAGTTTTTCGAAATTTGTACTTTTAAGGGGTAAAATGGGCTAAAAAGGGATAAAAATGGTACCACAGCAATGACCAAACGGCTGGGCCTAAAATCTTGAAATTTGGTATGGACATTCCTCTTGCAGCATGAAGACATCCCAAAAAATGTTATTTGCAAAATTCGTATCTTTGGGGGTTAAATGGGACAAAAATTGTACCAACATCATGGCTGAAGCTAGAATCATGAAATTTGGTATGTACATTTCTCTTACAGCGAAGAGATCAGATTTCAACGGAGTTTTTAGAGGGATAAAAATTGTACCACCGCAATGACCAAACGGCTGGGACAAGAATCTTGAAATTTTGTAAAAAAATCCTTTATAGCTTCAACGCGCCCAAGAAATTTTTTTTCATAATTCGTACTTTTTGGGAGTGAAATCGGGTAAAAGTGGATAAAAATAGTACCAATTAAATGGATGCAGCTGAAACCATAAAATTCGGTGTGTACATCCCTCAAAATGTTTAGAATCGCAAAATAAAGGAATTTTTTTAAATTTGTACTTTTAAAGGGAAAAGGGATAAAAAAGGTACCAACAACACGGATGACGCTACAATAATGTATATTAGTTTTACAGCGCAGATCACTAATAAGAAAGCATTTTTCGAAATTTGTACTTTTAAGGGATTAAATGGGATAAAAATTGTACCACCGCCCTAACTAAACGGCTGGGCCTAGAATTTTGAAATTTGGGACGGGCATTACTTTTATAGCACGAATGCGACCAAGAAAATATTTTTCAAAATTCGTACTTTTTGTGGGTGATATCGGATAAAAAGGGATAAAAATGGTACCAATCAAACGGATGGAGCTGGAATAATAAAATTCGGTGTGTACATACCTCAAAACCCTTAGAAACGCAAAATGACCGCATTTTTTGAAATTCGTTCTTTTAATAGGTAAACGGGGACAAGGGGATAAAATAGGTACCAACAACACGGATGACGCTACAATAATGAAATTTGTTTTACAGCGCAAGTCAGTGATAAGAAGTCATTTTTCGAAATTTTTAATTTTATGGGATTAAATGGGATAAAAATTGTACCATAGCCCAGACCAAACAACTGGGCCTAGAATCATGAAATTCGGAACGGGCATTACATTACAGCACGAATGCGACTAAGAAAACAATTTTTCAAAATTGCGTACTTTTTGTGAGTGAAACTGGGTAGAAAGGGATGCAAAATGGTACCAATCAAATAGACGGAGCTGGAATCATGAAATTCGGGGTCTGTATCCCTGAAAATGCTTACAAACGCAAATTGAAGGAATTTTTCGAAATTCCTACTTTTAAAGAGTAAACGGGAAATCGGGGATAAAAAAGATACCAAGAACACGGTTGACGCTACTATCATTCGGTGTGTATATTCGTTTTATAGCGCAGATCACTGATGAGAAAGAATTTTTCGAAATTTTTACTTTCAAGGGATTAAATGGGATTAAATTTGTACCACGGCTGAAGCTAGAATTGTGAAATTCGGTGTGTATATTCCTCTGACCGTGTAGACGTAAATGTATACTTTTAAGTAGAAATCGTATCGGTATATATTACTCTGACGTGCAATACAGAAGTATTGCATCAAAATGTGAACTTTAAAGGTGGAAGCGGGTCAAAAGTGATAAAAATCGAACAAACAAAATTGGGGAAATTGGGATAAATATGGTACTAATCAAAGTTTTTAGCTGGAATATGAAAAGAATGTTAGAAATTTGGCGAGTACATTTCTCCGAGTAAGTAGATGCTCAACATAAAATAATATACAAAGGTGTGTGCAGCGATGGTGGCAAAGATTCCCATCATCCGTATGGTAATTTTTGTCGCAGGTACAAAAAGGAACACTGCAAATTCATGCATATTTGGTACACTCTAAGTGATTATAAAAACTTTATCAAATATCAAAATACAACTGGTTCCGAATATTTTACTAGGAATATGGACTATATGTGTGGGGGTACCATAACGGGTATATCAATTTCATCCATCTCCGAACTTAAACTAAGTCTGAGAAAAATAATACTTTGTTCATAGTTTGAAGAAATTACTTAATTCCCTTCGAGAGTTATCGTGTACACCAGCAAGCCAGACAGACAGACGGACGTGATAGGGATTTATTAAATACTTAGGGTATTAAATCACCCTCCGTAGGGTAATTATACCCTCCGTAGAGTGAGGGTATAATTATCTCGGATTTTTTAAGAAAATTGTTGCAATTTAAATTAATCACTTGACTGCGTATAAATTGATGGCACAATATAAATTATTTTTTGTTTAATTTGTGCAAGGGGGACAAAAATTCGGTGTATAAATTCCTCCAGCTACGTAGGATTTGGAATCGAGAATTTGGTGGGAATACGTAGTTGGGAAACATAAGCATGTTTTCAAATTTTGTGAGCATTTACAAGCGATTTACCCTGAAATAAATATCCTTACACCGCATACGAAGTAGCGGGTATTTGCTAGTATATATATATATATATATATATATTTTACTTTGAATGACCATTTTCAAATTTTTAAACAAAATATAACGAAAATAAAATAATTAATAACAAGTAAGGAAAGGCTAAAGTCGGGCGGGGCCGACTATATGATACACTCCACTTTCTATCAGAAAACAATTTAATTCAGTAAAAAAGTGAAAACGGGAAAACATTTTGTATGTTTGCTAATCACAGGCTAATATTATCTGGTCCAATTTGTCAAATCGAGAATAATATTTGTATCGGGGCTATATCCAAACATGGAATGAAGTGACTAACTTTCACAATAAGTTCTTCCAGTTGAAGTATAACGTGTTATGCTCCATTTTAAGATATTCTTTGAAAATACGCGGTTTCGGGTGGAACGAAATTTGTATGAGAGCTATATGTAAATCTGAACCGATGTGACATATTTTCACCGTGTGTGTTTCTAGTTGAAATATAAGATATTTTGCCAATTTTGAAGAAAATCTGTTAAAATATGTGGATTCTAGAGCGGAAAAATTTTAAATTGGGAGCGAAATTTGTATGGGAGCTATATATAAATCCGAACCGGTCTGACACATTTTTACCACAGGTGTTTCTCGCTGAACTATAATTGTGGATTCTAGAGCGAAAAAATTCAAATTGGGAACGAAATTTGTATGGAGCTATATATAAATTTGAACCGATCTGACCCATTTTTTCCACAGGTGTTTCTATGTGAACTATAAGATGTTTTGCCAATTTTGAAGAAAATCTGTTGAAATGTGTGGTAACTAGAGTGAATAGAGTCAAATCGGGAGTGAAATTCGCATGGGGACTATATCTAAATCTGAACCGATTTTCTTCAAATTAAATAGCGTTCGTTCTTGTCCCGAAAAACATCGTTGTGCAAAGTTTCGTTTGGTTCTGGCTACAACTGCGGCCTGTATCGTGATTACAACAATAGATGGACAGATGGACAGATGGACAGACGGACAGACGGACAAACAGAAAGACAAAAGACGGACATGGCTAGATCGTCTTAGAATTTTACCACGACCCAGAATATCTGATGAATATTTCAAAGTGTTACAAAATGGCTAATTTCATGGCGATCGGACAACAGTTGTGACGTATACTTGGATCACAAGCATTATATGGACGGTAGATGGGCAGCAAATAGATGTAGTTTTGAAAGGCATAGCTAAACCGACTTAGATGGTGATTATAAAAACGGCTGCGAATCTGTCAATTTTCTGAATGAATATAGCTAAAAACAATGTATGTTGCTTATCAGTCTAAAACAAATCAAAGTTCGTTTAAATAGTTGGCGGCGCATTTAATGCCGCTACACTCTAGTGTCCAGACATACATATGAGCAAGTAAAAATATTCACTTGGAGATACACGCTACACGGCATATGAAATATACAGTATTCTTTAGTTGTTTACGCGTTTACTTGTTTACACTCCTTTTTTGTGGTTTGTCTTCTATTTATTCATTCTTCGTGACATGAGAATTTTAATTAAAACGAGTAAACAGCGACATTTTGTCATTCAATGAATGCTCCTCCACTGATGCTTTGTTCCAGCTTGTCAGACTAAACATAAACACAAGCGCACACATCCACAGCCACATAAATACATTCGCAAATGAATACACGGAACTCGACAAATACAAATGAACAAATGAATGAATGAATGAATGAACGGACGGGTGAATGTTTATAAGGACATTCAAGAATATGTACGAACATGCATGCATACATACATAAAGACATCTGTATGTACGTGCATCCAAATGTCTGGTCGCTCTTTTTTGCCTTTTGTGGTTAATGAATAATATGCATATATTATCCTGATATGAGGAGCTAACAACATGTTTATTTACGTAAATACATGTGTGTACTTTTACGAGGGTCGGACGATTAGGGTCAGCAATACTACCACAGTCCCTAATCTGTGGCCAATGGAAAATACGTATCCTATGTCTTTTCCATTGGGCAACCCAATATAATTTTATTCGATTAGTGGAATAGTTTGGTTCACATAAATGGAGGAAGAAGGAAGAAAACATAACGAATAATTCGAAAATTTCAAAATTCGATTAATCGATACAAGACGTGCAAAATTTACCATATGATTTTTTACTAATATAATTCCTGCATGACCGAAACTATCGCCAATAATCTCTAATATTTACGGTATTTAAGCATTTAGGCGCTATCACCCTATAAAAACATTGTTGTAGCTTCGACCTATAAGTGGGTGTGATATTTAAATTAATTATTTAATTCTAATTCAAAATTATAATAATAAAACATCTGAATTATTTATTTAATACATATTCCAATTAGCACTTATACGTAGAATCGCCTGCAGAATTCGACCCGATCGAATTTAACGATTTTTTAAACCGTCCACCTCCAGGATGGGGGTATATTCACTTTGTCATTCCATTTGTAGCACCTTGAAATATTCAACGGAGAACCCATAAAGTATATATATACTGTATCATGGTAAAATTCTAAGACGCTAGCTTCTGAACGAAATGAGCTATTTGAAATTTTCCGTCTTATGGTTGCAGATCGGTTGGCTTGCAAGTGGGCGAAATCGGCCCAGAGTGAAAAAATGTTCCCTAACAAGGACTAAAAATACCTCTAATATTTTGATTATTTAATCAATATTTTTAAATTTTTAAATTTTTGATTTTTATACCTCTAGTAACGTAGTCAGCAAAAAGTACAAAACAAGTAAGAAAAGGCTAAAGTCGGGCGGGGCCGACTATATGATACACTCCACTTTCCAACCGAATACAGTCCAACTCGGTAAAAAAGTGAAAACGGGAAGAATTTTTGTATGTTTCCTAATCATAGGCTAATACAAATTGTCAAATCGATAAGAATATTTGTATAGGGGCTATATCCAAACATGGAAAAATGTGACTAACTTTCACAATAAGTTCTTCCAGTTCAAATATAACGTGTTATGCTCACTTTAAAGAAATTCGGTGAAAATTCATGGTTTCTGGGGCCGAAAAAATCAAATCGGGAGCGAAATTTGTATGGGAGCTATATATAAATCTGAACCGATCTAACACATTTTTACCACAAGTGTTTCTAGTTGAAATATAAGATGTTTTGCCAATTTTGAAGAAAATCTCTTGTAATATATGGTATCTAGAGTGAAAAGATTAAAATCGGGAGTGAAATTCGTATGTGAGCTATATGTAAATCTGAACCGATCTAACATATTTTTACCGCAGGTGTTTCTAGTTGATATATAAGATGTTTTGCCAATTTTGAAGAAAATCTCTTGTAATATATGGTATCTAGAGTGAAAAGAGTCAAATCGGGAGTGAAATTCGTATGGGAGCTGTATGTAAATCTGAACCGATCTGACCCATTTTCACTATGGGTGTTTCAAGGACAAATATAATATATTTCGCCTAATTTGAAGAGGATCTGTTAAAATATGTGGTTTCTAGAGCGGAGAAAGTCAAATCCGGAGCGAAATTTGTATGGGAGCTATATATAAATCTGAACCGATCTGACCCATTTTTACCGCAGGTGTTTATAGTTGAAATATAAGATGTTTTGCCAATTCTGAAGACAATCGGATACAATATGTGGTTTCTAGAGCAGAAAAAGTCAAATCGGGAATGAAATTCGTATGGGGGCTATATCTAAATCTGAACCGATTCAAAAAGTGATTCTAAGTCGATCAGTATAATTAACAATGGGTCTATCTCTCTTCCTTTTGGGTGTTACAAACAAATGCACAAAGACATAATACTCTCGTGGAGTGTATAAAGATTTAGCGGGTGAAATGGGACAAAAGGGATCAAAATGGAACTAATGATACGACAACAGCTAGAAACATGAAATTCGTTGAGTACATCCCTATAATTACGTAGACACGTATAATAGAGAGATTTTTTCGAAATTTGTACTTTTAAGAGATACAATTGGAAAAGAGGGATATAAATGGTACCAACCAAACCGCTGAAGTTAAAATAATGAAATTCGATGTATGTATTTATCTGCTTTGTAAACATAGGGGCTTTTTGAGATATTTGTACTTTTCGGCGTAAAATGGGGCAAAGGGATAACAATGGTACCAATCAAACGGTTGCTGTTATAATAGTGAAATTCGATGTATAGAGTGCTGTGACTGCGCAGACACGAAAAATGAAGATTTCTTTCGATAATCGTACCTTTAGGATCAAAACGGGAAACGGCAAACTCTGTTTGTAACTGAATCAGCAAATGGGAGAAATCGGTTCGTAGGGAAAATGTTAATGACGGCTGATAATACACTAATATTTAGAGTATATTTTTTAAGATGGTTGCCATTACCATTTTGCATCTATATTTAATAGAATGCAAATTTATTTACAAATGGCATGGTGACATTTATTACTTGGCTGCAGACTACCACGATCATGATTTCGACCATGTCAAAAGTCTTATCAAGTTGCTTCGCAGCGACTTTTCAACATCAAACACGGTCTCTATAAGGAGATGATTCTCACAAACGAACGAGAAACACATCTCACTTGCCGAATTTGCGTTTAAAAAATCGCACCAAGTAATAAAGTACACATGCCATCTTACAAGCATCTCATTGAGTAGCATATGTAAGTATGTGTATATGCAGGTATAGTTACCCAGCAATACTTCTTCTCATTTCCTATAATGCAATCCATGGTGGAGGGTAGATAAAGTTCGGCCCGGCCGTATGAACTAATGAAAAATTATAATTTTGACTGTAATTCTGGTTGATTTTGTAAACAAAAAATCGTAAAAAATAGAAGCCATCATTTCACCACTTTCAAAGTCACACAGTCGCTTAAAAATAGACCTAATCACACCACTTTAAAATTTCAACAAAATGGATTAGTGTAATCATTTCGAAAATCAAAATAAAAGAATTAGAATTATAAAAACTTTAAAAAATCTAATCAATATTTTTAAAGTAATTGAAATTGCATTTAAAACATGGTGTAACACATTGAAATCGGTAAAGTATTTCAGGTGTTACAGGCGATTTAATAAACACATCTTTTGAAAAAAAGTAGAATTTTTTCAATGTTAAATTGGTCATAACTCGTGAACATTTTTTTTCAAAAATACGTATGCAATATTTTATGAGAAGAATAAATAAATAAATAAACAACAGCTATCGATGTCAAAAACCGTACCACTTCACATGGATTGACTCATATGAAACTAGAGATCGTATGTGGAAAAACTGTATACTCAGTTTTTCTCTTTTTTTAATTTTCAAAGGATATATACGTTTTAATGATTTATTTTCGTACTTTTGCGGGTCATACGAAGGCGAATGAAAGAGAAGAATATCTGTTAAAAATTGAAATTCCATCAGAGTATGCGCTCGATCGTCTCTAGCTCTTCTTTATCTTTACGCAAGCGACAATGTCCGCAGTCTGCATTGCAATGCTTCTGATATTGCAATGTTTTTGACCAGAGATACAAGTCGACCGATTTTCGACCGAAGTCGACAAGCCGCCGCATCATGTTTCAACGGCTCACATCGACTTCAACCACGCCGCAATGAGTTCTAACTCCGTCAAATCTTACTGTCAATATAGACAACCCACTTAAAATTAGAAAAGAAAATATAACTGTCGACTTAGACAACCTACTACTGTGAAATATATGGATCTATCTTTGTGTGTGGGATACCCACCATATGATGCCGTCTATATAAAGCTGAATGATTGTATTTTGATTTGAAAATCGTATTTATATAAGTCAATTTCAGTATGAGTGGCCATGTGTTCCTATAAAAAAACAATAACCACCAACATTCTTTGCCATTCTTTGGAAGGATTATGATATTCAAGATGTCTGCTCAAATATGCCTCAAATGAAAAGCTGTAATTGCAAAAATATTTATTAAATTCAACCATATTATAAATTTTGGGAATGGATTCCCACTCCCAAAAAAATTTGTATGGGATAATAATATGAAATTATGGGAACATTGGCTAATATTAACGAATATTGAATTACTTGACAAAAATTGATCCTTCCCTCTTCCCAAAATTGTCAAATAAATAATGGTGATCGAATGACAGAACAAGCCGGCAAATCAGCCGAAAGTCGCCACAGCCAATAATTCTGAATCGGCTTGTAACACTGGTTTTGACCTGCGTATATACCTATCATTGTGATAATCTATGGTTTACTTAATTCCAGTAGAGGTTTGTTTTTACACCTATGTGCCATTGGTCATATTGCACTAGCCCTTAAATTTGAACTACTGGTTACTTTAGGCTTTGAAAGGTAGAATAAATTATTTTTATTAGTTTCTTCATTTGTTTCTTTTTTGTTCTGTAATCATTATTTGATTTGAACGTCGCCAGGAGAATGGCTCAAGACAATAAATGTCACCATGCCATTTGTAAATAAATTTGGATTCTATAAAATCGTTTTGTGTCAGGAGAATATCCCAGTTCAAATCAAATATTAATTTTTATTTTCAGGTTTGTGTTTGACATTTGCAAAATGGAACGCTATAAGCTCGAACAAAAGTATTGAGTCTTTAACGCAAACTGTAAGAAATTTACTTGGAAAATTTTCGAAAAGAGATCGGCCTTCAGTTCAGCCTTCATGAAGCTCATTTCCATTTCAGTGGCTATGTCAATAAGCAAAATTGCAGGTTCATAGTACCCACACGTGACTATTGAGAAGCCAATACATCCACAACGAGTCACTTTTTTGTGTGCGTTTTGGGCTGGCGGCATCATTGGGCCATTTTTCTTCGAAAATGAGCAAGGAGCCTTGCTATGACC
Organism: Polietes domitor; assembly: GCA_947397865.1. Lineage (NCBI taxonomy): Eukaryota > Metazoa > Arthropoda > Insecta > Diptera > Muscidae > Polietes > Polietes domitor. Next base: position 204,365,951 of record OX377618.1, read on the forward strand.
AACGAATTTTTCTTTTCAAAAATTCAAGAGAATGGCATGGACGACATTTGGTTTCAACAAGACGCGGCCACATGTCACACAGCCAACGCAACATTCGATATTTTACGCATCGTTTTTGAAAATCGAATAATCAACCGAAATTGTGATGTCAATTGGCCGCCTCGGAGCTGTGATTTGAGCCCTTTGGTTTATTTTCTGTGGGGAGCCATTAAGGATAAATGTTACGCAAACCATCCGGAGACAAATGAAGGGGTGCAACATGAAATCGAAGTTGCCATTGAAGAGATTCGAGCCAGAACAAACGAAAATGTATTGAAAAATGGGGTTGATAGAATGAGCTAATGTCGAGCCAGTCGTGGTAATCTTATGAATGATATTGTGTTCCATTATTAAATGACAAAGTTCAACCTTTCCAATAAAACCAGAAATTTGAAAAATAATCAGTTCTTTTTTATAGCCGAATCTAACTTAAAATGTAAGCGGATGGACATCGTTCGATCATCTTAGAATTGTATTCATTATGGGGTATCCGAAGAATATTTTTAGGTGTTGCAAACGGAATGACAAAATGAATACATACTCCATCCATGATGGAGGGTATAAAATAGTGAGTTTAGCACTAAATTAAAATTAATTCAAGTTGGTACGAATCTTACCATATGAACCTCATACATTTCGTTATGCTTTCATTTACTCCTGTGGTTTAGATTTCTTATCTTACTGTGTAAATTGATGATGAAAGCTGGAATTAGAATTCTGCTTACAAAAGTTTTGCATTTAAATGTTACTTTCCTGTTGGCTGTTCACGACATGCTCTGACTGATATCTGACAAACTTGATCATTTCCGCAGCTAGAAGTATGTATGCCAAAACCAGTGATGGCTACTTGTTAGGACATTAACGTTAACGTTTTAGGTGAATTGTCTTAAAAATTCTAAATGTTTTCATTTAGCAATTATTTTCAATGTGTTGAATCGATTTTTTGCGAACTTGAAACACTGCCGCCATTTCACGCTCAAAGTGAGGACCAGCTGGGCATAAAAGAAAAAATATTTAATTTCCATAAATTATGTCATATCATTTTGTCTGCCACATTGTCACTCTGTGTGTCCAACTAACAACAGATGACGCAGCGGCTTAAATGGCACACCCAATAGCAATCACTGGCTGTCATTTGAGACACTTTCGCATTTGCAGTAAAGCTGAAATAACTAATTCATAGAATGATAATCCCTGACATTTAAAAATAAATTGAAGAAAATCGAGAACAAGGCCATACATACATATCGAGCCCTTAGCGCGGAATGATCGCAAGCGCCAAAACACACATTTTACAGCAGAAGGTTTTTATTGATTATTTTGAAATAATTGCATAAAATGAAATATGTTTTAATGCAAAACGTTTTATTTCCGCCGTACCCAACGAATTATTATTAAAAATTGATCATTTGTTTACATCATACGGTACTTTTGGCGCTTGCGATACAAATATTGTACTTGCGGCTACAAATACTGAAAAAACTGTGGCGCTTACGATATAAGTATTTTTTCGATTAAACTTCGAAGTTTTAGTAAAAACACACTTTTTATTATAAAAATTTTATTAAAACAAAATAATAAAATAGATAACAATACTATTATAAAGGGAAAATGAACAGTAAAGTAATTCAACCCGTTAATAAAAAACAATTTTAGACACATTTGAATTCCTATGATTAATAGTTAAATTTCATATAAAAGTTTTTAGGTAATATCGATATTGAATTTTTCTTTGAACGAATAATTAAATTAATATTCATTTCATCCACCCTACTATATGCAAAATATCCATATTTAAATTTTGCGCAAAATCACAGTTTTTCAAACAATTAAATTTTATTTGAATATTTGGCGGTAGAAATGCTGTAGAAAATGAATTCCCGTCCATAAAATCTAAATGATTTGTAAAATACTTTCATAATACTTCGGTATCGTGCGGGAATTTGTAATTATGGTCGGCCACTCTGAAGGGGCCCAAATTGTGTTTAGAATCAACTGGCATCATTGTATGACCGGAAAGCAAAAATGTTATGTTAACATTCTTAACGAAATGTTAATAAGTTTTTGTAGCCTCCACCTCCAGGAAGGGGGTATACTAATTTTGTCATTCCGTTTGTAACACCTTGAAATATCGTGAGACCCTATAAAGTATATATATTCTTGGTCGTAATAAAATTCTAAGACCATCTGGCCATGTCCGTCCATCCGTCCGTCTGTTGAAAGCACTGCGTAGACACGCAAAATAAAGGGATTTTTCGAAATTCGTACTTTTTGGGGTTAAAATGGTAAAAGGGGATAAAAATAGTACCAACAAAATAACCTCAGCTAGAGTCATGAAATTCGGAGTATACATTCCTCTGACTGTGCAGACAGACACGAAAATGGGTACAGAGGGATAAAAATAGTTCCAAACTTAACGGCTACAGCTAGTAAGTGATGAAATTGCGTAGACACGTAAAATAAAGAGATTTTATAAAGTCGTACTCTTAAGGGGGTAAAATGCGTAAAGGGGTATACAAATGGTACCAACCAAATGACCAATGCTAGAATCATGGAATTCGGTGTATACATTGCTCTGCAAAGTAAAAGTTGGTTGAAGCATTATTTTGCACTATGCACGTGAGATAATGGATTTTCATAATTTGTACATTAAAATATAATGGAAATACAACCAACTGTAGCATCCACTATCAATATTTATGGTATGTAAGCTTTTTGAAAGAAGAACATTTATTTTTTAAATTGACTTGAAGTATTACTTCGTTATATATAGTGTAAACGTGTTGGTAGCCTTGCCTTATAAGCGTGGTTTGAAATAATAAAAATATTATATTTATTTATAAAATTATTTTTTCTATATTTTTATTTGTTTTAGCTTGGCTATATTAAAAAAATTATATTTTCCTGTAATATAACTACACTTCTACGAAAATCGAAAGCCTCTGTGGAATGCAATCCATGGTGGAGGGTATATAAAGTTCGGTCCGGCCAAACTTACCGCCGTTTTTACTTATTTACTCTCTAACTCTATAGAATTGTGGGCAATGTGCCCATTTTGATCACTATTTTAAGCTAAATATTATGTTTCTTTTGTCAAATTTACCACTATTTGAATTAAATAAATGTTAACGTTTACCCACAATAATAGAGAAATGATACCAAAACCATCTATATAGTATTTGGCTTAATATACGAATAGTACAAGAAGTATATTAAATTATTGTATATAGGGAACAAATCATACAAAAAGGCTTTGTGTTCTCCAAAAAGACAATAATTTAGAGCTACTTTCAGTTCTTGTGGGTAAACTTTTTCATCTGGATCGATAAAAAATATATAAACTTCGAACCTCTTTGTTCGTTCGTAACCTATAGTACTTTCAACCAACAGACGAACACTTCATTCTATGGCCGAGGGTATAAAAATACACTTATTATTGCATCAATATATTGATAGACCTATCTAAAACATTTATAAATACCTCTTACATTATCTGACAGTTTTTACCTAAATTCATAAACTGTCGCATACGATAAAATTGCTTTCTTTGAAAATGTGAGCAGCGACTTACGATAAAATCTTAGTCCCATTTTTTTATATAAACGTTAACAATTTTGACATTTTGACAATTTTTATATATGTATCAGCCGATAAAATTTTAAATTAAAAAATAAAAAATATTTTCAGAAAATGTCGCTTACGATAATTCCGCGCTAAGGGCTCGATATGTTATAGTACTTATGTCCAACATCTGAAAAGGATAATCCGTCATGCAACACAGTGTTCAAAGTCAATGTTGGTAAAGTAGGACTCCGAAAAGGTACACGCAGTAGCACTAGCATATTTATCACTTGCTTGAACAGAACATTGAGGGTTTTCGTTCCTTTTCACAACTACTGCAAACTTTTTTTTACAAATATTTTATTTAAAAAAACGAATTAAACGGAAACATTTTAATGAAAACCATTCAAAATATGTAATAAAATGGGTATAAAATTGAGATGTTCAATTTCATTCATATAATGGGAATGGTGAAAGTGGAGGGTACCCCAATTAATGTATGACTACCATGCATATGTATATACAAATATATTGCATTTGTCACAAGAATGCGCCTGCAAAAGAGAATCGATGAGGGCATTGCTTGGATGATTGCATCAATCTTACTTATGGTTTATAACTTTTTTATTTATGCGATTATTATATATCTTTTAAATACAGTATATTATTGAGGAATTTTTTGCAATTAGCTTTGATTGATGCCCATTTTCTGATTCTCACATACATAGGTGCTCTTTTAAGCATATTTTCCATAACAGAGATTGTGACACCACTTTCATTTTCAAAAAACATATGGGCCAATTATCCTTTCGGAGGATACACCGCACCAAACAGTACACTTAAGTGGGTGTGATTGTCGCTGATGAACTGCTTTTGGGTTTTCCGTAGCCCAAATCCTGTAGTTTTGCTTGTTGACATACCAGTTTAATAGGAAATGGACTTCATTGCCTTCATTACCAAATTGTTAATATTGTGAATTGTGACAGTTGGTTTGAAAAATAAAATTGATTTTTTTTTGTACGTTGCATTACGATCGTGTAATGATTGATAATTAATTCCCCAAGTCACCTTCACAATATGATGAAAAAAACAAGTAAGGAAAGGCTAAAGTCGGGCGGGGCCGACTATATAATACCCTACACCACTCCCTGCGTATGTACCTCGCTTTGATTACTAAACCCAGGTATTTCATGGGAGCAATTTTATATAGTTCATACAAATTATATAAATTATATACGTATAATTTATATGCTATAAATTCAATTCAATATGTCGTTTCTAGAGCGGAAAATGTCAAATCGGGAGCGACATTTGTATGGGGACTATATCTAAATCGGAACCGATCATACGCACTTTCTGCATAGATGTTTCTAGCTCGATCATAAAATGTTGTGCTAATTTTAAAGAAAATCGGGTACAAAATGTGGTTTCTAAAGCGGAAAAAGTGAAATCGGGAGCGACATTTGTATGGGGGCTATATCTAAATCTGAATCGATCTTACCCAATTTTTGCATACGTGTTTCTAGTTGGATTATAAGATGTTCTACAAAATTTAAAGAAAATCGGGTACAATATGTCGTTTCTAGAACGGAAAATGTCAAATCGGGAGCGACATTTGTATGGGGGCTATATCTAAATCTGAACCGATCTTACCCAATTTTTGCATACGTGTTTCTAGTTGGATTATAAGATGTTCTACAAAATTTAAAGAAAATCGGGTACAATATGTCGTTTCTAGAACGGAAAATGTCAAATCGGGAGCGACATTTGTATGGGGGCTATATCTAAATCTGAACCGATCTTACCCAATTTTTGCATACGTGTTTCTAGTTGGATTATAAGATGTTCGGCAAAATTTAAAGAAAATCGGGTACAATATATCTTTTCTAAAGCGGAAAATGTCAAATCGGGAGCGACATTTGTATGGGGGCTATATCTAAATCTGAACCGATCTTGCCCAATTTTTGCATACGTGTTTCTAGTTGGATTATAAGATGTTCTGCAAAATTTAAAGAAAATCGGGTACAATATATCTTTTCTAAAGCGGAAAATTTCAAATCGGGAGCGACATTTGTATGGGGGCTATATCTAAATCTGAACCGATCTTACCCAATTTTGGCATACGTGTTTCTAGTTGGATTATAAGATGTTCTGCCAAATTTAAAGAAAATCGGGTACAATATGTCGTTTTTAGAGCGGAAAATGTGAAATAGGGAGCGACATTTGTATGGGGGCTATATCTAAATCTGAACCGATCTTATCCAATTTTTGCATAGGTGTTTGTAGTTGGATTATAAGATGTTGTGCCAATTTTAAAGAAAATCGGGTACAATATGTGGTTTCTAAAGCGGAAAAATTGAAATAGGGAGCGACATTTGTAGGGGGGCTATATCTAAATCTGAACCGATTTCCTCCAAATTCAATACCGATCGTCCTTGGCCAGAAAAAATAACTTCTGCCAAGTTTCATGACAATCGGGCAACAATTGCGACCTGTAGAGTGCGAACAAGCTTAGTTGGTCAGCAGACGGACGGACGGACAGACAGACATCGTTAAATCGACTCAGCTGGTGATTCTAATCGGTATACTTAAAGGTGGGTCTAGCTCCATTATTTCTTGGTGTTACAAACATTTGGCGCGAAACTAACTTATAATACCCTAGACCACGAAGTGGTGTAGGGTATAAAAACAAAGAAAGAATAATAATTAAAAAGTTATAAAGAATTTAAACTATATAGCTCATTCTGTGCACAATGTACAAACAAAGTAATTCTCAATGTGATTACTGTATATGAACTTTGACTTTGGGTTTCAATAATCATTGATAAGAATCTTCACATATTCGAAACTGCCGCCTGGCCTGCAATCAAATCCAATGCTTTGTATCAATTCTATTTATTAGAAAGAAAAATGCTCTCAAAGCTGAATGTCATTTGAAGTTTAGACATATAATGATAAAGAGCGAAAAATGTTTTTTTTTTTTTGGAAAATTTCGACAAAATAGCATAATAAATGCCTCCAGTATTAGGTGATGTCGTTTGTTTTGTGCTATTTTTAACCGTATATGTTAACCCTTAAAAGTACGAAAATTTATTTTATATTATATATCCAATCAAGAAGAGGAATGTACACAACGAATATCGTGTTCTTTGATAGGTACCACTTTTATCCCTTTTCCGCATTTCGCCCCCCTACAAATAAGAATCACTTTATGAGAAATAAAGGGTTAATGGTGGAGGGAAAATTTTTCCCCGTGGACCGATTTGCAATATCAAACGACCTGCAACATAAGACATATTTACGCAAAATTTGGACGGCCTAGCTCATTTCGTTTATATGCCAGCGTGCTTTCAACAGACGGACGGACATGGCTAGATCGTCTTAGAATTTGATGACGATCAAGAATATATATACTTTATAAGGTCCCAGGTCGACATTTCAAGGTTTTATGAAAGAGTTGCGTTACTGGCTCACTTATCATTGATCAGCGCCCAGACCAAACGGCTGAAGCCAGGATCATTAAATTTTCAGGGTAGTTCTCAAATATGCAGAAATTCATACTTTTCGAACCTTCGTACTGGCTAAACGGCGGTAGCAAGAAACATGAAATTCGGTGTGTGCCCTGCACTATCCATGCAGACGAGCTACAAAGTGACTTTTCGAAATTTAAGGGAGGAAAAATGAATAAAGAAGGGTACCAATTTAAGTAATGCATCTATATTCGTTGAAATCGATATTTACATTTCTCTGGCAACGTAGACTTCCAACATAAATGGATTTTTCGAAATGAACACTTTTAAGCGACGAAAAGGGATAACAATTGTACCAACTGAAGTATTACAACTAGAATCGTGAAATTTGGTATGTAAAAAAATGTATTGCAGCTATAGTCGTGAAATTTTGTGTATAAATTCCCTTGACAACGTAGAAGGGCAATCTAGTGGGATTTTTCGAAATGTGTACTTATAAGGATTGAGCTAGACAAAAAGGGATACAAATGCTTCCAATTAAATTATTGCAGCTAGAATCGTTGATATGTAAATTCCTCTGACCATGTAGAAGCGCAGTAAAATTGGATTTTTCGAATTTGTACTTTTAAGGGGTGCTTGGGACAAAAAGGGATAAAAATTGTACCAATTTAAGTATTGCAGCTATACTCGTGAAATTTGGTGTGTTAAATCCCTTGACAACGTAGAAGGGCAATCTAAATGAATTTGAATATTGTATTTAAAGGGGTAAGCGGGCAAAAAGGTATAAAAATGGTACCAACTGAAGTATTATAGATAGAATCGTGAAATTCGGTGTGTAAATTCCTCCGACCACATAGACGGTCAACATAAATTGATATTTTGGAAATTGTACTTTTAAGGAGTGAGTGAGAAAAAAAGGGATAAAAACCCTCACCGCGCAATATAAATGAATTTTCACACTTTTAAGGAGCAAGCGGGACAAAAAGTGATAGCAATGGTATCAACTAAAGTATTGGAGATAGAATCGTTAATCGTTATTGGAGATTAAATCGTATGGAAATCGAAATTATTATTTTTAAGGAGACAAACGGATACAAATGGTGTACATCCCTTTAACTACGGGGACGTGGAACATAAATGGATATTTCAAAATAAGGAGGATTCGGGACGAAAATGGATAAACCTGGTACCAAATTTGTACATGCTTTTAGGAGATAAGCGAGAACACATGTTACCTATAACACTTTAAGACAAATTTAAACTTTTGGCCTCACCCACGATCAAACTGACCAGATTCTGAAAATATAGCTCAAAAAAAATATACGTATCTCCCAGTTTTTCTAGATCAATTCATTTAAGTTTTTTACGAGCAATTCAATTTTTGGAGTAATCAGCCAGTATATACCTATATATGTTTAATGTCTTGGGAACCCTACACATTGATGTTCAAGTTTATTACAAATATAAAAATTAAAACTAGAATTATGGTTAAAAAATTAAGCATTAAAAATTAAAAATGCAAATTTTATAGTTGTAAATTAAAAGCTAAAACTTAAAAGATAAATTAATTTGAAAATTTTATACGCTTATTATGACGTTTGTACATATCGGTTTTTGTCTCACGGCAAAGTGACCAGCAGTATTGAGCCAGCATATACCTCATGTCTTTGCCTTTGTACCTCTTTTCAATTTCCGCGATATCTTGGTGAAATCGTTCACCATGCTCGTCGCTGAAGTCGCCTAAGTTTGGCGGGAAAAAGTTCAAATGGTTGTGATGAAAATGTATTTTGAGGGACATATTGACTTCCATCGCATGGTTCTGAGTTTTGCAAAAAAATTATCTACTGTCAAAACAGTTGTCACAAAAATGATAACATCAATGTTTTTAATATGTATGGTTACCAAGACATTAAACATATATAGGTATATACTGGCTGATTACTCCAAAAATTGAATTGCTCGTAAAAAACTTAAATGAATTGATCTAGAAAAACTGGGAGATACGTATATTTTTTTTGAGCTATATTTTCAGAATCTGGTCAGTTTGATCATGGGTGAAAAATCGTGTCGTACAGTGTAATGATTTTTCAAAATGTGTACTTTTTGGGAAAGGGGTTAAAAATGGACGACTGCTTCTAGAAACATGTGATCAAGGATATAAAAGGATCTGCGGTTCTAATTTTTTTTGAAACTTGATAAAAAATGATACATACGAAAGGTGTTTAGCTAAAATAGTGGAATTTGACAAGCACATTCCACTGACAGTGTATGAGTGCTATGGATAAAACTGATAACAAATAACTGGCTTTTTCGCTTGCAAAGTAGCGGACAGTGCTAGTGCATGGTGGACTTTCTGGATAAATGCCCATATGGACAAAATCGAATAATAAATACGACCGGTATTGCGTGAACCAAAATAAATGGATATGCTGACGGTTGCAATTGTAGTGTTCTCAATACGTACTTGAAATCCCGTATGACGAACATAAATATATTTACAATAGTGATGTGTTGCTAATGCGCCAAATCAGGTTTTGTTATTTTCGCTAAAAAAGATTTAATACCTTCCATTGCATAATCTCTCGAGAAAATTCATATTTAGATTTATATATAATCCTTTTTTACAGATTTTTATACACTTCTCGAGAGTATTATGTCTTTGTGCATTTGTTTGTAACGCCCAAAAGGAAGCGAGGTAGACCCATTGTTAAGTATACCGATCGACTTAGAATCACTTTTTGAATCGATTTACCAATTTCCGTATGTCTCTCTGTCCGTCTGTCCATCTATTGTTGTAATCAAATAACATGTCGCAATTAGTCCGATCTTAACAAAAATTAGCACAAATAAGTTTTGTGGATCAAGGACGAACGCTATTTAATTTGAGGCAAATCGATTCAGATATTGATATAGCCCCCATACAAATGTCGCTCCCGATTTGACTTTTTCCGCTCTATAAACCACATATTGTACCCGATTTTCTTTAAATTGGGCACAACATCTTACAATCCAACTAGAAGCACGTATGCAGAAATTAGGTAAGATCGATTCAGATTTAGATATAGCCCAAATACAAATGTTGCTCCCAAATGTTTAAACGATTTTGACCAAACTATACATATTATATTTCACCTATTTCATTCCAGATTTCAATATACCCCCATACAAATGTCCTTTCCGATTTAACATTTTTTGTCAAACACATACATTTACAGGATACAAAAATCCTATATATTATCCTAATATATTATCTGGTTCAAGTGTAAATTAGACTGTCGGACAGAGTAATAATCAGCAATTGTTGTTTGGATATTTAAACTACACCATTTTCAAGTGTAATTCAAAAGACACCATTTGCAATTCAAAAATTCCATTTGAAATTCAAAAAATATCAATTGAAATTCAAAAATTCAATTTGAAATTCAAAAAATATCATTTGAAATTCAAAACTCGTCATTTGTAATTCAAAACACGTCATTTGTAATTCAAAACTCGCCATTTGAAATTCAAAACTCGTCATTGGAAATTCAAAACTCGTCATTTGTAATTCAAAACTCGTCATTTGTAATTCAAAATACACCATTTGAAATTCAAAAGTTATTCGATTTGAAATTCAAAAGATTCCATTTGAAATTCAAAAATGTAAACAAAATTTTTTAAGAAAAATATACATTAGGTGGGGTAGCATTTTTTCCTTCAAATTTCAATATTCTGCAGTCTTGAAAACAGATTTAATAAAATGATAAGCAACTAATAATTATAATGATGTAAAATGTCGGTAATTTCATATATAGTTTATAACCTTCATCAGAGAGCATCTGCATATAATTTATAAGGACTTGCATTTTACCTAGGGTCGGATTATTTGTGTGGGAGGTACAACAAATAATAACTATTTTAAAGTGATTGTAAAACCATTTCCAATATTAAATTGTTACTGATCAGTTTTATTTTAACCAAAGCTTGTGCCAATTTATGTGAGAGGTCTTGCAATATCGATCATATTTCAGGTGTATATAACATCTACGAAACAAATTTCTCAATGGGTAATGTTCTTATTTTTATATCCTCACTCCACAGACATTCTATCTATCAATCTAAATGGGGGTAAATCTGTTTTCTAAACAGCAGAATATTAAAATTTACAGAAATAAAAAAATGCTACCCAACCTTATGTATATTTTGCTTAAATAATTTTGTTTACCCTTTTTGAATTGCAAATGGAATAATTTTTGAATTACAAATGGAATAATTTTTTGAATTTCAAATGAAAACTTTTGAATTTCAAATGGTGTCTTTTGAATTACAAATGACGAGTTTTGAATTGCAAAAGACGAGTTTTGGATTACAAATGACTAGTTTTGAATTGCAAATGACGAGTTTTGAATTTCAAATGATGACTTTGGAATTTCAAATGATGTCTTTTGAATTACAATGAACGACTTTTGAATTTCAAATGTTGTCTTTTGAATTACAAATGACGAGTTTTGAATTCCAATTGACATTTTTTGAATTACAAATGACGAGTTTTGAATTCCAATTGACATTTTTTGAATTTCAAATGGAATTTTTGAATTTCAGCCGGTGTCTTTTGAATTTCAAGTGATGTCTTTTGAATTACAATTGAAAAAGGTGTAGTCTTCATTTTTGAAATTCATGCGTACCATTATTAGCAAGTTCTTTTTCGAAAAGAGTGTATATAGAAAAGTAGTGATTTTTTTATGCATATGAAGTGTTTTCAGTTTATGCATATGAAATGGATTTAAAAAATCATATTTTCTGATGAAGTGCATTTACATCTCGGTGACTACGTTTGCACGCAGAATTGAGGAATCGCAAGTGATCGCCGAAAAGCTTTATTAAGACTTTATTAGCCATTTTTTGGCGGAGTTTGTAGACTTGGACTATTTTTGGTTTTAGCATGGCACACAGACCAGGCCATAAAAGAATATGTAAAATCGAAAACTTCAAAATATATAATTCTAAATAACATTTGTATTTCACAAATTGTATTTTCTGCAAACACATTTTTCAATAGAAAAATGTGAGTAGCAAATTGCGGTTTGAACAACATTGTAAAGTAAAAATCAGTGTAACAACAATGTAATGCAATAATCTTATCTCGAAAACACGTTGCTATCAAGCTTTATTATTGAAAAATAACACATACCTTTTTATGTACAAGCCATCGGATTTTTTTTAAAACGAATTTGCGTTGTCCCACCTCAGTCAGTGTAAGTTGAAATATCATTATGAAAACAAGTGTTCTGCTAACAATTGTGGTGTTACATAGTTGCACCTATGTGGCCACAAGTTATGACCTTGTCGATACGGCGAACAAAATGGAAATGGAATACATTAACGACATCCAGCTGACTACAATGTTGTATAAGAAAGCCTGCCATGAGCAAGAAGTTTTGGCACAACTAAAGGACACACTACGCAGAGAATTAAAAACGAAACACTCCCGACTACTAGCCACTATACTATGTACCGGTACATCTTCTGGTATCGAGCGGAAAGTCAAACAACACATTGATATGCTCTTAGAGAACTATGAGCAAAAGCTGGCCGAGGACATTCTGCACGATGCAATCGAAGCAGTTCACGACTGTGTAATCCACGTTAAATTGGTGGATTTGCTATGGAAAATGCAGGGAATAGACGACTTGAGAGCTTTTGAATTAATGCTGAAAACACAACTTGATTTGTACCAAGCAAAGAAGAGCCCTGCTATGAGTGATGTGGCCTTCCATGGGAAATTTGCATATACTTTGCTCAAAATTAAACAATCAACTTTATATCAGTCCATAAATGTGTATCTGAAACAGCAGATGAATCAGGTGATAAGTCTGCTGCCCACAAATGTGCACCATTTGCTGTTTCATCCACACTTTTGCTTGATGAGTTCCAAGTATTCCGAATATATTTACACCGCTTTGGATGCAAAGAATATGGACTCAACTAGTCGCTACATCTGGGTATGGTATGACAAGAAAACTATTGACTATATGGGCCCTATTAAAGCAACTGTTTTCGAATCGAATGCCGCCAATACTACAGACCTTTTAGTGCAACTTATGAGCTATGCATTCAACGTGTTCTTCTACATGGTGCCACAGACCAAGTTAGTGGCCGGTTGGGAGTCGACATCAGAACCTGCGAACTATATATGGAACATTGAATTTATCGATGACGAACGTGTTGCATTTCATCAGGGTGATTATATCATGTGTACCACAGACAAGAGGTACGATTCGTACAGACGGGAGTTACGAGCTTACAAGCGTGGACTTTACACCTCGGAATCTCCTGAGTGCCAATGGTTACTGGGAAAGTGTAACCGTAAATAATAATAAACCTGTTGTGAAATTAATTGTTCGATTTGTTTTTGAGGAATAAAACAACAAAAGTAAAATTGTAAATAATTCATTTTCTCAACTTGTTTTGGAGGAAATCGTGGTCAATCTACAAGACTCCTAAAGATGTAGCAATCAGTAAAACCTTCCCTTTATTAGCGATTCTGCAAAAAAAAACGATCTTCCACTTTATTATTATTATGGAAATATATTTAATTTATTTTTTCGCTGAACTAACACTCCCTATAAATGCAGTGCATTGTGCCTTGGCTAAAGGGAGATAAGGAGTTGAATTGTGGTAAGAGGGAGAAGTATTTGTTGTCATCTGTTTTTAATCTCTGGATGTCATAATTGACGGGAAAGATATTTTGCGGAATTCAATAATTTTATATTGTTTACACAGATTATAGCAAGGCTTTGGCTTTTAATCATGAAATCATGCTTTGCAATCTTCATTTTGCTGGCTTTCCTGATAACTTACTCGAATTGTTAAAAAGGGTATTTGTCTTTCTTATTGCACACTACTTAAGACTCATTTGTCTCAGGATGCAAGTAGCTGCAGTGCTATCGGAAGCGTCCGGATAGTGGAACACCCGACAGATGTGTAGTGGAAGCTTCGAATTAAATAAACAGTTGCGGATAATTTCAGCGGCGTCAGGGGAGAGTCTCGGAGATATCACTTCAAGGCCTCATTAAATTTCCGAGTACCAAATGATCCCTAGTGCATGGCGCCATCAAACAACCCGGCACCAGGCTCGGATGGGATTGGTCAATCACCAGTCCATCTTAAAAATTCTCGATTACTGAAACCATATGGCTGAAACCATAGGAAAATGATATATATCCTCCTATTCTGTAGAAATACAAATTTGTATCAAAACAAATTTTCAAAAAAAAATTCATATAGTCGGCCCCGACCGACTTTAGCCTTTCATAATTGTTTAATAACTTTTTTCGTGCTTCCTCGCTACGAATATATTTCCAGTGCATAACATTTCTAGATCGTCTTAGAAATTTACCACGATCCATAATATATATCGAGGGTTTATATTATTTTTCTTTTTGCAAAAAGTGGATATTGCGGTTGGGCATAGTAAACAAAAAATTCAAATTGGATATTTTGGGGAAAAATCATTTTCACGGTAAATATAGCTAAAATGATTTTCACACATTTGACATTTTTTTGATTTCCTCGAGATTTAGCCAACGGATCCGACTGTATTTTTATACACTCCACTCGAGTATTATGTCTTTGTGCATTTGTTTGTAACACCCAAAAGGAAGGGAGATAGATAGACCCGTTGGTTATTACACCGATCGACATAGAATCACTTTTTGAATCGATTTGGCAATGTCCGTCTGTCTGTCCATCTATTCTTCTAATCACGATGCACAACGAAGTTTTTCGGTACAAGGACGACAGATATTTAATTTGAAGAAAATCGGTTCAGATTTATATATAGCTCCCACACTTATTTTAACAGATATTCTTCCATTCTTTCAAAATATCTTGTATTTCAACTAGAAACACCCGTGGTGAAAATGGGTCAGATCGGTTTAGATTTACATATAGCTCCCATACAAATTTCGCTCCCGGATAGACTTTTTCCGCCCCAGAACCACGTATTTTCACCAAATTTCTTCACACTGAGCACTACACTTTATACTTGAAATGGAAGAACCTATTGTGAAAGTGGGTCACTTTATTCCATGTTTGGATATAGCCCCGATATAAATATTCTTCTCGATTTGGGTCAGGTCATAGTAGCCTATGATTAGGAAACATACAAAAATCCTTCTCGTTTTCACTTTTAACCGGATAGAAAGTTGAGTGTATCATATAGTCGGCTCCGCCCGACTTTCGCCTTTCCTTACTTGTTGTTTATGTCGCTTGTATGACTGACTACATAAGTCGCGAAAATCAATGCAATTATTGTGAAAATCCAAAATTCGCTGATGCAATTGCATTTATTTCAAGTTTCTGAACTTTTCTGACACAAATATTTCCCATGAAGTCAAAAAAATATTTATGTATTCTCAATATGATAAAAAGTTACAGACTCACAATTTTTGACTTTACAGCCAGCATTTATCCTATTTTAGCCTGATAACTTGGGAAATGCTAGAATTTGATAGTATGATATACCCTAAAACTAGAAAAATGTTTTGAACAATATTGTTGTAGAGATTTACACCCTTCGGCTTTATGCTGCTAAGTTTTTGAACCATTCTATTTATTTTATTTTTATGTTCATAGCAACTTTTGCAGTCACTAAATAACGTGTGAGCTTATAGCCAAATCAGTAATATTTGAAAGAATGGCTTTAGAAAAACAATTCTTCTGCAAATTTAAATGACAGATGACAGCCAAATCTGAGAGTATTTTAGCATCAAAAACTCATGTTCGAGAAAAATTTTCATAGCCACATTATAAGGGCAGATGTTGAATGTGAAGCACACCTAAACGTCAAGTTTTTTTCTACATTTCATTTGACATTTCTCCATTTCAGACTAACTCAATTTGAACCATGGAAGAAGCTTGTGTAAATCGACCAACGCGTTAAAGTTATTCAGGCTTATTATGAAAATGGACGTTCAAATCAAAATGCGCATCGTGCACTTCGTGATTTTTTAGGTCAATTTAACCGGCACATTTTCGCCTTAGTGGATTCGTCAGTAAGCCGAATTGCCGCATTTGGGCGAATGATAAACCAAGAGTGATTGTCGAAAAACCAATGCACCCACAAAGAGTGACTGTTTGTGCTGTTTATGGGCTGGCGGCATTATCGGGCCGTATTTTTTCCAAAATAAGGCCGGTCAGGCAGTTACTGTGAATGGTCTACGCTATAGTGAGATGATAACGAGCTTTTTATGGCCCGAATTGGAAGTTATGTTTGTGGACGATATGTGGTTTCAACAGGACGGTGCCACTTGCCACACAGCTAACGAAACAATGGTTCTTTTGCGCGACAAATTCAATGGCCGTGTTATCAAACGTGGTGGCGATTTCAATTGGCTGTCAAGATCATGTGATTTGGCACCATAAGTATTCTTTCTTTGGTGTTATTTGAAAGATAAGATATAAGAAATATACGATTATAAGAAAGGTAAGAGCTAAAGGATGAGATAATTCGACACATTAACGGCTCAATTATGCCTCAGCGTCATCGAAAATTTCGACCATCGGATGAAGGTGTGCCGCCGAAGTTGCGGCGGCCATTTGGCCGATATTTTGTTCCATACATAATTGAACCATACCAATATTATCATGATAAAAAGAAATGACAATAATTTCCAAAATAATTTGTTTTTTATTCAAAATCATCGGCCCACCCTTTACTTTATATCTCAATGTGTTACAAACGAAATGACAAAATAAATATACCATCATCCTAAGGTATAGAGTATAAAAAAATAATATTGCAAAATGGTTCCAAATCGGTTTCTTCAATAATTCTGGAAATTGGGTCCAAATAGAGTTTTTTTTTTAATAATTCTGCAAGTTCACATCAGTTTATAATTATATTGACGTAATTTCACTTGTTTATAGTAGAAGTGTTTTTCATGTGATTTGAGATTTATGTACCCCTTGCAAGTATTGCGGTATTTTTGTATGAGTTATCACAAAAGTGTATTTCGAAATTGAAACGACTGAAAATTCTGAAATTGTTTGCAATATTCCTAAAGCGGGGAAAATAAGTTCAAAAAATGTATTTATTTTTAGAAAAATTTCCATCGTGGATCAGAAGCAATCAATATCGCCATTGTATCTGTGGCTATATATTCTGATTTTCAAAGTGTATGAAATTGTAGAATATAGGGTGAATCATAAATTAGGCAATTTAAAAAATACCTATTTTATGGTACAATACAAATATACATTAGACCGGTCCTTATTTCTTTTTTTTTTGAATTCGTATGACGGCAAGCGCTAAAACTACTCTATTTGAACCTAAAAATACACAAAAAAAATTTGAGCTTGATTGGACAATTTTTAGGCGTGCCCCCGCCAACAATTGTTTGTCATTAAAGTTAGTTACTATCATATAGGGGAAATTATCACCTTTGGTGCTCTTTTTTTGACATAACTCGAGAACCACTAGTCCGATTTTGTTTAAATAAATTGAAAAATAATTAAGAATTAGAATTCCTTTAAAATGTGTATATATAGCGTTTTTCTATATAATCAACAGTTTAGCCGGTAAAAATAAATGTATGAAGAAAATAAATATTTTTTGCCTAAAATATTAATATTTTTTATTTTTTAAATTCATAGAAAATCCAAAACGAACAAATACATTTTAAAATTAAAAATCTAAAGCGATGACAACCAAAAGACTTCGATCGGATGATGACATTATGTTAATTGGCGTAATGGACCACCAAATTACTGGAGCTAAATTACCAGGAAGAAAGCAAGTGCTACAAGTTTTATTTTATAATTTAAGAATAGTTGGCTTAAATTTAAGAGAAAGTTCTAGATTAGTTGTTGCTGAGGTCAGCACGTTTTGGCAAAAAGCACGAATTCCAACACACCATGAAAAACACTGCATTGAGAAGCTGGAAAAATTATACAACAAGTGGAGAGATATTACAAAGCATCATGGTCGAAAAACAGAATGTCAAAACAGGAAAGAAACTGAATTTCAAGATAAATTAGATGATTTATTCGATATCGCACATGCAAACGCGTCTGAATTAATTAAAATACAAGAAGACAAAGAGTTCTTAAAAAAGCAACGAGAAAAAGGAAGACCAGGTTGTATGCTAGGAACGGATAAAATTGTAATGCAGAAAGAAAAGCGAAAGGCAGTCCAGGAAGAACAAGAAAACCAGCGTCGAATAAAAGAAGATGAACGAAAAGAGTTATATGAACAACAGATTCAAAGAGGTATACAATTAAATATTCTATCTTTTAAGCAAATCAGAATTATTGTTGTAAAACAGGTATGATTGACATTGACGACGAAAACGATATTGAAGTTGTAGCATCAACATCAACATCTGTATCAAATCCAAATCCAGGTACATCAGGTATCTCCAGAGGTAAAACAATTTTTTTTACACCAAGACTGCTTTCAACTTTGGATAAGTGGAAAATCACTGATGGTGCTGCAGTTCATATCCTAAGCGCAACTGCTGACGCGTTGGGCTATGATATCGAAGATCTTATACTAAATAGATCATCAATTCGTCGAATGCGTCAGAAGCATCGTGCAACAACAGCACAAAACATTGCAGCAAACTTTGATGTAAGTACTGTAATGTGGGTTTTCCCTATGCTTCTTTTTTATGTTTTGAGTATAAATTAAGAAACTTGAGTTTTTATTTCCAGCTTCCACGTAGTTTTGTTTTGCACTGGGATGGTACAATGTTACCAGAAATTAGTGGCAGGGAAAAAGTTGACCGCTTGCCAATCATAGTCTCATCTCAAGGTATCGATAAACTACTTGGCATTCCAAAGTTAAAATCTTCGAGTGGAAAAGAAATATCAGATGCCGTGTTTAATTCAATAAATGAATATGAAATGCTTGATCTAGTTCAAATAATCTGCTTCGACACAACTGCTCATAATACAGGAGCGGTGCTGCTCTGCTTGAAGGAAAACTAGGTCGCGATTTATTATATTTTCCCTGCAGACACCATATTTACGAGTTGTTGATCCGTAAAGTGTTTGAAATTAGAGTGGCTACTACAGCCGGTCCAGAAGTGCTAATTTTTAATCGCTTTAGCAAATACTGGATTAATATTGACAAATTAAATTACAAGAGTTGTTTAGAAGATGAACACATTATTACAGTATTGACTGCTGAAGAACGTGGAACAATTTTAAATTACTGTCTAGATAACTTAAAACAAGCTCATAGCAGACGCGACTACAAAGAATTATTGCAATTAGTTGTCACTTTTCTTGGTGGTACGGTGCCGAATTTTAACACCTTTCGTATACCTGGTGCAACTTCTCATGCTCGATGGATGTCAAAATGTATTTATGCACTTAAAATGTATTTGTTTCGTAATGAATTCAATATGACCAACCAAGAGTTAAACGGTATACGTAGTGTCTGTCTGTTCGTAGTTCGTATTTATGTAAAAGCCTGGTTTGGATGCACTAAAGCAATTGAAGCACCAAATCAAGACTTAAATTTAATTAAAAATGTTATGGCTTATCCTGAAAGGGATATAGCTCTTGCTTTGCTACAAAAAATCAGCAATCATTTGTGGTATTTGTCGGAAGAAGCAGTCGGTCTTTCATTCTTCGATCCTAATGTAAGTGTTGCAATTAAAAAAAAATGGTTCAGGCAATTAATGTTGAAGCAAATACAGAAAAATGCAAGCGAATAATAACTAATCCAACAAATATCGGCACATTTGCGCAAAAAGATTTAAGCGATTTTGTAAATTCCAATACACACGCATTCTTTGATCGTTTAGAAATTTCAAAAGAATTTTTGCAAGTCGATCCATCGGATTGGAATGAAAGATTTGACTACGCTCACGGATCACAAATTTGTAAAAACCTATCTGTAGTGAATGATGCAGCTGAAAGAGGCGCCAAATTCATTACAGATTATAATAATAAATTAACCCACAACGAAGAGGAGAAACAATTCCTTTTTCAGGTGGTTAAAGAATATAACATAAATTATCCCACTTTTAAAAAGACTTCACTATTAAATTAAAATAATATTAATGTTACTATGAGTATGTAATTAATAAAAATATTTAAGTTTATTCTTAATTCTCAAATAAATGTAAATAAAATAAAAAATATATATATTTTTGCCTTATTTCTCATAATAAAAACAAAAAGGTGCTTGGGGCACGGCTAAAAATTATCCAATCGTTGTCAAATTTTTTTTTATGCTTTTTGGGACTAAAACGAATATTTTTAGCGCTTGCCGTAACATATATTCGAGAAAATAAATTTGTCCATATAAATAAGGACCAGTCTAATATACATCTTTGTTGAATTTCAAGCAAATTACTTCTAGTTTAATATAAAATTATCAAATCTTAAAAAAAAACTTTTATTCTTTATAATAAGCTACATGTGTCTGTAGGACACTCTAAAAGTTTCAATAGTTCCATGTACTGACTCTACAACAATTATAAACGTAATTACAGTCGACATTAAAAATATTTAATAGGAATAATTTAAAGAACTTACTTTAAATCTTCTTCAAAAATGTTGTCCCTAAATGTTTGAGCTACGATTTTAGCTATTTTTAATGCATTTTTTAACTTCTATTTGTTGCACATTTTTGGTCCAAAAAAAAAAAGATCCAATGATGAAGATCACAAGATGGGGATATATTTCACTTCTTGGTATATTTGATTTTGCGGGATGAAGATACATCATACAAATGATGAATAAAATTTCATATTTTACTGAAATATTTCATGAATATAAAGAAACTTTTCAGCTCGCCGCTTAAAACACTAATCGTACCAAAAATGTGGAACTTATTGCGAATTGTATTAAAAATATCACAAAAACCATAAAAGAACTATCTAGCGCACGAATGGACAGCGATAAAGCCGATCTATTTTGGGATAACACACTAGACAAACCAATTATTAATGCTAGTCGGGAACAACAACATTTTTTTAATTAGCTTTTAATATTTTACAGTGGGTCAAAGTTTTCATTTTTTGGTCGAAGGGAGCATTATACTGAGAGAAAAACTGTTGTAACTGTTCATGTCGCTACTCTGTTCCAAAAATGCTGTTTGACAGTGTTATTTGTACTATATACTCTTAGTTCAATTACGTGTATAATTGTTGTAGAATAAGTCCAAGGAGCTCCATCATTAAACTATTACCCAACAAAAAATATCATGACGGAGAAGTGGTTAAACATGGGTTGGGATGATATGGAACTAATTCTTTTTTTGGGCGAATCATACATGATTTTACCATTGGGTTGTCATTGCGAGGAATGGGTTCATTTACAGATCCCAGTGCTTAGAAGCACTGCGTGATCGATGGTTACATGACATTTTTTCATAGGTGAAAGTTATTCACTTTTGGATACATTGTGAGTGTTCTTATGAATCATATCTCTGAATTAATGAAAATGCATTGAATCTTTCTTGAAACAGTTTTTGCATTACTTCGGTTTAATTTTAATAAAACTCAACTCTATATTTCATTTTTATCAAATTTTAAAAACAACAGAAATATGTTTAAAAAATATTTAGTTTTTAGTTTTTTTTTTAATACATGTTGTAATTTCTTTGAGAGAGTCTGATCTGCGGCAGTTTTTGTTTCTCTTTCCGAATTCTTTCCAATTCTTATGTTGTCTCTCCGATCTAAAATACTTTTCCGTACATCATTCTCAGTGTTTTGCACAAACTGCAAAAATTAACAATATTTAAACTGATAAAACATTTTGTTAAAAATGTAAAAAACTTTACCAACAATTTATATTCTAAAAATGTTCTCAATTTATAATAATCTACGAATGAAATGGTCCCATTAGCACAGTATTTTTATGACGCTCCAACATTATCCAATAAAAAAATATTTGAGATCGAAATTGAACAAATTAATATTTCTACCTATCCCATAAGACCCATATTAAAATCGATTACACAAATCACAATAAGTCATTTAACATACAACACAACAGAACTAATTTTTTCGATATTTGATTTTTTAACATTTTCTATAATGAAGATATGAAATGAAAAACTAAACTTAAACCTATTGAAAGAGAAAATTCTAATTTATTTATTCCCATTGAGAAGCTATTTAGAATGAATTATATTGGATGTATGATTGAGGAGCAATGAAAGTGTCATTCATTTGGAAATACTTCAATTTTATTGCTGGGAATAAGTGGTAAACTATTTTTATGGTACTGCTTTTGAATGAAGTCATTCAAATTTAGGAATAATGATAATGTCGTTCATTTTGAACTACTCTCAATTTTTTTGCTTGGCATCTATTAGTAATATTTATTTTACAAAAGTCGAAGATGTAGTTTGTTGTTTATAGAATAAAATAAAAAATAAATAAAAACATAATAAAAACGAAATATTTTTACGATTTGGCAATTTCTGTAAAACTAAAAGCCAATTAGACAAAAAATATTTGTATCTCATATCACAAAAAATTATATATATATTTATACCCTCACTCTAAAGAGTAGGAGGGTATATATCGTTTGGGACAGAAAAAAGTGCAACGCATTGAAGGAGTGACTTAAGACCCTAAGTATATTTGGACCAAATTCGTTTCAAGATATTTTAAGCTGTTTGAGCCATGTCCGTCCGTCTGGCTGGTGTACACGATAACTCTCGAAAGGGTTTAAGGAATCAATTTAAACTATGCACATGATAATATTTTTCCCAAGCTTAGTTTAAGTTCAAAGATGGGCGAAATTGACACGCCCCTTCTGGTACCTCCCTCACATACAAGTGACCCATATTCCAATAATAAATTAAAACCCATATAACATTCACAATAATATTCGGAATCAGCTATATTTTGGTATTTGATAATGTTTTTATAATCGCTTTAAGTGTACTAAATATGACAGGTTTTCCACGCCCCTTCCAGTACCTCCCACACAAATCACGCAAAAAGACATAAAATTAAAGATATTATAACTTCTATACTGATGATCGGAATACTGTAAAATTTGATATTTAGCAATGCTTTTATAGTGGTTATATTCGCAAGAAATATGGGCGACATTGTCACGCCACTTCTGGTACCTCCCACACAAAAAGGCATAAACTTTGTATAAATTAAAACCGACATAACATCCATACGGGTAGTCGAAATTGTTTGCAATTTGATATTTCATAATCTTTTTGTAATAGCTTTAAATATTCAAAATATTTACGCTTTAGCCGTGCCCCTTCTTGTACCTCCCACACAATTGGCCCTAGGTAATATTAAATACTTCATAACTTCTATACTGGTGCATGGAATCCACTATGACTTGATGTGGAAGCTAATTATCCAACCCAAGTCAAATTAAATACTTATAACTTTCATGTATATAGTATATGATTGTGAGGGTATATATAAGTCGTTTTAGTCGACTGAGACTTTCTTACTTGTAGTAAATTTCCTTATGACAAAACGCTTTTTTGAACCTATACTATACTATCATACTTTTTGGAAATCGGGAAATGCATCAAAATTGGGAAAAATCCCAAAAATTTTACATTAGGTTCACATGGAATTACTCATATACATATGTAGCCTATTCCACATAGTGGTCTTGGGTACACAAATATGATAAGCAAATTGCAATTAATTTGCACTTTAAAAACACTGATTACATGCCAATCAGTGTACACAGTGTCAGTAGTCTTATCTCCAAAATACACAAGCCGGATCACCAAATGCCCCGCCGCACCGCACTTTCAGATCAGACCAATCAGATCTTTTATAAAGCGCATTTACCTCGTCATATTTTAGTCACTGTAAATTGAAGCTTCGTTATGGAAATAAGTCTGCTGCTAACGATCGCGGCATTGTGGGGCTGCACTTATGCCAGCACCACAGAGGAGAGTCTCATCGACACTGCAATCGAAACAGATTTCCAAGTATCCAATGAGTTCGACCAAATTGCGATTTTTAAAAATAAATATAAACAAATTCGTCGGGAAGCATATCGCCGACAATTACACTCTCAACTGCTGGTCAATACACTGTGTGCAGGTGGATCTCTTGAAAGTAAGCGCATCGATAATCAAATTTACATGCTATTTGATGAATACGGAACGCCTTTGATCAAGGACATTCTGCATGATGCCATTGAATCCGTGGACGGTTGTAAAAGCCCTTCTCAATTGGTGGATTTGCTGTGGCTTATATATCGGGAAGACGACGCCAAAAGTTTTGAATTAATGTTGCACGCCCAACTGGTTCTATTTCAGACCATAGCGAAGAGTCAACACATTGACGATATGGATTTCCAAAGAAAGTTTGCATTTACTTTGTCTGAAATTAAACAATCAAAATCATACGACAGCTTAAATGTGAGAGTGAAACAGCAGACTGATCAGGCAATAAGTCAGCTACCCACAAACTTGCAATATTTGCTGTTCCTTCCATTCTTTTGTCTCATGAATGCTAATTACTCGGAATATATTTACACCGCTATGAATGCAAAAAATATGGACTCAACTAGCCGCTACATTTGGGTATGGTATGACGTGTTGAGCATCGACAGCACGGGTCATATAAAAGCAAATGTTTTCGAATCCAATAACGCCAATACTACCGAGCTATTGGTTCAACTTAAGGGCAGCGAGTATGGTGTTTTCTACTATATGATGCCACAGACAAAGTTAATTGCCGGCTGGGATTTGACATCAGAACCCATGAATTATATCTGGAACATCGAGTTTATCGACGACGAACGTGTGGCATTTTATCAGGGCGATTATATCATGTGTTCCACGGACGAGAAGTACGATTCGGAGAGACGACAAGTGAGAGGCTACAAACGTGGAAGTTATACCTCAAAATCGGCGGAATGCCAATGGTTGTTGGGAACATGTAATCGTAGATCAATGTAGGCTAGCGCATAATAAATGTTTGTATTGAAACGATGCATGTAGAATGTTTTAATAAAATTCATGCATATATAATAGGAAATGGTCCACAAATATTTTTTAAACTTCAGAAAATAAAATTGCTAATTGCTAGCGAAATTTCGATTAATAACATTAGAGAACAAGTAAGGAAAGGGTAAAGTCGGGCGGGGTCGACTATATGCTACACTCCACTTTTTATCCGAATACAATTCAATTCTGTAAAAAAGTTAAAACGGCAAGGATTTTTATATGTTTCCTAATCATAGGCTAATATGACCTGACCCAATTTGTCAAATCGAGAAGAATATTTCTATCGTGGCTATATCCAAACAAGTGACCCACTTTCACAATATGTACTTGTAGTTCAAGTGTAACATGTTATGCTCAAATTGAAGAAATTCGGTGAAAATACATGGTTCTAGTGGAAATACAAGATGTTTTGAAAAATTGGAAGACAATGTGGTCAAATATGTTGTTTCTAGAGCGGAAAAAATCAAATTGGGAGCGAAATTTGTATGGGAGCTATATATAAATCGTAACCGATCTAACACATTTTAACCACAGGTGTTTTTAGTTGAAATATAAGATGTTTTGCCAATTTTGAAGAAAATCTGTGAAAATATGTGGTATCTAATGTAAAAAGAGTAAAATCGGGAGTGAAATTCGTATGGGGTCTATATCTAAATCTGAAATAAGGACCGGTCTAATATATATATATATATATATATATATTTGAAGCGATCTGATCCATATTCACCATGGATATTTCTAGATGAAATATGAGATATTTTGCAAGATTTAAAGAAGATCTGTAAAAATATGTGGTTTATAGAGTGGAAAAAGTCAAATCGGGAGTGAACTTTGTATGGGAGCTATATGTAAATCTGAACCAATCTGACCCATGGGTGTTTCTAGTGGAAATACAAGATGTTTTGAAAAATTGGAAGACAATGTGGTCAAATATGTTGTTTCTAGAGCGGAAAAAATCAAATTGGGAGCGAAATTTGTATGGGGGCTATATCTAAATCTGAACAGAAAAACTTCGTTCTGGAATTTGGTTCCGACTACAATTGCGACCTGTACCTTGATTACAAAAAATAGATGAACAGACAGACGGACGGACATTTCCAAATCGATTCAAAAACTGATTCTAAGTCGATCCTTTTGGTTGTTACAAACAAATATACAAAGACATAATACTCTCGTGGAGTGTATAAAAACGCTAGTGGAGCATTCCATAAAAAGGGAATACTGGGCCATTTTACAAATATCAATTTTCAACATATTATTGCACATTCACAGTGGACTTACATTATAAATATCTGATGGATCTTTTAGGATATATAGGTAATAAAACACAAAATAAATTGTTCAGTTTGTCTGTATTTATTTGTGGATTCATAAAGGCTATATGAATATGTTGTAAATAAATGTAAATTTGATTATGGTTTTCATAAAGAAGTGTTCATAACATGAACCAGTAAGGAAAGGCTAAAGTCGGGCGGGGCCGACTCTATGATACACTCCACTTTCAATCCGTATACAATTCAATTCGGTGAAAAAGTGAAAACGGAAGGTTTTTTGTATCCTGTAAATGTATGTGTTTGACAAAAAATTTTATATCGGAAAGGACATTTGTATGAGGATATATTGAAACCTGGAACGAAATAGGTGAAATATAAAATGTATAGTTTGGCCAAAATCGGTTAAACTTATGGGAGCAACATTTAATTTGGGCTATATTTAAATCTGAACCGATCTTACCCACTTTCACCATAGTTTTGTTTAGTTAGATTATAAGATGTTGTGCGAAATTTAAAGAAAATCGAGCACAATATGTGGCTTTTAAAGCGGCAAAAGTCAAATCGGGAGGGACATTTGTATGGTGGCTATATCTAAATCTGAACCGATCTTACCCAATTTCTGCATAGTGTTTCTAGTTGGATTATAAGATGTTGTCCCAAAATAAAGAAAATCGGGTACAATATATGGTTTTTAGAGCGCAAAATTCAAATCGGGAGCTACATTTGTATGGGGCCTATATCTAAATCTGAACCGATCTAGCCCGCTTTAGCCACAGGTGTTTCTAGTTAGATTATAAGATGTTGTGCCAAATTTAAAGAAAATCGATTAGAATATGTGGCATTTAAAGCGGAAAAAGTCAAATCGGGAGCGACATTTATATGGGGGCTATATATAAATCTGAACCGATCTTACCCAATTTCTGCATAGGTGTTTCTAGTAAGATTATAAGATGTTGTGCCAAATTTAAAGAAAATCGAGTACAATACGTGGTTTCTACGGAGGAAAATGTCAAATCGGGAACGACATTTGTCTGGGGGCTATATCTAAATCTGAACCGATTTGACCTATTTTCACCATAGATGTTCTTAGTTTAAATATAAGATGTTTTGCCAAATCTGAAGACAATCTGATACAATATGTGGTTTCTAGAGCGGAAAAAGTCAAATCGGGAGCGAAATTTGTATGGGAGCTATATAAAATTCTGAACCGATCTGACCGATATTCACCATTGGAGTTTCTAGTGGAAATATAAGATGTTTTACCAAATCTGAAGACAATCTGATACATTATGTGGTTTCTAGAGCGGAAAAAGTCAAATCGGGAGCGAAATTTGTATGGGAGCTATATATAAATCTGAACCGATCTGCCCGATATTCACAATGGGAATTTCTAGTGGGAATATAAGATGTTTTACCAAATCTGAAGACAATCTGATACAATATGTGGTTTCTAGAGCGGAAAAAGTCAAATCGGGAGCGAAATTTGTATGAGAGGTATATATAAATCTGAACCGATCTGACCGATATTCACCATTGGTGTTTCTAGTGGAAATATAAGATATTTTACCAAATCTGAAGACAATCTGATACATTATGTGGTCTCTAGAGCGGAAAAAGTCAAATCGGGAGAGAAATTTGTATGGGAGCTATATATAAATCTGAACCGATCTAACACATTTTTACCACAGGTGTTTCTAGTTAGAATATAAGATGTTTTGCCAATTTTAAAGAAAATCTGTTGTAATATGCGGTATCTAGAGTGAAAAGAGTCAAATCGGGAGTGAAATTCGTATGGGGACTATATCTAAATCTGAACCGATTTTCTTCAAATTAAATAGCGTTCGTCCTTATCCCGAAAAACATCGTTGTGCAAAGTTTCATTTGGTTCTGTCTACAATTGCGACCTGTATCGTGATTACAAGAATAGATGGACGGACGGACGGACGGACGGACGGACGGACGGACGGACAGAATCACAGACAGACAGACGGACATTGCTAAATCGACTCAGAAAGTGATTCTAAGACGTTCGGTATAATTAACAATGGGTCTATCTCGTTTCCTTTTGGGTGTTAAAAACAAATGCACAAAGACATAATACTCTCGTGGAGTGTATAAAAACTGTTTTTACTGTGTCAGCTTTATTCTCATTTCTCCAATATTCATAACTAATTACAGATATTTTAGACAAATTTATTGAAAAGGGTTTAAAATGATATTTTTTCTCGAAACGCTAGCATCTTAACGAAAAGAGCTTGCTCTTGAATTGTTACTGGCTTATCGACGTACACCTTTTCTTTCAAATAATCCTAAAGAAATAAGTCCAACGGTGTCAAATCACATTATTCTGGCGGCCAATTGACATCGCCACCACGTGAGATATCACGGCCATTGAATTTGTCGCGCAAAAGAGCCATTGTTTCGTTAGCTGCGTGGCAAGTGACACCGTCCTGTTGAAACCACATATCGCCCACATCCATATCTTCCAATTCGGGCCATCACTAACACCACCATGCCGCCAGCCCATAAACCGCACCAAACAGTCACTCTTTGTGGGTACATTTGTTTTTCGACAATCACTCTTGGATTATCATTCGCACAAATGCGGCAATTCTGCCTATTGACGAATCCACTGAGGTGAAAATGTGCCTCATCACTGAAGATGAAAAATCATGAAGTGCACGATATACATTTTGATTTGAACGCCCATTTTCATAATAAGCCGGAATAACTTTAACGCGTTGCTCGATTGTGTATCTTTCCATGGTTCAAATTGAGTTAGTCTGAAATTGAGAAATGTCAAATGAAATGCAGAAAAAAACTTGACGTTAGGTGTGGTTCACATTCAGCATCGGCCCTTAAAATTTAACCACCCTTTATTTACTTTTTGAATTGACTTGGAGTATTATGTCGATACACATACTTATTATGTGTCAATCATTAGCATTAGGCCTTCGTATTCTTGTTTTTCACATCTTGTCCATGTCATACAGGGTCTTCGTGGTCGCCGGTGACCTTGAGGATTCCATTGTAGTTCAGCTTTCCTAATAAACGCATTGGTAGTATTTCCTTATAATTAATATTATGAATAATATTAACATTATTTTTTCAATATTTTTAATCGTTTTGGTTTGGTTATATTAAAGAAAATAGATGTGTACATTCCACTATGGACGCGAAACATAATGAATAATATAACATGAATGAGTGAATAATAAGGCATGACAGCAGCATTGGCCTTATAGTTTGAAATACATAGCCTTATAGTTTGAAATACTAAAGATATATCGTAATGTGGATAATAAAATTTACAATTTTCTTAATATGGTTAATATGGTCCTATACTTCTGTGTAAAGCCGACAGCCTCTAATCTGCAGGTAATACTTTGAAATGCACTCCGTATTGGAGGGTATTGAAGATTTGAACCGGTCGAATTTAAAGCATTTTTATTTGTTGTAGAACATTTTGACCCCATTAAACCGCTGTTGTAGGATACTGAGGAGCTGGAGTGTAATAGTAATATTGCCGAACATATGCTGTACTTAAAGTGTAAGGGTCTCAGGTATCATAAGCCCATGCATCATAAGAATGTGCAAAGGGGAAATATTTGAAGATTTTGTACCAAGTTTTGATAAAATTGCTTTGGAAGACGAAATGTACTTCGACAAGAAGGGTCATAACCTCTACATTTATTCATAGTTTTTCTTCAAACATGCCTAATATTCATTTATTAATATATAAAAAAGCTTTAAGTTCAGCCGGGTCGAACTTTATATACCCTCCACCATGGATTGCATTCCACAGAGGCTGTCGATTTTCGTAGAAGTGCAGTAACATTACAGAGAAATGTCAATATAGCCAAAACAAATAAAAATGCCAGAAAAATAATTTTAAAATATAATAATTTTAAAATATAATATACATAATTTTAAATATAAAATTTTTATTATTTCAAACCACGATTATAAGGAAAGGGTACCAATACGTTTATACCTTATACAGGGTGGCTGATGAATACTGCTACCATGTTACTTAATGCTGTTGTTAAAGGACTTATTCTTTGCAGAACTGCATCGAAAGTGAATCCCTTTCAACACTGTGTGGTTTCAACAGGATGGTGCGACTTTGTCACATAGCTGCGAAAGTTCCCCAAGAAGGTGATTTCTAGACACTCGACATTTCGTTGGCCCCCAAAGTCTCGTGATCTCACTGCACCTATCTTTTTCTTGTGGGGTTATTTCATCTGGAAGTTTACAAACCAAATCAAAAAAATGGATGATTTAAAGCAATGCATTCGAACAACAATTGAGACAATTCTTACTGCAACTCTGCAGGATGTAATGAATAATGAATTTTGCACATACGTCACCGGCTATCGTCATGCCATTTAAATTCTTTTATTTTTAAACCCGTTAAAAAGGTTTAATAAAAATGTATCGGTTGTCAAATGAACAACAAAAAATGAATTTACATGAATTAAACAAAAAAGTTATTTTAGTTTCTTAATTTAGTGTCATTCATCAGCCACCCTGTATATCGAAATAATACTTCAAATCAATTCCAAAAGTAAATATGAGACAGCAATCTTCAAAAAAGCTTAAATACCATAAATATTGGTAGATAGTGGGTGCTACAGTTGTCCTCTTTTAATTTCAAAAGTACAAATTATCACTCACGTTCACAGTGCTAGATAACCTAACTTCATGATTCAACCACTTTTTGACGTAACAAGTAAAAAAGGCGTTAAGTTCGGCCGGGCCGAACTTTATATACCCTCCACCATGGATTGCATTCCACAGAGGTTGTCGGTTTTCGTGGAAGTGCAGTAATATTACAGGAAAATATAAATTTGTTAATATAGCCAAACCAAAACAAATACAAATATTGAAAAAATAATTTTGTTAATAAATATAATATTTTAATTATTTCAAACCATTAGTTATTTCAAATCAAAAAATAAATATTCTTATATTTATATTTTCAATAAGCTTAAATGCCATAAATATTGGTAGATAGTGTGTGCTACAGTTTGAAAATCCGTTTTCAGACGTACATAGTGCAAAATAACCTAACTTCATGATTCAACCATTTTTTGCCGTAAAAGAAAAATTACGAATTAGGAAAAAACTTGTTAATTTGCGTGTCTATACAGTCAGAGGAATGTATACACCGAATTCCATGATTCCAGCTGCGCTCATTTGGTTGGTACCATTTTTACCCCCTTGACGTTTCTACGCAGTTAGAATTTCATCATTCTAGCTGTAATCGTTTAGTTGGTACTATTTTTATCCCTCTGTACCATTGTATCCCTTGAAAGTACGAATTTCGAAAAATCCGTTTATTTTCCGTGTCTGCGCAGTCAGAGGAATGTATACTCCGAATTGCATGACTCTAGCTGCGGTCATTTGGTTGGTACTATTTGTATTCCCTTTTTCCATTTTAGCCCCAAAAAGTATGAATTTCGAAAAATTCATCTATTTTCCGTGTCTACGCAGTCAGAGGAATGTATACTCCGAATTTCATGACTCTAGCTGCGGTCATTTGATTGGTACTATTTTTATCCCCTTTTTTCATTTTAACCCAAAACAGTACGCATTTTGAAAAATCCGTGTATTGTACTTGTCTATGCAATCAGAGGAATGTATACACCGAATTTCATTATTCTAGGTACAGCCGTTTTGTTGGTACCATATTTATCCCTTCGCACCCATTGTATCCCTTGAAAACGAATTTGGAAAAAAACTTTTATTTTTCATGTCTACGTAGTCAAGCGAATGTATACTCCGAATTTCATGACTCTAGCTGCGGTCATTTGGTTGGTACTATTTTTATCCCCTTTTTCTATTTTGACCCCAAAAAGTACGAATTTGGAAAAATTAGTTTATTTTGCGTGTCTACATAGTCAGAGGAATGTATACTCCGACTTTCATGACTCTAGCTGCGGTCATTTGATTGGTACTATTTTTATCCCCTTTTTTCATTTTAACCCCAAAAAGTACGAATTTTGAAAAATCAGAGTATTTTACTTGTCTATGCAATCAGAGGAATGTATACACCGAATTTCATTATTCTAGGTACAGCCGTTTGGTTGGTACCATTTTTATCCCTATATTCCCATTTTACCCCTTAAAAGTACGAATTTGGAAAAATACTTTTATATTATGTATCTACTCAATAAGAGGAATGTACACACCTGTTTCTAGCTGTCGTCGTTTAATATGTACCATTTGTATCCCTTTTTCGCCCCATTTCACCCCCTACAAATAAGAATCACTGTACGTTTTTTGCTATAAGGGGAATGCACATGCCAAATATCAAGCAAATATAAACAGACATATTCAAAAAACATACTTAAATACGCTAAAATATTAGGGATATATATATATATATATACTTTATAGGGTCTCAGGACGATATTTCAAGGTCTTACAAACAAAATGACAATGTTAGTATACCTCCATCCTAGAGGTGGAGGGTATAAAAGAAGGTAAATGGTGTTTTCCGCTATACAAAGCTGAATTTTTTCAGGGATGGTCGGGAATTATAGAAAACGAAAGCATATAAGGCTCGACATAATAAAGCTACCACGTAAAATAGAGGGATTTTTCGAAATTCGTACTTTTAAATGATATAACTAAAAAGAGGGTTAAAAATGGGACCTACCAAACCGCTGAAGTTGAAATCATGAAATACGGTGAATGATTTCTGACTATGAAGACTCGAAAAAGGGTTTTTTCGAAATTTGTATATTGGGGCGGAGAATGAGGCGAATGGGGATATCTTTAAAATTTATACTTTTCTTATCACTTTGTCTGTATCTGAAAATGCTTCTTTCTAATGGCGACTGACAATCACCTAATATTTAGGCATGTTCACTTTCACAATTTCAGCATTTTATTTATATATACATAGTAGTCGATTTTAAACTGTGCGCATAAGTATACATTATAGTTTGAAATAGTAAACAAATATAGTAATGTGCATAAAAATATCACAATTTTCATAATATGGTACTGTGCTTCTAAGTAAAGTCGACATCCTTTAATCTGCTGGTAATACTGTGGAATGCACTCCGTGGTGGAGGGTATATAAGATTCGGCCCGGCCGAACTTAACGCCTTCTTACTTGTTTTTTTTTAATTTTTATAAACAAATGTAAACAATTGATGAACGATGTGAATTGCGATACTTTATATTTTATTTGAATTAAAAAAACTGTCAGAAATGCCCATTTTACACAAAATGTAAAAAATATTATTTACGATTACATGTTCCCAACAACCATTGACATTCATCAGACTTTGAGGTGTAACTTCCACGTTTGTAGCCTCTCACTTGCCGTCTCTCCGAATCGTACTTCTCGTCCGTGGAACACATGATATAATCACCCTGATAAAATGCCACACGTTCATCGTCGATAAACTCAATGTTCCAAATAGAATTCGGGGGTTCCGATGGCAAATCCCAGCCGGCAACAAACTTCGACTGCAGCATCATATAGTAGAAAACACCGTACTCGGTGCCCTTAAGTTGTACCAATAGATCTGACGAGGTGGCGGTATTCGATTCGAAAATGTTTGCTTTTATATGGCCTGTGTTGTCAATACTCATCTTGTCAAACCATACCCATATGTAGCGACTAGTTGAGTCCATATTTTTGGCATTCACAGCGGTGTAAATATATTCGGAATACTTGGAACTCATCAGGCAAAAGTGCGGGTGGAACAGCAGGTACTGGACATTTGAGGGAAACTGACTTATCAACTGATCAATCTGCTGTTTCAAATTCACATTTATGGATTGATATAAATTTGTTTGTTTAATTTTGTGCAAAGTAAAGGCAAATTTCCCATTGAAAGCCCTATCGCCCATATGTTGCCTCTGTGTTGCTCGATATAAATCAAGCTGTGTTTTCAGCATTAATTCAAAACTTCTTAAGTCACCCCGTTCAT
Source organism: Polietes domitor (assembly GCA_947397865.1). Lineage (NCBI taxonomy): Eukaryota > Metazoa > Arthropoda > Insecta > Diptera > Muscidae > Polietes > Polietes domitor. The sequence goes on from OX377618.1 coordinate 204,400,200, forward strand.
GTATATTCCACAGCAAATCCATAATTTGGTCATATGTGGCACAGCCCTGAACTGCCTCGATTGCATCGCGAAGAATGTCCTCGACCAGCTGTTGCTCGTAGTTGTCAAAGAACGTATCGATGTGTTGGTTGACCTTACGTTTGATGTCAGTAGATACACCTGCGCACAGTATGGATGCCAGTAACTGTGAGTTTTTCGTCTTTAATTCTCTGCGTAGTGTAGCCTTTAGTTGTGCCAAAACTTCTGCCTCATGAGAGACTTTTTTATACAGCGCTGTAGTGTGGAGGATGTCGTTGATGTATTCCGCCTCGACTTTGTTCGCAGTTACAACGAGCTCATGGTCCTTGGTGGTCACATACGAGCAGCCACACAATACTACGACAGTTAACAGAACACTTATTTCCATGGTGAAGCTTAAATGAACACTGACTGAGTTATGGCAGCTTCAATTCGTTTTATTCCTTTAGAACCGATGACTTTGAAATAGAGATGTGCACGTGAGTGATTATTGGCTCACGTTCACGCACGCTCACGAAGGAAAAAAAATGAATCACGCACGTTCACGCACGAAGATTTTTTCGTTACTCACGTTCACGCACGCTCACGTGAGTAAAATTAATTTTGCTCACGATCAAGCGTGATTCACGCGTGAATCACGTGATTAACGTAAGTCACGCAAACAATTTCCAGAAAGAAAATAATATATACATTCTAAATCGAAATGAGTAACGCCGCGCAAATCCGAAAATTATATTATTTAAATCACTCTACGTTTGCGATGACTGTCTTAAATTCATATTTATACACTCCACGAGAGTATTATGTCTTTGTGCATTTGTTTGTAACACCCAAAAGGAAGAGAGATAGACCCATTGTTAATTATACCGATCGACTTAGAATCACTTTTTGAATCGATTTAGCAATGTCCGTCCGTCTGTCTGTCTGTCTGTCTGTCCGTCCATCTATTCTTGTAATCACGATACAGGTCGCAATTGTAGACAGAACCAAATGAAACTTTGCACAACGAAGTTTTTCGGGATAAGAACGAACACTATTTAATTTGAAGAAAATCGGTTCAGATTTAGATATAGCCCCCATACGAATTTCACTCCCGATTTGACACTTTTCACTCTGGATACCACATATTACAACAGATTTTCTTCAAAATTGGCAAAACATCTTATATTCCAACTAGAAACACCTGTGGTAAAAATGGGTCAGATCGGTTCAGATTTATATATAGCTCCCATACAAATTTCGCTCCCGATTTGACTTTTTCCGCTCTAGAAACCACATATAGTATCATATTGTCTTCAGATTTGGCAAAACATCTTATATTTCAACTAGAAACAACTGTGGTAAAAATGGGGCATATCGGTTCAGATTTATATGTAGCTCCCATACAAATTTCGCTCCCGATTTGTCTTTTTTCGCTCTAGAAACCACATATTTTAACAGATCCTCTTCAAATTAGACGAAATATATTATATTTGTCCTAGAAACACCCATAGTGAAAATGGGTCAGATCGGTTCAGATTTACATATAGCTCCCATACGAATTTCACTCCCGATTTTAATCTTTTCACTCTAGATACCATATATTACAACAGATTTTCTTCAAAATTGGCAAAACATCTTATATTTCAACTAAAAACACTTGTGGTAAAAATGTGTTAGATCGGTTCATATTTATATATAGTTCCCATACAATTTTCGCTCCCGATTTAACTTTTTCCGCCCCAGAAACCACGAATTTTCACCGAATTTCTTCAAAGTGAGCATAACACCTTATATTTGAACTGGAAGAACTTATTGTGAAAGGTAGTCACATTTTTCCATGTTTGGATATAGCCCCGATACAAATATTCTTATCGATTTGACAAATCGAACCAGGTCGTATTAGCCTATGATTAGGAAACATGCAAAAATTCTTCCCGTTTTCACTTTTTTACCGAGTTGGACTGTATTCGGTTGGAAAGTGGAGTGTATCATATAGTCGGTCCCGCCCGACTTTAGCCTTTCCTTACTTGTTTTAAAGTAGTATACAAAATTACAGTGTGATATATCGTATAGTTTAACGCAAAATAAGTTGAAAGTCGAACACTGACATAAAATCGAAGTAGAAATCAAAGCATATACCCCGATATAACTTATTTTTTTTTATACACTCCACGAGAGTATTATGTCTTTGTGCATTTGTTTGTAACACCCAAAAGGAAGCGAGATAGACCCATTGTTAATTATACCGATCGACTTAGAATCACTTTTTGAATCGATTTAACGATGTCCGTCTGTCCATCTATTCTTGTAATCAAAGTACAGGTCGCAATTGTAGCCAGAACCAAATGAAACTTTGCACAACAAAGTTTTTGGGGATAAGGACGAAAGCTATTTAATTTGAAGAAAATCGCCCCCATACGAATTTCACTCCCGATTTGACTCTTTTCACGCTAGATACCACATATTAAAACAGATTTTCCTCAAACTTGGCAAAACATCTTACATTTCAACTAGAAACACCTATGGTGAAAATTGGTCAGATCGGTTCAGATTTAGATATAGCCCCCATACGAATTTCACTCCCGACTTGACTTTTTCTGCCTTAGAAACCACATATTTTAACAGATATGCTTCAAAATTGGCAAAACATCTTATATTTCAACTAGAAACACCCACGGTGAAAATTAGCCACATCGGTTCAGATTTAGATATAGCCCACATACGAATTTCACTCCCGATTTGACTTTTTCTGCTGTAGAAACTATATATTTTAACAGATGAGCTTCAAAATTGGCAAAACATCTTATATTTCAACTAGAAACACCCATGAAACAGACCAAATGAGCCAGATCGGTTCAGATTTAGATATAGCCCACATACGAATTTCACTCCCAATTTGAGTTTTCCGCTCCAGAAACCACATATTTTAACAGATTTTCTTCAAATTTGGCAAAATATCTTATATTTGCATGAGAAACACCCAGGATGAAAATGAGTCAGATCGGTTTAGATTTATATATAGCTCCTATACAAATTTCGCTCCCGACTTGATTTTTCCGCCCCAGAAACCACGTATTTTCATCGAATTACTTAAAATTGAGAACTGGAAGAACCTATTGTGAAATGGGTCACTTCATTACATGTATGGATATAGCAGTGATACAAATATTCTTTTCGATTTGACAAATTGAACCAGGACATACTAGCCTATGATTAGGAAACATTCAAAAATTCTTCCCGTTTTCAATTTTTTCCGAATTGAATTGTATTCTGATAGAAAGTGGAGTGTATCATATAGTCGGCCCCGCCCGACTTTAGCCTTTTCTTACTGGTTTTATATTGGACTAACAGTAAGGGAGTTTCCCATATAAATGCAGTGCCTATTGTTGGTGCTGGGAATGCTTCCTTAAAAAAAAGAACTAAATGAAAATAAAAGATTTAATAAATATGTGCGACTCACGAAATAATCACGTGATTCTCGCAGAAATTAGACTCACGCTCATTCACGCACGAACATTTGTTCGTTCCTCACGTTCACGCACGCTCACGTGAGTAAAATTAATTTTGCTCACGATCACGCGTGATTCACGCGTGATTCACGCAATTCACGTGAGTCGCGCCCATCTCTACTTTGAAATGAATGTCGGTCGCCTTCAGTTGAGTGATTGAAAAAATGTATATTTTAGAAATTAACCCTGTGGGGGCTTTTAAATTTTTTGTTTTTGTGATAAGAGATGCACACTGCCCACATAAGCTTGTGGTATATTGTTAAATTTAGTGCCATTTATATATATTTTAGAAACCAACCCTGTGGGGCTTTTAATTTTTTTGTTTTTGTGATAAGAAAGGCACACTGCCCACATAGCCCAACCAAACCAAATGCAAATATTGAAAATATAATTTTATAAATAAATATATATATTTTAATTATTTCAAAACACGCTTATAGGGCAAGGTCGAAATAATTCTTGAAGTCAATGCCAAAAATAAATAATCTTATAATCCCAAAAAGATAGTGTGTGCAACAGTTGGTTGTATTTCCATTCTATTTTAATTCCAAAAGTACAAATTTTGAAACTCCATTATTTTACATAGTGCAAAATAACTTAACTTCATGATTCAACCAATTTAAAAAATAATTTTATTTTGCATGTCTATGCAGTCAGAGGAATTTATACACCGAATTCCAAGATTCTAGCTGCTGCCATTTGTTTGGTACAATTTTTATGCCCTTTTTCCTATTTACCCCATTAAGAGTACGACTTTCTAAAATCTCTTTATTTTACTGGTCTACGCAATTAGAGGGATATACACACCACATTTCGTCACTCTAGCTGTAGTCGTTTAATTGGTACTATTTTTGTCCTTCTGTACCCATTGTATCCCTTGAAAGTACAAATTTGGAAAAACCATTTTATTTTTCGTGTCTACGCAGTCAGAGGAATGCATACTCCAAGTTTCATGACTCTAGCTGCGGTCATTTGTTTGGAGCTATTTTTATCCCCTTCTTCCATTTTAACCCCAAAAAAATCCGTTTATTTTGCGTCAGAGGAATGTATATCATTATTCTAGGTGCATCTGTTTGGTTGGTACCATTTTTATCCCTCTATTCCCATTTTGCTTTACCCTTAAAAGTATGAATTTGCAAAAAATACCTTTATTTATCTACTCAAGTAGAGGAATGTACACACCGAATTTCATGTTTCTAGCTGTTGTCGTTTGATACCTATCATTTTTTATCCGTTTTTGTCCCATTTCACGCCCTACGAATAAAAATCACTTTATGGTGCACGTTTTTGTTATAGGGGGAATGCGCATACCCAATATCAAGGAAGTACAAGTAGAAATATTGAAAAATATGTTTAAATACACAAATATTGGGGGTTATTATGGGTATTTTAAGTCCTTGTGAGGGAAATATTTTACCCTTTGGGCCGATTTCGCCCAGTTATGCGACTATAAGACGCATTTATGGAAAATGTGGACGTCCTAGCTCCTTCCGTTTGCAATTTTTGTTGTAATCAAACTACAGGTCGCAATTATAGTCCGATCTTAACAAAAATTGGCAGAAGTAAGTTTTGTGGACGAACGCTATTTAATTTGAGGCAAATCGGTTCAGATTTAGATATAGCCCCCATACAAATGTCGCTCCCGATTTGACATTTTCCGCTCTAGAAGCCACATATTGTGTCCAATTTTCTTTAAATTTGGCACAACATCTTATAATCCAACTAGAAACGCCTATGCAGAAAGTGGGTAAGATCTGTTCAGATTTAGATATAGCCCCCATACAAATGTCGCTCCCGATTTGACATTTTCCGCTCTAGAAACCACATATTGTACCCGATTTTCTTTAAATTTGGCACAACATCTTATAATCCAACTAGAAACACCTATGTAAAAATTGGGTAAGATCGGTTTAGATTTAGATATAGCCCCCAAACAAATGTAGCTCCCGATTTGACTTTTGCCGCTTTAGAAACCACATATGGTACTCGATTTTATTTAAATTTGGCACAACAGCTTATAATCCAAGTAAAAAACCTAGGGTGAAAGTGGCTAAGATCGGTTCAGATTTAGATATAGCGCAAATACCAATGGTGCTCCCAAATGTCTAACCGATTTTGGCCAATCTATACATATTATTTTTCACCTATTTCGTTCCAGATTTCAATATACCCCCAAACAAATGTCCTTTCCGATTTAAAATTTTTTGTCAAACACACACATTTACAGGATGCAAAAATCCTGCCCGTTTTCACTTTTTCACCGAATTAAATTGTATTCGGATAGAAAGTGGAGTGTATCATAGAGTCGGCCCCGCCCGACTTTAGCCTTTCCTTACTTGTTACTTCTGTAAATTAGTTTAAATTAATACTTATTTATTTGAATTCATAAGTTAAATTTTTATAATATAAAAACTTCATGAAAATTTAAGTAATTTTTTCAGTGTTTCTTTAAAGAAAATGAAACATTTTTTTCTAAGAATGTATTTTGTGTCTATAGTTAAGTTAGTCAGTATTCCATTGGAGTGCTTCCGAATACACGATATTTACAATTTTTCCACCTTGTTCAAGTATATACAGGGTGTTTTTTATTGGGGTATAGAACTTTAAGTTGGCATCACTTTTTTAACTGGCGGCCATTTTGTCAGCTGTCAAGTGATTAATATTTAGTTTGGTTTGCCATTTCATCATGAACAGGTTGACAAAAGAACAACGCTTGCAAATCGTGCAAATTTATTTCGAAAGTAATGGTTCAGTTCGCGAAGTTCACCGCAAGCTCCGTCCATTTTATGGTCGACATAATCGTCCATCAGAGCAATTAATTCGGTTAACCGCATAATTTCGCGGAATGGACCTGTCAATTGGCCACCAAGATCGTGTGATTTGACACCATTGGATTATTTTCTTTGGGGATATGTGAAGTCGCTCGTCTACGCCAACAAACCAGAAACGTTAGGGGACTTGGAAGCCAACATTCGTGGCGTTATTGCCAACATACGGCCCCATATGCTGGCTATATTCGAGCCAGCCGCGGCGGCCACATGCCCGAAATCATATTTAAACATTAATGGCATAAAATTATCCTTCCAATAAAGCCAAATTGATGGACATTAAAACGATTTTCTTGTGTTTTATTTCAATTCGAAGTTCTATACCTCAATAAAAAACACCCTTTATAAGTTTTTGGGCTCGTGAGCAAGCAACATATAAATGACTATGTGAAAAATATGGATTTTCCAGATTTAATCCACAAACTTCAAGTGATTGTCCCTGTGCTTTGTTTATAGTCATCGAAAATGCTAGGCGAATCTGAAACTGTAGTCGTTCGAAATCGGATGGTATATCGGTGGGAATCATCGAAACGCATGGTATAAGGACATATTTTCCTTTTGATTTTCCATTTAAAATCGCTGTTTTGATACAAATTTTTATAGCCTCACTCTACAGAGTAGGAGGGTATATATCATTTGGGACAGAAAAAAAGTGTAACGCATTAAAGGATTGACTTAAGACCCTAAGTATGTTTGGACCAAATCCGATTCAATAATTTTTAAGATGTTTGGCTGGTGTACACGATAACTTTCGAAAGGGTTTAAGGAATCAATTTAAACTTTGCACATGGTAATATTTTTTCCAAACTTAGTTTAAGTTCGAAGATGGGCGAAATTGCCACGCCCCTTCTGGTAGCTCTTACACAAATGACCCATATTCTAATGGTAAATTAAAACCCATATAACTTCCACACGGATAATCGGAATCAGCTATATTTTCGTATTTGATAATGTCTGTATAATCACTTTAAGTGTACTAAATATGACGGGCTTTGCTACGCCCATTCCAGTACATGTCACATAAATCACGCAAAACTACGTAAAATTAAAGCTGTAATAACTTCTATACTGATGATCCGAACAGTGTGACATTTGATATTTAGCAATGCTTTTTTCGGTTACATTCGCATGGAATATGGGCGAAATTGCCACACCCCTTCTGGTACCTCCCACACAAAGTGGCATAAACTTTGGTTACAATAAAACCGATATAACATCCATACGGGTAGTCAAAATCTTTTGCAATTTGATATTTGAAAATGTTTTTATAATCACTTTAAAGCTAAAAATTATTTACGCTTTAGCAACTTCTTGTACCTCGCACAAAATTGTCTCTATCCTAGGTAATATTTAATCCTTCATAACTTCTATACTGGTGCATGGAATCCACTATGACTTGATATTTGGGCATGTTTTTACAATTGTTTTATAAATATGGAAACTGGGATCATGTGACACGAACATCCTAGCACCTTCCACACAAATTATCCTGCCCTACATAAAATTGCATTCCTTGCCGGCGTCGTACGGATTAATTTTCCCCTACTTCGAATGCTTTGGAAGATAAAATGAGTAATTTTTGATAGTTTTAAAATATTTTGTGGGAGGTACCACCCCCTTTGTACTATCATGACCTAGTATATCCAGAAGTTAGATACAGTAACATTTTCACGCGAATCGGTCCACCGGTTAGGCGTCCTATACGCAACATACAGACACACATTAATTTTTATACATATAGCTAGCTTCCGTATATGTATGTTCTCTGAGAGTGAGGGTATATATAAGTCGGTTTAGCCGACTAAGGCTTACTTACTTGTTTATATTATAGTTGGCGACAATGTATTTTTTTTGTTTTGAGTAAAAAAATATTTTTATTAACATTTTTGATATCGCAGTTTGTTGTCCCTTCCTAAAAAACAGCCATCTTGATTCCTATGGTTTCAGTAATCGAGGATTTTAAGATGGACTGGTAATTGGCCAATCGCATCCGAGCCTGGTGCCGGAACTGCCGGTTGCAGCATCCAGACTATGCTTGGTTTTATGGTTGTTTGATGGCGCCATGCACTAGGGATCATTGGTCCTCGGAAATTTAATGAAACCTCGAAGTGGTATCTCCGAGACACTCCCCTGACGCCGCTGAAATTATCCGCAACCTGTGACCGCTTCCAATAGCACTGCAGCTACTTGTATCCTGAGACAAACGAGTCTTAAGTAGTGTGCAATAAGAAAGACAAATACCCTTTTTACACTTTGTGAAGTTCAGATTCATATAATTAAGATCGCACCAATTTATTAGTGTAAAGAAGTCATCCTGCAACATAAAAGAATCGCTAAGAGAATTATCGTCATCATACTTTAAGATTTCGTCATCATACGTTAACCGAAGGGAGGTCATTATGAAGTAACGAAAATGAATAGGTCCTACTACTAGGACTGAGGCAAATGTTTAGACATCACCCTGTGCGTTCAGCTAGAAACGTAGGATGATAACAATTCCAGTAAGTTATCAGGAAAGCCAGACAACCGAAGATCGCAAAGCATGATTTCATGATTAACGGTATCAAAAGCTTGTTATAATCTGTGTAAACAATATAAAATTATCGACTTCCGCAAAATATCTTTACCGTCAATTATGACATCCAGAGATTCAAAACAGATGTCAACAAATGCTACTCCCTCTTACCTCAATCCAACTCCTTACCACCTTTTAGCCAAAGCACAATGCACTGCATTTATAGGGAGTGTTAGTTCAGCGAAAAAATAAATAAAATCGTTTTTTGCAGAATCGCTAATAAAGGGAAGGTTTTGCTGATTGCTACATATTAAAGAGTCTTGTAGATTGACCAGGATTTCCTCCAAAACAAGATGAGAAATTGGATTATTTACAATTTTACTTTTGTTGTTTTATTCCTCAAAAACAAATCGAACAATTACAAAAACAGATTTATTATTTATTTACGGTTACACTTTCCCAGTAACCATTGGCATTCAGCAGATTCCGAAGTGTAAAGTCCACGCTTGTAAGCTCGTAACTCCCGTCTGTACGAATCGTACCTCTCGTCTGTGGTACACATGATATAATCACCCTGATGAAATGCAACACTTTCATCATCGATAAATTCAATGTTCCATATATAGTTCGCAGGTTCTGATGTCGACTCCCAACCGGCCACTAACTTGGTCTGTGGCACCATGTAGAAGAACACGTTGAATGCGTAGCTCTTAAGTTGCACTAAAAGGTCTGTAGTATTGGCGGCATTCGATTCGAAAACAGTTGCTTTAATAGGGCCCATATAGTCAATAGTTTTCTTGTCATACCATACCCAGATGTAGCGACTAGTTGAGTCCATATTCTTTGCATTCACAGCGGTGTAAATATATTCGGAATACTTGGAACTCATCAGGCAAAAGTGCGGGTGGAACAGTAGGTACTGGACATTTGAGGGAAACTGACTTATCAACTGATCAATCTGCTGTTTCATATTCACATTTATGGATTGATATAAATTTGTTTGTTTAATTTTGTGCAAAGTAAAGGCAAATTTCCCATTGAAAGCCCTATCGCCCATATGTTGGCTCTGTGTTGCTCGATATAAATCAAGCTGTGTTTTCAGCATTAATTCAAAACTTCTTAAGTCATCCCGTTCATGTATATTCCACAGCAAATCCATAATTTGGTCATATGTGGCGCAGCCCTGAACTGCCTCGATTGCATCGTGAAGAATGTCCTCGACCAGCTGTTGCTCGTAGTTATCAAAGAACATATCAATGTGTTGGTTGACCTTACGTTTGATGTCATTAGATCCACGTGCGCACAGTATGGAAGCCAGTAACTGTGAGTTTTTCGTCTTTAATTCTCTGCGTAGTGTAGCCTTTAGTTGTGCCAAAACTTCTGCCTCATGAGAGACTTTTTTATACAGCGCTGTCGTGTGGAGGATGCCGTTGATGTATTCCGCCTCAACTTTGTTCGCAGTTACAACGAGCTCATGGTCTTTGGTGGTCACATACGAGCAGCCACACAAGACTACGACAGTTAACAGAACACTTATTTCCATGATGAAGCTTAAATGAACACTGACTGAGTTACGGCAGCTTCAATTCGTTTTATTCCTTTAGAACCGATGACTTTGAAATGAATGTCGGTCGCCTTCAGTTGAGTGATTGAAAAAATGTATATTTTAGAAATTAACCCTTTTACATTTTTTGTTTTTGTGATAAGAAAGGCACACTGTCCACATTTAATTTAGTTTAGTTTAAGTTAGTTTAAATTTATTGAGTTTAAATTTAGTGATTTAGTTAAAATTTAGTCACATAAATATTCTTAATAAATAATTTACAAGTTAGGAAAGGCTAAAGGCGGGCGAGGCGAGGATACCCTCTATTACAATTTAATTTGGTGAGGATTTTGGGATGTGTCCTATATGAGACCAATGAGACCCCGTTTCACAGTGTATGTTTCCGGGTGGAAATGAAATGTTTTCAGAACAAAATCTGTTAAAATATGAGTTTTCTAAAACATAATACGTCAAATCGGGGCTGAAGTTTGTATATATAAATCTGAAACGATCTAATCTATATCCACCAAAGATATTTGTATTTGAAAGTTATAAGGTAATTTGCCAAATTTAAAGCAAATCGAGTGAAATGTGTGGCAGAGTTACAAGCCGACCGAGAATTATCGGCGGCTTTCTGCTGATTTGCCGGCACGTTCTGTTCTTCAATCACCCCTATTTATTTGACAATTTTGGGAAAAGGGAAGGAACAATTTGTATTGGTTTTAATTACCTTTTCTTTTATTTTTTGCCAAGTAATTCAATATTCGTTAATATTAGCCAATATTAGCAAATGTTCACATGATTTCATATTATTCCACACAAATATTTTTTGGGAATGGGAATCCATTCCTAAATTGTATAATATGGATGAATTTAATGAATATATTTGCAATTACAACTTCTCATGTGACCAGACATCTTGAATATCCAAAGAAGGGTAAAGCTCTACCTACTTTGACACACTAAATTCTAAGACGATCTAGCCATGTCTGCCTGTCTGCCGAACGAAATGAGCTAGGAGGTTCAAATTTTCTCTGAATGTATCTTATGGGCAGATCTGTTAGGATTGAAAGTGGACGAAATCGTCCCATAGGAAAAAAATTCCTAACAAGGACTGAAAATACCTCTAATATTTAGAGTATTTCATCATTATTTGAACATGTCTTTATATTTTTTTGATATTTGGTATCTGTATTCCCCTTAAAGCAAAACCGTGCACAATAAAGTGTTTTTTGTTTGTATGGGACAAAAAGGGATAAAAATGCTACCTATCAAACGACAACAGCTAGAAACACTATATTCGGTCGGCTTGTATCTCTGGTATGTGGTATTTAGAGAGGAAAAGGTCAAATAGAGAGAGAAATTTGACTGGGAGCTAAATATAAATCTGGACCGATCTGACCTATTTTCGTCACTGATGTTTCCAGTTGAATTGTAGGGTAATGTTTAATTTTGATGCTAATCGAGTAAAATATATTTACATCGGAAAAAGCCAAATCGGGGGCGACATTTGTATGGGGGCTATATCAAAATCTGAACCGATTTACTTCAAATTAAAGGGTGTTTTTTATTAACTGGCGGCCATTTTGTCAGCTGTCAAGTGATTAATATTTAGTTTGGTTTGCCATTTCATCGTGCAAATTTATTTCGAAATTAATGGTTCAGTTCGCGAAGTTCACCGCAAGCTCCGTCCATTTTATGGTCGACATAATCGTCCATCAGAGCAATTAATTCGGTTAACCGCATAATTTCGCGGAATGGACCTGTCAATTGGCCACCAAGATCGTGTGATTTGACACCATTGGATTATTTTCTTTGGGGATATGTGAAGTCGCTCGTCTACACCAACAAACCAGAAACGTTAGGGGACTTGGAAGCCAACATTCGTGGCGTTATTGCCAACATACGGCCCCATATGCTGGCTATATTCGAGCCAGCCGCGGCGGCCACATCATATTCAAACATTAATGGCATAAAATTATCCTTCCAATAAAGCCAAATTGATGGACATTAAAACGATTTTCTTGTGTTTTATTTCAATTCGAAGTTCTATACCTCAATAAAAAACACCCTATATGTGCCAATTTTCGTAAGATCGGACAATATTTGCGACCTGTACTTTGATTACAAGAATAGATGGACAGACAGACAGATGGGCATTGCTAAATTGACTCATAAATTGATTCTAACCCGATCTGTATAATAAACGATGGGTCTATCTCTTTTCCTTGTGGGTGTTACAAACAAATGCTCAAAGACATAATACCCTTGTGGAGGGTATAAAAACTATCCATCCAAAATGTTTACGATAAAATTTATAGAAATTTGATTTGATCAAGGATATTCTACTGGCCCAAGACCATTTTGCATATATATTTTATTGAATACATCAAAATCTGTAATATGCTGGTAAGGTGTCGCATTTCGAAGGATTAGCCTTTGAACCCCGATGCGCATATTAAATTTTATTGTAGACGCCAACATTATTCTTTCATTTCTTTTGTTTTCTGCGACTATTACCATTCCAGGGTAATTGGAGTGGAAGCTCTTAATGTTGAAAATGCTAATCAATAATATTTTGCCTAATGCACTGATCAGTCAAGATTACTTAAGTTAAAATGAACTATAATTTAGAAAAATTGAACTTCGTATAGCGCTAAACCAATATTTCCTCATATCAAGTTCAAGCTTTTACTTGAAAGCCGCACATGCTTTCAACTTGATTCTAGTTCAATTTTCCTCAAATCAAGTAAATATTTACTCAAACTGAGGAAAATTCAAGTAAGTTCTTCCTCAAAACATGTACATTTCCACTAAATCTAAGTAAAGTTTTGCTGAGATTTTCCTAAATCTAAGTAAATATTTACTAAAACCCATTAAATTTTTACAAAATTTAAGTAAAATTTTCCTAAAACTAAGTAAATTTTTACTCAAATCAAGTAAATCAAAATCAAATTTTGTTGACTTTTCCCTCAAAACAAGTAAATGTTTACTTAAGCTGAGGAAAATTTTGCTTTATTCAAGGAAAAAGTGAATTTAAAATAAGTTCAATTTAAACAAAAATAATCCAAACAAATGCTTCAGAGTATGCAAAACTAATACAAACAATTAAAAAAGGCGTTAAGTTCGACCGGGCCGAGCCATATACACCCTCCACCATCGATTGCATTCCACATGGACTGTCGATTTTCGTAGAAGTGCAGTAATATTACAGGAAAATATAATTTTGTTAATATAGCCAAATCAAAATAAATACAAATATTGAAAAAAGTTTATAAATAAATATAATATTTTTATTATTTCAAATCACGCTTTTAAAGCAAGGCTACCAATACGTTTACATATCGAAATAATGCTTCCATTCAAATAATAAAATAATCTTATATTTTTATTTTCAAAAAGCTTAAATAACATAAATATTGGTAGATAGTGGGTGTTTCAGGTGGTTGTATTTCCATTCTATTTTATTTCCAAAAGTACTAATTTTGAAAACTCCATTATCTTACGTACATAGTGCAAGATAACCTAACTTCATGATTTTGGAGAAAAACTTTTATTTGTTGTACTATTTTTATCCCCATTTTCCATTTTAACCCCAAAAGTACGAATTTCGAAAAATTCGTATATTTTACGTGTCTACGCAATCAGAGGAATGCATACAACGAATTTCATTATTCTAGATGCAGCCTTTTGGTTGTTACCATTTTTATCCCGCTAAAATACTAAAAATACTTTTATATTATGTCTCTACTCAGTTAGAGGAATGTACAGACCGAATTTCGTGTTTCTAGCTGTTATCGTTTAATAGGTACCATTTTTATCCCTTTTGGCCCCATTTCACCCCCTACGACTAAAAATCACTTTTAACCCCAAAAGTACGATTTTCAAAAAATTAGTATATTTTACGTGTCTACGCAATCAGAGGAATACATACAACGAATTTCATTATTCTAGATGCAGCCGTTTGGTTGTTACCATTTTTATCCCTCTATTCCCAATTTACCCCATAAAACTACGAATTTGAAAAAAACTTTTATATTATGTCTCTACTCAGTTAGAGGAATGTACATACCGAATTTCGTGTTTCTAGGTACCATTTTTATCCCTTTTGGCCCCATTTCACCCCCTACGACTAAAAATCACTTTATGGTGCACGTTTTTTGTTATAGGGGCGTATTCCCCCCGATATCAAGTAAGTACAAGCAGACATATTGAAAAATGGGTATTTTTAGTCCTTGTGAGGGAAAAATTGTTTCCTTTAGGCCGATTTCGCACAGTTTCAATCCCATCTACAATTACAAGACGCATTTATGAACAAGTAAGGAAAGCCTAAGTTGGGCGGGCCGACTATATAATACCCTACACCACTCCCTGCGTATGTACCTCGCTTTGATTATTAAACCCATTTATTTCATGGAGCAATTTTTTAATCATATAAATTATACTATAAATTAATCTTTAGTCATATTTAACGAATATGGTTAATAATATGGTAATTGATCCAATTATCCGACAGACAAATACAAATTTCACCATAGGTTGGATTATAAGATGTTGTGCCAATTTTAAAGAAAAACGGGTACAATATGTGGTTTCTAAAGTGGAAAATGTCAAATCGGGAGCGACATTTGTATGGGAGCTATATCTAAATCTGAACCGATTTCCTCCAAATTCAATACCAATGGTCCTTGGCCAGAAAAAATAACTTCTGCCAAGTTTCATGACAATCGGACAACAATTGCGAGTCGCAATTTGCGACCTGTAGAGTGCGAACATGCTTAGATGGACAGCAGACGGACAGACAGACATCGTTAAATCGACTCAGCTGGTGATTCTAAGCCGATCGGTATACTTAAAGGTGGGTCTAGCTCGATTATTTCTTGGTGTTACAAACATTTGGCGCGAAACTAACTTATAATACCCTAGACCACGAAGTGGTGAAGGGTATAAAAATTTAGACGTCCTAGCTCATTTCGGATGGACTTACGTGGCTAGATCGTCTTAGAATTTTATGACGATCATGAATATATGATTTATGAATATGATTTTTTAAGAGCTTGATAACTTTTTTTTTTAAAAAAAACACATAAAATTTGCAAAATCTCATCGGTTCTTTATTTGAAACGTTAGATTGGTCCATGACATTTACTTTTTGAAGATAATTTCATTTAAATGTTGACCGCGGCTGCGTCTTAGGTGGTCCATCCGCTTAGTCCAATTTTGGCATTTCCACGTTTTTGAGTAACAGAGACCCAATTGGTGCGAACGGCGACGAATCGAAAATTGGTGGTCATCATTAACACTGGCCGATACAGCTGCGATATTTTCTTCAGTTCGCACTCTACGTAAGCGTGTTGGTGGTTTAATGTCCAACAATGTAAATTTGGTGCGAAATTTAGTCACAATAGCCCGAATAGCCGCTTCAGTGGGTCGATTAAACTGACCATAAAATGGATGCGCGCAATGAACTTTCTTAACAGAGCACGCATTTTGATAATAAAATTCAATAATTTGCAAGCGTTGTTCGTTTGTAAGACGATTCATGATCAAATGTCAAAGCATACTGAGCATCTTTCTCTTTGACACCATGTCTGAAATCCCACGTGATCTGTCAAATACTAATGCATGAAAATCCTAACCTCAAAAAAATCACTCTTTATTAGACCGGTCCTTATTTATATGGACAAATTTATTTTATAAATATGTTACGGCAAGCGCTAAAAATATTCGTTTTAGTCCCAAAAAGCATAAAAAAAAATTTGACAACGATTGGATAATTTTTAGCCGTGCCCCAAGCACCTTTTTGTTTTTATTATGAGAAATAAGGCAAAAATATATATATTTTTTATTTTATTTACATTTATTTGAAAATTAAGAATAAACTTAAATATTTTTATTAATTACATACTCATAGTAACATTAATATTATTTTAATTTAATAGCGAAGTCTTTTTAAAAGTGGGATAATTCATGTTATATTCTTTAACCCCCTGAAAAAGGAATTGTTTCTCCTCTTCGTTGTGGGTTAATTTATTATTATAATCTGTAATGAATTTGGCGCCTCTTTCAGCTGCATCATTCACTACAGATAGGTTTTTACAAATTTGTGATCCGTGAGCGTAGTCAAATCTTTCATTCCAATCCGATGGATCGACTTGCAAAAATTCTTTTGAAATTTCTAAACGATCAAAGAATGCGTGTGTATTGGAATTTACAAAATCGCTTAAATCTTTTTGCGCAAATGTGCCGATATTTGTTGGATTAGTTATTATTCGCTTGCATTTTTCTGTATTTGCTTCAACATTAATTGCCTGAACCATTTTTTTTTAATTGCAACACTTACATTAGGATCGAAGAATGAAAGACCGACTGCTTCTTCCGATAAATACCACAAATGATTGCTGATTTTTTGTAGCAAAGCAAGAGCTATATCCCTTTCAGGATAAGCCATAATATTTTTAATTAAATTTAAGTCTTGATTTGGTGCTTCAATTGCTTTAGTGCATCCAAACCAGGCATTTACATAAATACGAACTACGAACAGACAGACACTACGTATACCGTTTAACTCTTGGTTGGTCATATTGAATTCATTACGAAACAAATACATTTTAAGTGCATAAATACATTTTGACATCCATCGAGCATGAGAAGTTGCACCAGGTATACGAAAGGTGTTAAAATTCGGCACCGTACCACCAAGAAAAGTTACAACTAATTGCAATAATTCTTTGTAGTCGCGTCTGCTATGAGCTTGTTTTAAGTTATCTAGACAGTAATTTAAAATTGTTCCACGTTCTTCAGCAGTCAATACTGTAATAATGTGTTCATCTTCTAAACAACTCTTGTAATTTAATTTGTCAATATTAATCCAGTATTTGCTAAAGCGATTAAAAATTATCACTTCTGGAGCGGCTGTAGTAGCCACTCTAATTTCAAACACTTTACGGATCAACAACTCGTAAATATGGTGTCTGCAGGGAAAATATAATAAATCGCGACCTAGTTTTCCTTCAAGCAGAGCAGCAGCACCGCTTTGAACTCCTGTATTATGAGCAGTTGTGTCGAAGCAGATTATTTGAACTAGATCAAGCATTTCATATTCATTTATTGAATTAAACACGGCATCTGATATTTCTTTTCCACTCGAAGATTTTAACTTTGGAATGCCAAGTAGTTTATCGATACCTTGAGATGAGACTATGATTGGCAAGCGGTCAACTGTTTCCCTGTCACTAATTTCTGGTAACATTGTACCATCCCAGTGCAAAACAAAACTACGTGGAATCTGGAAAAAAACTCAAGTTTCTTAATTTATACTCAAAACATAAAAAAGAAGCATAGGGAAAACCCACATTACAGTACTTACATCAAAGTTTGCTGCAATGTTTTGTGCTGTTGTTGCACGATGCTTCTGACGCATTCGACGAATTTATGATCTATTTAGTATAAGATCTTCGATATCATAGCCCAACGCGTCAGCAGTTGCGCTTAGGATATGAACTGCAGCACCATCAGTGATTTTCCACTTATCCAAAGTTGAAAGCAGTCTTGGTGTAAAAAAATTGTTTTACCTCTGGAGATACCTGATGTACCTGGATTTGGATTTGATACAGATGTTATGTTGATGCTACAACTTCAATATCGTTTTCGTCGTCAATGTCAATCATACCTGTTTTACAACAATAATTCTGATTTGCTTAAAAGATAGAATATTTAATTGTATACCTCTTTGAATCTGTTGTTCATATAACTCTTTCCGTTCATCTTCTTTTATTCGACGCTGGTTTTCTTGTTCTTTCTGGACTGCCTTTCGCTTTTATTTCTGCATTACAATTTTATCCGTTCCTAGCATACAACCTGGTCTTCCTTTTTCTCGTTGCTTTTTTAAGAACTCTTTGTCTTCTTGTATTTTAATTAATTCAAACGCGTTTGCATGTGCGATATCGAATAAATCATCTAATTTATCTTTCTTTCCTGTTTTGACATTCTGTTTTTCGACCATGATGCTTTGTAATATCTCTCCACTTGTTGTATAATTTTTCCAGCTTCTCAATGCAGTGTTTTTCATGGTGTGTTGGAATTCGTGCTTTTTGCCAAAACGTGCTGACCTCAGCAACAACTAATCTAGAACTTTCTCTTAAATTTAAGCCAACTATTCTTAAATTATAAAATAAAACTTGTAGCACTTGTTTTCTTCCTGGTAGTTTAGCTCAAGTAATTTGGTGGTCCATTACGCCAATTCATCCGATCGAAGTCTTTTGGTTGTCATCGCTTTAGATTTTTAATTTTAAAATATATTTGTTCGTTTTGGATTTTCTATGAATTTAAAAAATAAAAAATATTAATATTTTAGGCAAAAAATATTTATTTTCTTTATACATTTATTTTTACCGGCTAAACTGTTGATTATATAGAAAAACGCTATATATACACATTTTAAAGGAATTCTAATTCTTAATTATTTTTCAATTTATTTAAACAAAATCGGACTAATGGTTCTCGAGTTATGTCAAAAAAAGAGCACCAAAGGTGATAATTTCCCCTATATGATAGTAACTAACTTTAATGACAAACAATTGTTGGCGGGGGCACGCCTAAAAATTGTCCAATCAAGCTCAAAATTTTTTTGTGTATTTTTAGGTTCAAATAGAGTAGTTTTAGCGCTTGCCGTCATACGAATTCAAAAAAAAGAAATAAGGACCGGTCTAATATATATACTTTATAGGGTCTCAGGTCGATATTTCAAGGTGTTACAAATGGAATGTCAAGGTTAGTATACCCCCATCCTGGTATAAATGGAGGGTATAAATATGACAACATGAAATATTTCTCAAAAGTTTCATGATACCTTTGCTTATCTTTACTCATATTTAGTTAATTTTCCTACTTTTAAGGAAATTTTTACCAAACTGGAACTAAATTGGAGTACGGATTTTACTCAAATTTTGGAATGCTATTTTTCTGAGTGTGATACGTGCGATGTTAACAAAAATTGATCACATTTTTATTTGAGCTCATACATATTATATTGAGGGTCTACTGCTGAAAAAACGTTCGCGTTCGGTTTACTAAATTATCGGAACACTTCCGGCAAATAAATTCAGCATTGCCCGTTCTAAGTTCCACTCAAATGTTTAAGGTTGCCACAATCTAACAGTACACGGTGCATGACGATGTCGCCTTATCAGTATGTGCACAGCATCAACGTTTTATGGCAGAAAAGTTATTTGGATGAACTTTATGAAATTCCAACTTAAACGAAGGTCAACAGTAAATATACTAGTCATACTAGCAGCCATATATGTACTAGGATGGGTCATAATAAATACAGCGACCACCCCTCAGAAATGAAGATTGGATTGTTTAATAATGATCTGCACAATATTTCGTCACTGTGTGAATCCATCTGTTAGCTAAACGCTTCTGAAAACACCTTCAAAAATCATGTTTTTCCCTTGTAATTTTTTTACGTTGGATTTTTGTCCACATTTTTTTCTGAATTACTAGACACTCGGAAGCACTTTAAATATAAATTGTGATTCTTGTCATAGATTTACTTATTGGTCGAATTATTGAACGTTTAGATTGATTTTTTGTGGGTTTTCAAAGTGACAGCTACAAACTCATATTCATTGGTAACATTTTGTAAAATGTAAAAATAAATAGAAGGAATCAATACCTGCCGACTGATGCATAAATGATGAAAATTGGAAGATTTTCCATATTTGTGTAATAATTTAATACAGGAGATGGCTTTTCACTATAATAAGTTACACAACAAGTTACTCTGAGAGAAAAATAAAAATTTATATTTAAAGTTCTTCCGATGGTGTATTAATTCAGAAAAAATTGGAGAAAAATTACACTGGAAAAACATGTTTTTTATAGGTGTTTTCAGGAGCGTTTAGCTCAGAGATGGCTTGACCCAGTGACGAAATATTTTGCAGATCATCATTAAACAATCCAAACTTTATTTTCGTTGGGTGACTGGAAATTGTTGTTCCATTTGTATGGCCCGCGACCCAGCCTAATATACACTAGTCATATGTACCAGCGTTTCACAGTGACTAAAGATGGACATTAATCGCAAAAAGTGTACATTTTTTATATCCGAGATCTACAAATGTGTATTTTTTGTATTGAGTTATTCTAATAAAGGTATTCCAGAAACCTGATGTTAACATTAACTAGCAGAACCCAGCACTCGAAATTCGAATGTAATTTTATGTGAATTTAAATTTAGAATGCAAATATTCTTTGATTTAATAACGCTGCTGTTGGACATTTTTGAAACAGAGTAGCGACCCTAGAATTCGGAAAGAAAGTATTGAGTGGATTATTTTTGTAGAATAAACGAAAAAATGGAAGTACTTCCATTGGAAGCACATTTTAATTGCATCTCAAAATCCAAATGTGCACTTTTCCCGCTTTGAGGAAGTTCCTTTAAAGAAGCAGTCGATAATATGTTAATATCTAATATTTTCACAAGTGAATCGGAACGAATTTTTAGTATGGGGTCACAGGGGTAAGGTGTCCGCTTTTACTTTTATAAATAAACAAAGCTTAATTTTGTATAATGTTAACAATTTAAACATTTGTGCTTAAAAAATGCAAATTTATTGTTCTTTCAATATAAAGGGTGATTTTTTAAGAGCTTGATAACTTTTTTTTTAAAAAAACGCATAAAATTTGCAAAATCTCATCGGTTCTTTATTTGAAACGTTAGATTGGCCCATGACATTTACTTTTTGAAGATAATTTCATTTAAATGTTGACCGCGGCTGCGTCTTAGGAAAGTCCAATTTTGGCATTTCCACGTTTTTGAGTAACAGAGGCCCAATTGCTGCGAACGGCGACGAATCGATAATTGATGGTCATCATTAACACTGGCCGATACAGCTGCGATATTTTCTTCAGTTCGCACTCTACGTAAGCGTGTTGGTGGTTTAATGTCCAATAATGTAAATTTGGTACGAAATTTAGTCACAATAGCCCGAATAGCCGCTTCAGTGCGTCGATCAAACTGACCATAAAATGGAAGCGCGCGATGAACTTTCTTAACAGAGCACGCATTTTGATAATAAAATTCAATGATTTTCAAGCGTTGCTCGTTAGTAAGTCTTTTCATGATGAAATGTCAAAGCATACTGAGCATCTTTCTCTTTGACACCATGTCTGAAATCCCACGTGATCTGTCAAATACTAATGCATGAAAATCCTAACCTCAAAAAAATCACTCTTTACTTCAAATATTTTACTTTTTTATTAATTATTAATACTGTATGATATCAGTAAATTAAGTAGTGTTAATTATTATTTAATGTTAATTTAATTTAATATTAATCTGCGTTATATATTAATTCATACTAAATAAATATTTTGTTAGGTTTCCTATTGTAAGTTCTAACGAACAAGATGGTATGATTAGGTATTCATCACTCACAACGGAGGATAGCTAGATGGTTAGGGTGCCTTAGTAGCAACCAGAAGGTCCGCTGTTCTATCCCCGTTAGCGGCATATTTTTTGAGATAGAAATGGAAAATAGTGCAAGCGTGGTCCATTTACAACACTTTAAAATAACTTTTAAGTCTTTCAAAATAAAGGACTATGACAACTCCATAATAAATTCATTGATGAAAATCCCAATTTTCACTACTTCGAATCACAAGATGAACATCTTTGCTCTTTATACACTCCACGAGAGTATTATGTTTTTGTGCATTTGTTTGTAACACCCAAAAGGAAACGAGATAGACCCATTGTTAATTATACCGATCGTCTTAGAATCACTTTCTGAGTCGATTTAGCAATGTCCGTCTGTCTGTCTGTCTGTCCGTCCGTCCATCTATTCTTGTAATCACGATACAGGTCGCAATTGTAGACAGAACCAAATGAAACTTTGCACAACGATGTTTTTCGGGATAAGGACGAACGCTATTTAATTTGAAGAAAATCGGTTCAGATTTAGATATAGCCCCCATACGAATTTCACTCCCGATTTGACTCTTTTCACTCTAGATACCACATATTACAACAGATTTTCTTTAAAATTGGCAAAACATCTTATATTGTAACTAGAAACACCTGTGGTAAAAATGTGTTAGATCGGTTCAGATTTATATATAGCTCCCATACAAATTTCGCTCCCGATTTGACTTTTTCCGCTCTAGAAACCACATATTGTATCAGATTGTCTTCAGATTTGGTAAAACATCTTATATTCCCACTAGAAACTCCCATGGTGAATATCGGACAGATCGGTTCAGATTTATATATAGCTCCCATACAAATTTCGCTCCCGATTTGACTTTTTCCGCTCTAGAAACCACATAATGTACCAGATTGTATTCAGATTTGGTAAAACATCTTATATTTCCACTAGAAACACCCATGGTGAATATCGGTCAGATCGGTTCAGATTTATATATAGCTCCCATACAAATATCGCTCCCAATTTGACTTTTTCCGCTCTAGAAACCACATATTGTATCAGATTGTCTTCAGATTTGGCAAAACATTAGGGTTTGGGGTTTCCCGGACTTTTTTTATTTCCCTGGAAAACGGGAATGAAAAATTTCTTTCCCGGGAATCCCGGGAATTTTATTTATAGGTATGTTCAATATGGTTTAAAATACCAACATTTAATAACTGATGTGTTTTTTCAATACTGTCATATTACAAATTAAAAACGAATGTTATTGTCAAAATATTTTACAAATTATTTTTCATTTTACACATTACATTTTACTCTACACCTTTTCAAGATTATATTCGGAACATACACATTTATATTGAGAAATGTAAATTCATATTAGGAACATATAAATTAATAATGGGTAATGTAAATTCATAATAGGAACATGTAAATTCATAATGAGATATATAAATCATAATTCATTGAGAACAATAAATTGAAAATAGGAACATACCAACTCATAATGAAATATACAAGTTTGTAATCAGAAAATCCATATTCATAATCAAAAATATGTATTCATAATGAAATCAAATTGAGAAAATGTAAATTTATAATGAGAACATTGATAAAATATGTGTTTCTACGAAAATATCCATAGAAAAACGTACATACATAGCTTCGATTATAAATTTTAGAGTTCCTGATTATGAATATATATTCCTGAATAAGAATTTATATTTTCTCATTGTCAATTTGGATTTTCTCATTTTGTATTTATATATCTCATTATCAATTTGTATGTTCTTATTATGAATTTATATTTATCAATATGAATTTACATTTCACATTACGAATTTACAGTGCTGATTATGAATTATCATGCTCCTATAATGAATTTACATTTCCTGTTATGAATTTACATCTCCTCGTGAACTTACATATTCCGATTATAAATTACATTTTCTCATTATAAACTTGAAAAGTTGTAGACTAATCGTCAGAATTGGACATTTATATCGCAGGTAGAAGTGACTGACACCTAAACTAGATTCAAAATTGAAAACTATTAAGGAAACAAATAACTCATATGACGGAGAATGTTATGACGCATTTAATTTAGAATATTCATTCGTCTGGAGGCAAAAATATTTTATAGAAACAGGGGGGAACATTCTAAACTGTAAAAACAATAGAAACATAAAAAATTAATATTAATTTAATAAATTCATAAAAAATTAAAATATTGAAATTGTCCAGTCATTAATTCTTACAAAGGGCCATTTAAATACATCGTAGCATATATTTATATTCCTATTAGATTTTTCTTGAAAGTTTCCAGACGAACAATTTTTATTGTATTCCTATTTTTAGACCATTTCTTTCTGGCTACAAATGCAAAGTAAATTGTTGTTGAAGAAGATATTAACCTCGATTCTTCTAGGAACACAAGAAAATTTACATTATGTAAGCCATAGTATTGTCGGCATGATATTTTTATTTCACAATAAAGATCTTGCAAACACAGAAAGTTTTTATTCCCCTAACTGGGTTTCGCATATAATGGCTATTTAGCGAATTTAAAAAGTTTTGTTTGTAGTAATATAATATAAACAAATACTCAACAAATACTTATTATTGTCAGTAATGTAAATACATATATGAAATTGAAATACATCTAAAAATTCCAATTTATATAGTAACATTAAATTATTGATCAACATAATAAATAAATTATTTTTTTAATATTTCCCGTATTCCCGGGAAATTGAAAATTATTTCCCGGGAATTCCCGTCCAATTTTTTCCGGGAATTCCCGGGAAAAACGATTCGGGAATTCCCGGACCCCAAACCCTACAAAACATCTTATATTTAAACTAAGAACATCTATTGTGAAAATAGGTCAAATCGGTTCAGATTTCGATATAGCCCCCATACAAATGTCGTTCCCGATTTGACATTTTCCTCTGTAGAAACCACATATTGTACTCGATTTTCTTTAAATTTTGCTTAACATCTTATAATCTTACTAAAGAGTGATTTTTTTGAGGTTAGGATTTTCATGCATTAGTATTTGACAGATCACGTGGGATTTCAGACATGGTGTCAAAGAGAAAGATGCTCAGTATGCTTTGACATTTCATCATGAATAGACTTGCTAACGAGCAACGCTTGCAAATCATTGAATTTTATTATCAAAATGCGTGCTCTGTTAAGAAAGTTCAGAAAGAAAGAAATTGTGTTCAGCGACGAAGCTCATTTTTGGCTCAATGGGTACGTAAATAGGCAGAATTGTCGATTTTGGAGTGAATATCAGCCAGAAGCATTGCAAGAGCTACCAATGCATCCAGAAAAAGTCACAGTTTGGTGCGGTTTATGGGCTGGTGGCATCATTGGACCGTACTTCTTCAAAGATGATGCGAATCGTAACGTAACTGTGAATGGTGAGCGCTACCGTGAGATGATATCCAACTTTTTTTTGCCCAAAATGGAAGAACTGAACTTGGTTGACATGTGGTTTCAACAAGATGGCGCTACATGCCACACAGCTCGCGATTCTATGGCCATTTTGAGGGAAAACTTCGGAGAACAATTCATCTCAAGAAATGGACCGGTAAGTTGGCCACCAAGATCATGCGATTTGACGCCTTTAGACTATTTTTTGTGGGGCTACGTCAAGTCTAAAGTCTACAGAAATAAGCCAGCAACTATTCCAGCTTTGGAAGACAACATTTCCGAAGAAATTCGGGCTATTCCGGCCGAAATGCTCGAAAAAGTTGCCCAAAATTGGACTTTCCGAATGGACCACCTAAGACGCAGCCGCGGTCAACATTTAAATGAAATTATCTTCAAAAAGTAAATGTCATGGACCAATCTAACGTTTCAAATAAAGAACCGATGAGATTTTGCAAATTTTATGCGTTTTTTTTTAAAAAAAAGTTATCAAGCTCTTAAAAAATCACACTTTAGAAACACCTATGCAGAAATGCTTTAAATGCCACATATTCTAATCGATTTTCTTTAAATTTGGCACAACATCTTATAATCTAACTAGAAACACCTGTGGCTAAAGCGGGCTAGATCGGTTCAGATTTAGATATAGGCCCATACAAATGTCGCTCCCGATTTGAATTTTGCGCTCTAAAAACCATATATTGTACCCGATTTTCTTTAAATTTGGGACAACATCTTATAATCCAACAGAAACACTATGCAGAAATTGGGTAAGATCGGTTCAGATTTAGATATAGCCCCCATACAAATGTCGCTTCCGATTTGACTTTTGCCGCTTTAAAAGCCACATATTGTGCTCGATTGTCTTTAAATTTCGCACAACATCTTATAATCTAACTAAACAAAACTATGGTGAAAGTGGGTAAGATCGGTTCAGATTTAAATATAGCCCAAATTCAAATGTTGCTCCCATAAGTTTAACCGATTTTGGCCAAACTATACATTTTATATTTCACCTATTTCGTTCCAGGTTTCAATATATCCTCATGCAAATGTCCTTTCCGATATAAAATTTTTTGTCAAACACATACATTTACAGGATACAAAAAACCTTCCCGTTTTCACTTTTTCGCCGAATTGAATTGTATTCGGATTGAAAGTGGAGTGTATCATAGAGTCGGCCCCGCCCGACTTTAGCCTTTCCTTATTGGTTTTTTGCTGGTTTATAGTCCTGCTTACCTGAGTTTCTTTTTACAGTGGGTCAAAGTTTTTATATTATTTTAAACCACGCTTATAACGCAAGACTACCAATATGTTTATATATATCGAAATAATACTTCAAGTCGATACAAAAAAGTTTAAATATCCTAAATATTGGAGGATAGTGGGTGTATTTTGTTAGCTACAGCCGTTTGGTTGGTTGCATTTCCATCCTATTTTAATTCCAAAAGTACAAATTTTGAAAATCCATTATCTCTCACGTCCACATTGCAAGATAATCTTTATGATTGTACCCATTTTTTATTTTATTTTGCGAGTCTGCGAAGTCATAGGAATGTATACACCGAATTCCTAGATTCTAGCTGAGGCCATATGGTTGGTACCATTTTATCCCCTTTTCCCGTTTCACCTCTTAAAAGTAAGACTTTCGAAAATCTCTATATTTTACGTGTCTACGCCGTAGCCTTTTAGTTGGTGCCATTTTTATCCCACCATTCCCATTGAAAGTGCGAATTTGAAAAAAAAAAACATTTTATTTTTCAAAAGTTAAAAGTTTGAAAAAATACTTTTATTTTATGTATCTACTCAATTAAAGGAACGTACAGACCAACTTTCGTGTTTCTAGTTGTTGTCGTTCGATAGGTACAATTTTTATCTCTTTTTGCCCCATTTCATCCCCTACGAATGAAAATCACTTTTTGACACGCCTTTTTGTTATAGGGGGTGCACATACCCAATATCAAGTAAGTACACGCAGACATATTGAAAAAAACATAAAATATAAGGGATTATTATGAGTATTTTCAGTCCTTGTGAGGGAAAAATTTGTCCCTTTAGCCGATTTCGCCCAGTTTCAATCCCCACCGATCTACGACTATAAGACACATTTATGGAACATGGAACATTTTGGCGTCGTAGCTCCTTTCGTTTAGTGCGTGCTTTCAACAGACGGACGGACATGGCTAGATCGTCTTAGAATTTCATGACGATCAAGAATATATGTACTTTATAGGGTACCATATTTCAAGGTGTTACAAACGGAATGACAAAGTTAGTATATCCCCATTCTGGAGCTGGAGGGTGTAACAAGTAAAAAGGCTTTAAATTCGTTCGGGCCGAATCTTATATACCCTCCACCACGGAGTGCATTTCACACTATTACCGGCATATTGCTAAATTATTCTAATATTAGTACTATATATAAATATAAATGTTCAAGTGTTATCAAAAAGTGAACATGAGACATTAGTCTTCGAAGATGTACCCTAAATATTATTAGGTAGAATAATTTCCCAGATTTTCCCCATTTTCACATTTTGATAGAAAAAGTTATAATATGTTTCAGAGTGGAATATACACATCATGATTTTAGCTAGAACCGTTTGTTGGTAAAATGAGTGAATTTTACCATTTTGACCCTAAAAGAACGTATTTAGAAATATTCGTACCTCTTATTTTCCGCGTCTACGCAGTCAGATGAGTGCAAGTACTAAATATCATGATTCTAGCTACAACTGCATGATTGGTGTCAATAATATAATATATTCCCGCTTAGATCCTAAAGGTGATAATATCGAAAGATTTTTTCACGTCTACGCAGTCAAAGCAATGTACACACCAATAATTATTGTAAAGGGGTTTGCAATAGGTATTTTACAACTTTGAATTCAATTTGTGAACGCACTATTTTCCTGATCATTTAACTGTTACTTTCCTTTGTATCAGTAGACTCAACATTTTCATCATGGTACAGTACACGAACGAACAACGTATGCAAATTATAAAAATGTACTACCTAGTCGGTGACCGGAACTTTAAGAGCGTTTTCGGTCGTTAGTAGACAAGCAATAATAAGTTTAGTCCACAAATTTTAATATTTATATTCATTGTGTGATGCCAGTGAGATAACGGGTTGGTCGAAGTGACGAAAATATCGGCGTCCTTAGCAAACGATCCAAATCAGTCGATTCAGCGGCATGCGTATCGCCAAGACCACTTTGTGGCGAGTTTTGCGTAAGGATCTTGGTTTAGACCCATACAAGATCAAGTTGACTTAAGAATTGAAGCCGATGGACCATTTGACGCGACCTACGTTCTCCGATTTTATTTAAAAAAATTGTCAATTGCCCTTTTGGATAACCCTATAGTTGCCCCAATTGACCCCATTTTCCACCTAAAAGTACAAGTTTCAAAAAATTATTTTTTGTATCGCGTCTTCACATTCAGATGAATGCATACACCGAATTTTATGACCTCAACGGTTTGGTTGGTACCATTTTTATCCCTCATTTCGAATTATATCCTTCCTTAAAAGCTCAGTACCTGTTAAGGACATATTTCGCCCAATTTCAATTCCAACCGATCTGCAACCGTAAGACATATATAGGGAACATTTGAACCTCCTAGCTCATTTCGTTCGGTGGCTAGCGTGTTTTCTACAGACAGGAGGACATGGCTAGATTGTCTTAGAATTGTACCACGATCCAGAATATATATATACTTTATGCAGTCTCCAATGAATATTTCCAGGTGTTACAAACGGAATGGAGGGTATAAAAATTACTAGGATTAAAATTCGCCCATATTTTTAGGTAGATCGACCTTTTGCGACAAAAAATTGGACATTCTGGTGGAGCTCGTAAGGCAAAAAATACAAAAAGGATATTTTTACAAAATATTCGCGAGATTTTCATGTTGCTTTATTTTAGATTATTTTGCAAACAATAAGTTATCGTTACAAATGAAAAGCAAGAACAATTTATTTTTTTGCTTTGCGATTACAAGTACCCAACAGCCATTGACATTCACCCGATTTCGAGGTGTAACTTCCGCGCTTGTAGGCTCGCACCAGCCTTCTCTGCGGATTATACAACTCGTCCGTGGAACACATGATATAGTCATCCTGCGATAAAACAACTCGATCGCTGTCCACAAATTCAATATTCCAGATAGAGTTGATGGGCTCCGATGTCAAATCCCAACCGGCAACTAACTTCGTCTCCGGCATGCGGTAGTAGAAAACCTCATATTTGACACCCTTCAATTGGACCAGTAGCTCGGTAGAATTGTCGTTATTCGATTCGAATGTGTTGGCCGATATGTGGCCAGTGTCGTCGATGCTCAATTTGTCGTGCCAGCCCCATATGTAGCGACTGGTGGAGTCGATATTTTTGCCAGCCACAGAGGTGTAAATATATTCGGAATATTCGGAATTCATCAGGCAAAAGTATGGATAGAACAGCAGATATTGTAAATTAGTTGGTAGCTGACTGATCACCTGATCAATCTGCTGCTTCAAGCTGACGTCTATGGTGTGATACAACGATGCTTCTTTAATTTTGTACAAATTAAATGCCATCTTGCGTTGGAGTTTCATATCCACGTCCATATGTGGCCCCTTGGCTATGGCTTGAAACAAGGTCAATTGTGCCTGCAGCATTAATTCGAAACTGTCTAAGTCGCCTTCGCGACATAGGCTCCACAAAAGATCCACTAATTGGGCGGAAGTTTTACAACTACGAGCCCCCTCGATGCCATCGCGTAGAATGTCCGCAATCAATTGTGTTTCGTAGAACTCAAAGAACATATCAATTTGGTAGCTCAGTCTCTGTTCGGTTGCAGGAGATGCACCGGCACACAAAGTCTCGGCCAGCAGTAGAGAATTTTTCGCCCTCAGTTCGCCTCGAAGTGAGTCCTTCAGATTGGCTATAACTTCTTCTTCATGTTTGACCTTTTTATACATCATCGTAGTCTGTTGGATATCATTGGAGAGTGCCGAATCCATGTGCTTCGTAGTATCGATAATGTTTACGTTGTGGGTGGCCACATAGGTGGAGCCACACAAGACCAGTATTGTTAGCAGAATACTTACTTCCATAATGAAGCTGATGAAGACACTAGCTGTGGAATGACAGTGGCACTGCGCCTTAAATAGCAACCGCACCGGCTGCATTGCAATGAACCAGTTTGGTTTGTGTTGGTAATTCCAAAACGTATTTCGATAAATATGTAAACAGTGGTTTGACGACTACGAGACTTTTTGTTTTCGAGATAATGTTATCGCACAGTGGTTATGGAGGCTACTGGGTGACCATCCATATTTGCCCATTTGATTACCAAATCAATAACTCTGCTTTGATTACCGATTGAAATGCCATGAATATCTAGAAAAATGCGCTAATGAATGTGTTTAGCTCAATAAGTTTAATAGGTATTTGAGTGAAAAGAAAAAAACCTATTATTTGTCATTCCGTTTGTAACATCGGAGACCCCATAATGTATATATAATTCTGGGTCGTGGTAAAATTCTAAGACAATTTAGCAATGTCCGTCTGTCTGTTGAAAGTACGCTAGCTGCCGAACGAAATGAGCTAGGAGGTTCGAATTTTCAGTAAATGATGCTAATGGTTGCAGGTCGCTTGGTATTGAAAAAAATAAGGACTGAAAACACCCCTTAATATTTAGACTATTTAAGCATTTACTTTTTAAATTTATTGCGTACATTAGGAAAAATAAGGACTGAAAACACCCCTTAATATTTAGACTATTTAAGCATTTACTTTTTAAATTTATTGCGTACATTCCTCTTGCAGCGTAAAAGCATCAATAATTGAATACACACCTAAGCGGGTGAAATGGGACAAAAAGGGATAAATGATACGACAACAGCTAGAAACATGAAATTTATTGCGTAGATACGTAAAATTGAGGGATTTTTCAAAATTCGTACTTTTAAGGGATACAATTGGTAAATAGGGATAAAAAGGGTCCCAGCCTGAAGTTAAAATCATAAAATTCGGTGTATAGATTCATCTGACTGTGAAGATGTGAAACAAAAATGATTTTTTCAAATTTTGTACCTTTGGGCGGATGGGGTTACCAACCAAACCAACCAAACGATTGCAGCTATAATAATGAGCTTAGGTTTGCACATTTCTTTGACTGCGTAGACACGAAAAATAAAGAGATCCTTCGACATTCAGGATCTAAATGGGACTAAACAGATGTAACTGGAATTATGATATACAGTAGTTACACTCGTTTGTCTACGTAGACGCTGAAAATAAAAGGTACGATTTTTTAGTTTATACTTTTAGAGTTAAAATGGAAAAAGGAGTGAAGCTGGTACCAATTAATCGGTTGTAGCTAAAATTATGATATTAGTTGTGTATATTCCATCATGTAACATATTGGATCAATAATATTAGATTTATCCTATCAAAATGGTACAGACATTTTGGCTTTAGCGGGAATTCATAAATTGCAGGCTTGAGAGAAATTCTACCTAATAATATTTAGGGCACATTTTTGAAGATTTTTTCTATTTATATATAGAACTATTAATATTATAATAATAAAGCATCTCAATTTTCCTAATATGGTGGTGCACTTCTATGTAAAGTTGACAGCCTCTCATCTGGAATGCACTCCGTGGGGAGGGTATATAAGATTCAGCCCGGCCGAACTTAACGCTTTTTTACTTGTTAAGGATGCTGTATAGTTTATTTTAAACAATTTATATTTTTAGATTTCATATAAAATTCTAAAATCTAGTGAAAAGATTGTTGCAAATATGATACTTCCATTAGTAATTCTATGCTCCTAAAAACTTCCAAAATGTATGTTTTTATTTTTTCTACCTGTAGATGAGAATTTCTTTTATATGGTTTAGATGAGATTAATGATTTCCTTGATTCATTTTAGTCAACGTACGCACCATTGCACCATTTTTAGCAAATTTTGCACAGTAACAAGAATAATAATACAGAAAAGAAAAGTAATTATTTGAAGATTTTAAATTTTATTTGAAGATCTAAGACGAACGTTACGTGACGGACTACTTCTTTCCACTATCTTTTTTATATAAATAAACAATATTCCCTTAACTCAATATACTTTAGAAAATATTATTATTTCTTGTATTGTGGGCATTTAAATAAATTAGAGTTTCTAATTGAACGTAAATGGTTTTTACCACTTTTATAAGCATCTAAGAAACATATTTTTTTTTTGGAAAATAAAAAAAATATAAGATAGGTGTATGTAGGTATAGTCCTGCCATTAATAAAGTGATAATTTATAAAGCTAATAATTTATATATTTCGAATATAAAAATATATAGCTCATAATTTCATTAACAAATATATGTTATTGTAACAATTTTAAAATTCCTTGTCCTTGGTATACAAATTTTCAGAAGCACCCATATGGTAAGCAGAAAAATACAGTTTTTATAAAAGGACAAAGCAATGGATTTAATAGTAAATTCGACATCAACTTTTGAATTTCGTTGTACGCATAACTTAAAAAAATTATTCCATGCCAAGCGGTACTATTATTGACCTCGATAGCTTAATTGTTTTGAAAATTGGTGTGTGTATTCTTCCGATAAAAATATTTTATATTTTTGAAAAATAAAAAATGGTTTCCACGAGTTATGAAAGTTCAATAGTGGTGAAATTATGATTTTTTCAAAAAGGTGTGTTCGCCTGTAACTCTTGAAATGCTGTACCTTGTTTTGAAGGCAATTTCAATTATTTTTCAAAATCAATCAAAATTTCAGTGAAAAATTGTCAGAATGGTAAGTTCTTCATTATTCTATTAACATTGTGTATAAAAAGAATAAAAAATCCATATATATTTTTTTCTGATTAAAAAATATAATTTTAACTAAAAAGGTTGTAGCAAGCAGAACAAAAATATTCGAACAAACATTTATTAGAATTGTTGAAAAGATTAGTCAAAATTAGAAACTCCTAAAATAACACCCAATTAAAACATTTCACTAAAACTTTAGACAAAAACACAACACATTCTAATTACACGTTTAATTGGAAATTATTTTCTGGCACATCATGGAATTGAAAAAATCGCAACGACATGTGCGTCATCAACTAATATTCAACTTTAAATTAATTCTCCGTATACCAAGCGATGGTAGGAATGCGCGACTACTATTTCTATACTCACTTCGGCTAATATTTTATTTTGTCAATAAATGACTTACAACTTTTTTAATCAATATATGAATTTCTTTATTAATGAATATGAAAAATATTTTCAATAAACGGCTTACAAATTTCTTTATTGATTCTTTGAATTATTTCTTTATGGCACAATTTTTGAATAATATTTCATTTGAATTCGTCAATTTTTTAATTAAATCCAAATTTTATTTTTTTTGTGTAAATGCACCAGAAAATGTTATACAGAACAGAAATACTAAAAGAGGAAGATATCTAATGGGCGAATTGAAACAACTGCCAGTGGTGAACATTTTGACAAAGCTAAAAAACATAAATGTAGAAGGAAAAATTCAAAATTTGTATATAAAGAGGTAGATAAATAAATTTTGAAATATATTAAAATAAAGTTGTTGTTTAGACTAAGAAAAATAGCATTCCTAAATTTGAGTAAAATCCATACTCTGAAAACTAAGAAATTTTTCGTATGAAAAAATGCATTTCGCAAATTTAAACTAAAAATGTGTTTTACTCAAATATATGTTGATGTATTTACTTCATACATTAAAGTATTAATGAACTTATATAAAATCAATTTAAATTGTTTAGAAATTTCCTGAATATTAAT
Source organism: Polietes domitor (assembly GCA_947397865.1). Classification (NCBI taxonomy): domain Eukaryota; kingdom Metazoa; phylum Arthropoda; class Insecta; order Diptera; family Muscidae; genus Polietes; species Polietes domitor. Next base: position 204,434,279 of record OX377618.1, read on the forward strand.
CTAAGAAGAAATTCTTGTTCGTTTGCAGACACTTATTTCTTAAATACTTCAAGTATTGTTCTAAACAACCACTGTGAAGGAGCCTATCTTGAATTTCCAGCAATCATGGTGCATTACCTCACTTACCTAATTAATTAATTACCTAACTTTCGAGAAATATTTAATTTGGGTACTAGTTTTGCATATTCTGAAGCCAAATCATTTGTTTGAATTATTTTGAGTTAAATTAAAGTTATTTTAAGTTCAGTTTTTTCTTGTAGCAAGTACAATTTTCATCAGTTTAAGTAAAAATTTACTTGTTTTGAGGAAAATATCAGAAAAATTATCTTCAATTTAAGTAAATATTTACTTGATTTGAGTAAAAATTTACTTAGTTTTAGGAAACTTTTACTTAAATTTAGTAAAAATTTACCTAGATTTAGGTAAATTTTACTTAGATTTAGTAAAAATGTACCTGGTTTGAGGATAAGCTTACTGCAATTTTAATCATAAATATTTACTTGGTTTAAGAAAAATTTAACCAGAATCAAGTTGAAAGTATGTACTACTTTCAAAGAAAAGTTTGAACTTGATATGAGGAAATATTGCTGCGCTATCGGAAGTTTAATTTTTCTAAATTTTAGTTCATTTTAACTTAACTTTTTTCTGAGTGCACTTATCTGGATTTTGCTTGAGGTTGATGTTTGATGCTGTCAAACACCTAGTTGTGTGTATACAAAACCCGATTTTTCGTGTCTATCACTTCTTTGTTCGGAAACACTGTGCTTGGCTGCTTTGTTCTTGTTTGCTGATAATGGGTATTAAAAACAAAAACACGGCACACGAAAAACAATTAAGCTCAGTTTTTGAGATAAGTACATGACATCATCATCGAACTGGTACTTCTATAATTACAAGATAAATAAAGATGCTATGGAAGTGTATGCCGATTCCTCACAACAACAGAGACCATTGTATTTGTAGGCATTATCAAAATATTCGTGTCAAATTAACATTAGGCATAAATAAAACTTTTCGAATATTAAAAAGTGTTACGGCAAAAATAATTTCTGACAAACACAGCACCGAAAGCACCGCCCGGCCAGCGCATCTTGCATCTTTATGGTTATATATATATATTAGTTGAATTGTATTATAATATATTAGTATGCATCAGATGTGGCTGTTATGGCACAAGTATTTGCCAAACATTAACAAAGTTTTTCCCATCTTTGGTCTATAATGGCATGGTATGCCATGCCATGGCTAGTGCCGTGCAATACTCGTACTTTGCATGTGCTGAATAATTAGTCGAGAAATTACCAAAATAAATTTCTCCACTTTTCGAAAAATTTTGACTAGCTATCCCGAAAGTTTCAACTTGGACAACTTTATGCAGCAGTAGCATGTGTTGGCCAAATGCAGACACATTATTTAGTTTTGTAGTCGTACCACAATTTTAAGCGAAAGTTTAAATTGGAAAATGGTAATGGAGGGGAATGTGCAGCAGCACATTAATCTATGGAGTAAGCGTATATCGCTAGGTAACCGACTTGCGCAGCCATCATTCAAGTGTACATATAAAGCATTTAAAATTGGGTCATGTGGGGAATCACAGCTGTAACATTTTTTCCTGTTGTATAGATTTAGTAGCAAGATTGCGACTATCTTTTAATATGAAATAATGTAAATTGTAACGTGGATAATTATACCCTACACCACTTCGTGGTCTAGGGTATTATAAGTTAGTTTCGCGCCAAATGTTTGTAACACCAAGAATTAATCGAGTTAGACCCACCTTTAAGTATACCGATCGGCTTAGAATCACCAGCTGAGTCGATTTAACGATGTCTGTCTGTCCGTCTGCTGTCCATCTAAGCTTGTTCGCACTCTACAGGTCGCAATTGTTGTCCAATTGTCATGAAACTTGGCAGAAATTATTTTTTCTGGCCAAGGACCATCGATATTGAATTTGGAGGAAATCGGTTCAGATTTCGATATAGCCCCCATACAAATGTCACTCCCGATTTAACATTTTTTGTCAAACACATACATTTACAGGATGCAAAAATAGTCGGCCCCGCCCGACTTTAGCTTTTCCTTACTTGTTTTTCTATATTTTTTCTAAACACAAATCAATACAAGTGAAGACCTAGTGTCATTAAGACTATGAAACAATTCAAAGGCTCATGTCAATCGGTGGAGTTGACTACGAAATAAAGAAAACAAGTAAGGAAAGGCTAACGTCGGGCGGGGCCGACTATATAATACCCTACACCACTCCCTGCGTATGTACCTCGCTTTGATTACTAAACCCAGATATTTCATGGGAGCAATTTTATGTAGTTCATACAAATTATATAAATTATATTCATATAATTTATATGCTATAAATTCATCTTTAGTCAAATTTAACGAATATGGTAAATAATATGGTAATTGATCCAATTGTCCGACAGACAAATACAAATTATACAGTAGTTAACCAAAGTCATACCAAAGTATGGACATATGGGCATCACACAAACAATTCTCATTGCAATTCAATTCGGTAAAAAATTTAGATCGGGAAGGATTTTTGCATCCTGCAAATGTATGTGTTTGACAAAAAATGTTAAATCGGAAAGGACATTTGTATGGGGGTATATTGAAACCTGGAACGATGTGACCCGCTTTCATGAAATATAGTATGTAAAATTTGGCCAAAATCGGTAAAACATTCGAGAGCGCCATTTGTATGAGGGCTATATCTAAATCTGAACCGATCTTACTCACTTTCACCATAGGTTTTTTAGTTGGATTATAAGATGTTGTGCGAATTTTAAAGAAAAACGGTTACAGTATATCGTTTCTAGAGCGGAAAAAGTCTAATCGGGAGCGACATTTGTATGGGGGCTATATCTAAATCTGAACCGATCTTACCCAATTTTTGCATACGTGTTTCTAGTTGGATTATAAGATGTTGTGCCCATTTTAAAGAAAATCGGGTACAATATGTGGTTTCGAAAGCAGAAAAAGTGAAATCGGGAGCGACATTTGTATTGGGGCTATATCTGAATCTGAAGCGATCTTACGCAATTTTTGCATACGTGTTTCTAGTTGGATTATAAGATGTTCTGCAAAATTTAAAGAAAATCGGGTACAATTTGTCGTTTCTAGAGCGGAAAATGTCAAATCGGGAGCGACATTTGTATGGGGGCTATATCTAAATCTGAACCGATCTTACCCAATTTTTGCGTAGGTATTTCTAGTTGGATTATAAGATGTTGTGCCAATTTTAAAGAAAATCGGGTACAATATGTGGTTTCTAAAGCGGAAAAAGTGAAATCGGGAGCGACATTTGTATTGGGGCTATATCTAAATCTGAACCGATCTTACCCAATTTCTGCATAGGTGTTTCTAGTTGGATTATAAGATGTGTGCCAAATTTAAAGAAAATCGGGTACAGGACGTGGTTTCTAGAGCGGAACCACGTCAAATCGGGAGTGACATTTGTATGGGGGCTATATCGAAATCTGAACCGATTTCCTCCAAATTCAATACCGATGGTCCTTGGCCAGAAAAAATAATTTCTGCCAAGTTTCATGACAATTGGACAACAATTGCGACCTGTAGAGTGCGAACAAGCTTAGATGGTCAGCAGACGGACAAACGGACGGACGGACAGACAGACATCGTTAAATCGACTCAGCTGGTGATTCTAAGCCGATCGGTATTTCGATTATTTCTTGGTGTTACAAACATTTGGCGCGAAACTAACTTATAATACCCTAGACCACGAAGTAACAAGGCTGTTAATTCCACAATAGAGTGTATTCCATAATATTCCCGACTGATTAGAGGCGATTGATTTATGTAAAAGTGCAGTCATTTAGGACAAACGCATCGAAGAAGTTACTTTAGACAATCAGCACTTTGTGGTCATTATAAGATTTCCGGCAAAAAGAGAGCTCCTGGAGAAGTGAAATGAAAATATTCTCTACTTGTGATTCGGAAGTACCGAAAATTGGGATCTCCACCAATGAATTTAACATCCAGTTTTCATAGGAGGGATGTCCTTTATTTTGAAAGACTTAAAAGTTATTTTTAAGTAGTTGCAAAATAATCACTTTTTCACTGGTTTCCATTTCTGTTTTAAAAAATCTACCGGGAGTAGAACAGCAAACAAATATTAATTTAAATTAGTGTTATATAAATTAACTACTTAATTTTACTGTAGTATTAATAATATTGTCCAACAAATTACGACTGTTTGAAAGGAACGGAATAGCGACACTATAATTCTGAAAGGACATGTTGAATAGATTATTTTTGTAAAATAAACTTAATGTCTGTTTCCGGATGACGATTCACTCTTTATATTCGTTAAAAAGACGTACGAAAGTTGATTTGCCTTTCTGTATAACGAATGCCAATTTTTGAGTAAAACACATAAGCTTTCCTTCGCTTTTCTGTATTTTTGGGTTTCCACAACACGAAACCAATCGTCACAAATGTCAAATCTGGACGATTAGAAAAACCCATTCGTGTACGTTCAGAAATGAAAAGAATGGTTGAAATGTACGTTTTTAAAATGGAAAATTTATCTTCTTTTTTTAATAATCAGTTAACAGCGGTTAGCACGATTATTCCGTCGGAAATATTGAAAATAAAACATTGACATACACATACCTATACACAAAAATGCATCACATATACACTTACACGAACACTATCCTTTATCCTGCATAACGTTGGAAAGGAACAAATATCGTATTTTAACACAATTATGTCAGCAAATGGTATTTACACAAACTATTTGAAATTATTATTTTGTAAACAGATAATTTTTCTGCAAGTTTTAGATTTGCCCTCTTTTATATAGAAAATTATGTTCTTCTGTGGATAAAATTAAGAAATACCGACAAAAAATATTGATGGCTATATTGTTTATTGACAAACGAACGAAAGCTTTTATAATTTCAAATCATAACACCAAAGCTTTTAAACGTGTTACAAAAACCCAAGGCGTATTTATAAAGGTGATAGCAGGAGTCCAGCTGACTGATTTTTTTTCATTCAAAAGTAACCGAAATTGTCAAATCCCATATATTTTGCTTTGACAGTATGGCTCACCATTCAAAAAATTACTTGTATTTTGTTGTTGCCGAATTTGTTGTTGTTCTAGTGCTATCACCTGTATAAATACGCCTTGCAAAATCCTAATTAATGAGTCGTTCGTTAGATATCATTCGTTCATGTAGAAACGTGAAAATTTGTAATAAAAAAAATGAAATGTTTTCCTTGGCATTATGAACAAATACAAATACATAAAAAAAGATATTTTTTTTTAAATCGAAAACTACAAGAAGTAGTCAACTTTGGGCCGATTTCTAAAATATATCCGTTTTTCCGATTTTAATGTTAATATCTCGAAATAATCCTTGGGTGAACCCGAAAGATAATGTAATTTCCAAATTCGTATTTTGCCTTTCTGAAGAATTACTTTGATACATATAATAAAGCAATAAAAACATGTCTTTAGACTATAAATTAATTAATTAATTTTATTTCAAAATTATAATATTGAAATGTCGCAATTAACTTGACAAATATCGCTATCAGCAAAAAATTATAATTTGCTTAATATTTTATTGCACTTATACAAGAAGTCGAAAGCTTCTACTTTGCCGTAATACTGAGGAATTTAATCCATGGTGGAAGATTCGGCCCGGCTGAATTTAACTCCTTTTTATCGCATCACTTGAGAACGGCTGAACATATTTGGCTAATTTTTGTTACAAACTGTTCGTGGTAGTCCGAACTACGTTTTAAGATCAAAAAACTTTTGGATAGTTGACCGCAAAATAGGAAAATGTTTAAAAAACTGAAAGTACCTCTTTCTATAGAATTTTTGAATGAATTCAAGGCTATAAATCTAAATTCGAACAATGTACATACATATATGCTTATGTTATTTTCGTTATGATTCTACGAAAATTTTCGGAACACAAAAATTCCGACAAAATGCAAAAAATCGTTATATTATATGCACTTTTTGTCAGAACTGACGATAGGAACGACATATGTTGATTTATTTTTGTTTGGTTCATAATTCCAGTTCGTAACACTTATTTCATGTATTTTGACCGATTCGTAAACCAACTACATAGATGACATTTCTGAAATTCACAATGAGGAATTGAAGACATGCGATTAATATTATCCCAACTAGGAATGACAGTGCCACATTATCCGATGCACTAAGTATTTAAACCTGTCTAAAATCTGAGATGTCCAACGCTTTGATCGGTCCGGAGGAGTGTGTTGGTTCAATGATTCTGTTGGAAGGTAATTTTCGATTTACATTACTGGCGATTACACGGCAATATCCAGCTGACGAACAGAATCATGTGTTGTGGAACGGCCAATCTGGAGTATTTTCAAAACAATTGCTGGACATTCGCTATAGGAAAAATGTTGTTGATATTGCGATTTTTCAGTTCGTGTTCCCATACGTGTGTCGTTGAGCGAAAATGCTATATGCGAAAAACATTGAACATTAACTACCTAATTTTTAAATACTCTGTACTTTCGCAGACTATCACCTCAGAATCTTCAGTTAATATCAGATTATTTTTTGCAATGACACTGAGAAATGGGCAAATTAATTAAAGGAAAGCTCAAAGATGAGAACGTTGGCAGCACGATTGTTAAATCGGCAATTAACATACGACGCTCATTAAAGTTGTGAACGATGGAATTGAAATGATTATCCACTGGATGATCACGTTCGAACCACAAGACTATTTTGATCGTGTAGATTTGGCTACGATTCTCTCGCAGAATTTAATTTTACCGGCTTCATTTGAAATGACAACCAAGTTTTTGAAAAATTCCAACGTGCATCCTGTCAAAGAAGTGTGCCGGTGATCATGGTTGTGTAATAACGTAAATTGATCGCTCGGAATGAATATACGATGTCTCACATAAAGTCTTTGGAGAAATTAGACCGAATAATGACAGGCGATTTTTATGCAAAAGTATATTTTGAGCATGGTTATAATTGAATGACGACATTAAACAAATGAATCTCAAGATTAAAAAATCTATACAACCATTATTTTGTTAGAAATGTAAAATATTTTTAAAAATCCGCTGCCTATTAATGAAACAATCCAAAATGGTCAGGTGGTGCAATAACTCTTTTGGTAATTTTTGCCAATCACTACCAATTTTATTCAAAACACTACTTGCTTGGTAGTGTCAGTGGCAAAATCGCCGTTGAAATGTCGACCTTCCGCATTATATTCCCCATCGATCGTTCCAGTTCACCATATAAAAAATCAAACTCATGCGAAAGGTGTTTTAAACATTGTTCGAAATCCACTTAAGCGAACATGCAGACACTTCCATTGGAGTAATCTGAATTAGATATATATGAACGTATCACTGAATTGAATATCTATGACAGCAAACGTTAATCAAGAATCACTGAGCACAACATTTTTCTCATTCCAGGTTTATTAAAACATTTGAAATAGCTTTTCAAAAATTCACGCGACAGTATCAAACAAACTAATTGAAATATGGACAGGAAATTGTTTGTCGGGTCAGCTAGTAACATAATAATAACAACATAATATCCTAGTGGAGGGTATATTGAATTTCAAGTTTTGTCTTATTTCTGTAATTTAAGTTGAGTTTTGATCTTTTCAGAGGCTTATATTTAGTAGAATTTGAAGGCAAATATTTTTGTAGAATATTTTTACCAGTTAAATAGGTGTTTTATAGGTGTTTTTTAACTTTAAAAGAAGCTAAATAGGGAGGAGCTAAAGGTTTAAACAGCTGACGCACGTTTCGTCTTTTGTTTCACTGTCAAACATCTTTAGTTTGATCTATAATTTAACCATGAATCTTACGTTCTTACAAACGAACAACGCTTGCAAATTATTGCATTTTATTATCAAAATGCGTGCTCTGTTAAGAAAGTTCATCGCGCGCTTCCATTTTATGGTCAGTTTAATCGACCCACTGAAGCGGCTATTCGGGCTATTGTGACTAAATTTCGCACCAAATTTACATTGATGGACATTAAACCACCAACAAGCTTACGTAGAGTGCGAACTGAAGAAAATATCGCAGCTGTATCGGCCAGTGTTAAGGATGACCATCAAATATCGATTCGTCGCCGTTCGCAGCAATTGGGCCTCTGTTACTCAAAAACGTGGAAATGCCTAAATTGGACTAAGCGGATGGACCATTTGAGGCGCAGTCACGTTCAACATTTGCATGAAATAATCTTCAAACATTAAATTATATGGACCGTACTATCGATTCAAATAAAGTTTTCATGCATTTTTCTGAATTTTATGTGTTTTTTTTTTGAAAAACTTTCTTATAGCTTTTAAAAAATCACCCTTTACTGACGGAAAACGAAAAAGGTTATTTTATTTAACATCAATTTGGTTCCGTATTATTATTATATTGTTATCTATTTTTCCCATTTCCTTCATACATTCAAACATTCAATTGCTGAAGTATTCAGTACTTTAGTTATTTACTTTTATATTCACAAAACTTTACATCTCGCTAAATAATTTGTTTTACACCTCGTAAATCAATACTGCGGCCAAATTCGTAAAATATTTCTGCGAAAAATTTAATCAACGAAACAAAACTTTTTTGAAATTTACAAATTTACACCGCAAACAACTCAGCTACTCTGTTTCGCGAAAACAAAAACTTTGTAAAATATAATATTCAACGTTTACATCCATTTATAAATTTGCCAAAAAAATACCACAAGGGAATGGTACATTGAGCCCGACCGGACAAGGAATCATGCATTCAATGCTGCATTTGCGGGGAATTGTATTTGCGGTGATTTGCACAAGATTAATTAACGTTTTGTTGGTTTTGAGAGAAAAATTATACGTCGAAAAAAAAAACATATACGCGCAATTGCGCTAAACCAAATCAATCTAAACTCAACTACATCAAACAAATATACGAAATAAACTGAACAAATATATTTTGTGTATCTTCATTGGGCAGTTTTATTTGCCGATGGTACAAGTGGCGCACAACCACAAATTAAACCGAAAGGTATCTTTTTTGCGCGTCAATGCAAATACTCTGCACCGCAGCATTACATAGGTGGGGTCAATAAAGTAGCAGTATCGGCCAGGAAATTGATAAAGTAAATGCATCACATTTCAAGTAGTTGGCTGTTGAAACGCATTGATAAGCACAACACTTTTAATGGTATATTGGTAATTGGAATGGTATATTGTAAATGATTCTAGTTTACAACAGTTTTGTCACGAGGATGTGACATTTTTTGCTAAAGAAATTCAAATTAAAAATTACGGAAATATTTACAGAAATAATTTACACTTTACTTAATTACGTTTAATTAAGTAAAGTGTAAATTAAATCTTTTTGATTGGAACAGAATAGCGACCCTATAATTCTGAAAGGGCATGTTGAGTAGACAATTTTTGTAGAATAAACTTACGTTTGAGTTTCTTTTTACAGTGGATCAAAGTTTTAATTTTCTGCTCGAAGGGAGCATTATACTAAGTTAGAAAACTGTTGTGAGTTAATATCTGAGAGAATTCTTATTGTCAGAACTATATTGTGGAATTTTATGAGGATTATTTTTGTGGAAGAATTTAACCAGCTAGCTCATCTCTTTGTGGGTCAATTTGACCCTCCTTCGAGAAAATCAAAAATTAAAATGTTCTACGAAAAAAATGATGGAATATTTCGTACATGTTTTTTTGGAAGATCGAACATTTTCGACAAATAATGTGGGTAAGAAGGAAAGCAAAAGTGGGCGGGCCGAATATATGATACACTCCACTTTCTATCCGAATGCAATTCACTATATATAAATCTGAACCGATCTGACCCTTTTTCACCATGGGTGGAAACATAAGATATTTTGCCAAATTTGAAGAAGATCTGTGAAAATATATAGTTTCTAGAGCAGAAAAAGTCAAATTTGAATGAGAGTTATATATAAATCTTAAATATAAGATATTTTGCCAAATTTAAGACAATTTGAAAAGACATATGGTTTCTAGAGCGTAAAAAATTCAAATTGAACCGATCGAACACATTTTCACCACAGCTGTTTCTAGCTGAAATGTATTGATGTACTGTCAATTTTGAAGAAAATCTGTTAACATATGTGGCATCTAGAGTGAAATCGGTAGTGAACTTCGTACTGGGGCTATAACTAAATGTGCTTTTTATCAAATTAAATAGCGTTCGTCCTTATCCTGAAAAACTTCGTTGTGCATAGTTTCATTTGGTTCTGGCTACAATTGCGACCTGCACTTTGATTACAAAAATAGATGGAGAGACAGTTTTTGCTGTTACAAAAACCACAATTCGCGGTTGCAGTTGCATTTATTTCAAGTTTCTCTATCTGAGTTTCTGAAACAATTATGTAAATAAATATTCAATATTTAGTCAGCAATCACATGCCAAAAACAAGTAAGGAAAGGCTGAAGTCGGGCGGAGCCGACTATATGATACACTCCACTTTCTATCCTATTACAATTCAATTCGGTAAAAAAGTGAAATCGGGAAGGATTTTTGTATCCTGTAAATGTTAAATCGGAAAGAACATCTGTATGGGGGTATATTGAAATATGGAACGCTGCGACCAACTTGTATGTTTATAGGTGAAATATAATATGTAAAGTTTGGCCAAAATCGGTTAAACATTTGGGAGCAACATTTGTATATATAAATAAATACATATCTAAATCTGAACCGATCTTACTCACTTTCACCATAGATGTTTTAGTTAGATTATTAGATATTGTGCCAATTTTAAAGAAAACCGGGTACAATATGTGGTTTTTTGAGCGGAAAATGTCAAATCGGGAGCGACATTTGTATGGGGGCTATATCTAAATCTGAACCTATCTTACCCACTTTCTGCATAGGTGTTTCTATTTGTATTATAAGATGCTGTGCCAAATTTAAAGAAAATCGAATACAATATGTGGTTTCTAGAGCGGAAAAGTCAAATCGGGAGCGACATTTGTATGGGGGCTATATCTAAATATGAACCGATTTGCCTCAAATTAAATAGCGTTCGTCCTTGATCCACAAAACTTAATTGTGTCAATTTTTGTTAATTTGATTACAACAATAGATGGACAGACAGACGGACATTGCTAAATCGACTCAGAAAGTGATTCTAAGCCTAATAAACGATGGGTCTAACTCGTTTCCTTCTGGGTGTTACAAACAAATGCACAAAGACATAATACTCTCGTGGAGTGTATACAAATTTTAGTATTCTCTATCTACATTATTAGAAATATTTTTTTTCGATTGTAATTGAATGTTTTAAAAGTAATTGAGAGCATCCGAAGAAGTGAAAAATACGATCATCTTGTAATTCGGAAAATTTGGATATTCACCAAAAGAATTTAACATGGAATTTTCATAAGAGGTATATCCTTCATTTTGAAAGTAGTTGCAAAGGAACCACTTTATCACTTGTTTTCATTTGTGTTTTAGAAAATCCGAAGATACCGGGGGACCTTCTGTTTGCTACTGCGGCACTCATCTATCCATCTTAGCTAAAATAATACAGATAAAAGCTTGAAATTTAAAGCGTTTCTAGCACATATTCTCCTCTTTTATTTGGATTTTATACCGGTGTTACGGGGTGGGCATTAGTATTTGAAAAATTGTATCCTTTGGAACTTTGTAGTCCTTTTAAGGGGCAACAGTATGAGAAAATAAAAAACTAAATACGCCAATTAACTCTATTTCAAAAATATTTTATATTTTTTATTTTTTGGGTATTTTCTTGAGCATAAATATGATTAATTGCGCGATGAAGAAGAGAAGTCATAAGTTAGAAGCGGAAGTGTTGGTAATAGTGTATGGAATGTCCTAGATAATCCTAAGAAGGATTATGTGTTCACTTTTTACCAGTAGTTATCCACGGTCGAAGATAGGTATAATTATTAAATTAAATTAGTATTAGTAGTTAATGAAAAACTGAATTATTTGGAAACAATGGAATTGATGAAAGAATAATTTTATAAAAAATGTTTAAATTAACAAAATTATAAAACATTAATAACTGTTTATTTATAAAGCCACTAAAAAGTTTATTCCTGAACCACAAGTCGAAGCCGAAAATTCGGGTGCAAAGCTGATACCTTACATAAGTGGCCCATTCACATGTGAAAATGCTGGATATTAAAATCTTACTCAAAAGCAGGAAATATGCACTTCTTTTTTTTTATGTGACCAAAGTGAGTTTCGTACGGAAGTACTCCCGATTTTATTGCAATAAATACTTAGAATTGCATCACTGCTGTTATTCAATGGTTGAAAAAACATGGAATAAAATAGGGGAAAAATAACAGAAAATCAGTGCTATTAATTGGTCCATGGTTGTTGATAGCCTGTCTCGTATACAAATGCAATATCGTTTACATTCAGAAGCCCAAATTGAAAAACCAAATTCAAAGCCTGACGAATATAATGAAATAAAATAATTGCAATGCCATTTTGGCATAATCATTTCATATAAACTTCGGATAATATTTATATTACACTCTCACCGTGTACACCAAACTAGGTCGCGCTCTCAGGAAAACAAAAAATGTAAAACATGCTTGAGGTGGACACCAGATGAATAATTACATCGACTCAGGTGGTGTTGCCTGGACTATTGTAATGCTTAAACGTGGTTCTAGCAGCAACAAAATTTCAAAATAAAACAAGTAAGGTAAGGCTAAAGTCGGGCGGGCCGACTATATACACACTCCACTTTCAATCCGAAAACAATTCAACTCGGTGAAAAAGTGAAAACGGAAAGAATTTTTGTATGTTTCCTAATCATAGGCTAATATTACCTGGTTCAATTTGTCAAATCGGAAATATTTATATCGGTGCTATATCCAAACATGAAATATAGTGACTAACTTTCACAATAAGTTCATTTAGATCAAATATAACGTGTTAAACTCATTTTGTGAAAATTTATGCTTTCTGGTGCGGAAAAAGTCTATCCGAAATTTGTATGGGAAATTTTTGGGGCGGAATTTGTATGGGAGCTATATGTAAATCTGAACCGGTGACCCATTTACA